>CM057008.1:16794990-17394990 GCA_029891345.1 Dryococelus australis | reverse complement strand
GTACTGCACGTTAGTATTTTGCCGCAACTGTGCGACACTGTTACAACAGCGGAATAATGAACTATATACCATAACTTTTTATTGATAGGTGTTGGGTTATTCCTTTAAACAGATTGCCTCAGTTCGAATAACGAAGGAATAAGCCCAACGAAAAAAAAAAAAAAAAAAACATGAAAATCAAGCACACAACTCACGTCGCTCATTTTTTGTCATACATACTAAACTATAACTCATATAAATATATATTACTAATTACCGTGTATAAGGGTTATTAACATTTATTGGGGCTGGGCTTGGTGGTAAATCACTTTGCAGGACTGTGGAGCAAAGGTACAGCGTTGTGATAAATATGTAAAAGACAGATGCAAATAGTCATAAAAACAGTTCACATTTAAAAACGTATAAATAGTTCACACTAAATATTTGGGAAAAGTCAGTCACGCCACATGCAGCAGTTAACGAAACAACCATATCAGTATATTTATTACTGCCGCGGAAACGCTGATTTATCACAACATTGTAACTTGCTTAAGTAGGTTTAAAAAAAAACACGTCTACAAACGTGATGTGGTAATTTGAAGTATTTTTCGGAGTATAATTTACACTTCGTTTGGTAACAAAGCAACACGCCATGTCGTCAAAATGTTACCTCGTTCAACACACACTTGCTTCCTCACTCGATAAAACAACACACTACTGTTACGGCCTACTCAAGATATTTCCCGCTGTTATTTTAAACTGTAAAAATGAGATTTTGCCATCGGGGCTACCTAAATATTTTAATAGGCGCCGTTTAAGTTATGAATAGTATACTAAAAACCGATGCGAAAATTATATTTTAACTGAACTATTTCTTACCGGCCGTTGCCAACACGTTGCTGCTCTCATTGTTAATACATATTTAAAAAAGAAATAAATATTACAAGTTACAGAAGACGATAAAGTAAAGGTTCGTTCATTCATTCAATAATACAGTACTCTAAGTTAATCACAGTGTTACATATTTGTAGAATACAGGTTATTGAGATAGAGATAGAGAGATGGAGAGAGATAGAGAGAGAAAAAAAACAGGTTGACATGTTTTGCCTACTGTTTTTTCAAAGGTTGATTTTCATTAGTCGCTTCCAATTGGGAATGGCGGCTAATTTCCGTTTTCTTAAACTTTTCAGGCCATCCGCTGGTGAATGGGTGGGGGGGGGGGGGGTTTAGTTCAGCACCACACATGTCAAGGGAAAATAAAGATTCACCCCACCCCCCTCTTTCAATTAATAAAGAACATGGTCCTTGTCCTTACCCACCTGTTTCCTCTAGCATTTTCTAATGCATGTAACAATTCTGAATTCTTTTCCATCGACTGGGTTTTTCCCAACCTGTACTAAGATATAGTCTTATCTATATGTATACTCAGGGAGGTGGGGATGGCCCAAAACTGTCCATGGGTGCCCAATCTCACTCTGCCATGATGCATGCCTTCTCACATGGTTTCCCTCCCCTGTAGGAGGTAAGGGGCACAGCCCTAGACTCAATAGTTCCCGTCCCCTACCTCGGACATACAATTAACACTTGGACTTATGATACAGTAGGCTAGAAAAAAATTAACTAGCACAACCTACAGTTGAGAAATCAAGGCAACTGCTTTCTCAGATTAAACAGCCCCCTTAGCACAGAAATCTCCAGCTCAGACAGATGCTAGAAGCCATTTGTAATTTGGCCAGACCCCGCAAAATGGCAAGGCTATAAGGTCCAGGCCCTCATTGGATTTGCCTTGGCAGTGCTTTCCAAGTCCGCCAATGGCTGCTAGAGGGCATGACTAATCTGCCCTCTTTTAGGTTTAATTTAATTAGTAATATAGCTTATTGGAATGCTAATTGCATTCGTAGTAGAAACAAGAGCAGATAGACTCTCACCAGATCCCAATAATAGCAATAATGAAACACACTTGCACCTACAGTATATATTTTCAATCCTAGGCTATAAATGATATCGAAAAGACAGCTATAACTTAGGCGGTTGTGTTTTCATTTTAATTTACAACTATTTCATGTAATCCTGCAAAGCAATTGCAACTTAAAACACTTGAAGCTGTGGGCATCACTATGAAACTAGGAAATCTGCAAGTTGCTATTTACTAAGTTTATTGCCCCTCCCCCAGGTCATAATTTAACGCATATATCTTGGAGAATGAAACGGGATAAGCATTAATTAATTGTTTGCAATTCAAATGCTAAACACCCCACTTGGGGCTGCATTGCGTGCACAGCCAATGGGAACAGACGCCAGGAGCAACATAATTTTGTTTGCATCTCCAGCAAACCCACTTTTGATCCTAATCCTGCTAATCATAAGCCCGATATACTGGCCATCGTGCTTAACAAAGGCCTTCATATGACCTTAAATTTTGAAGTACTCCACAAATTGGCTTTGGACCATTATCCTGTCCCCTTATCATTCAACGAAGTTGACAGACAAAACGCCAATCCGATAAATTAAAGATTACAAAAATGCGAACTGGCCTGGCCTTACGGATTACCTGGACGAAGAGATTAATCTGCCAGCTCTTATTAGCACTCCCGATGACAAACTCTGCTGCCGAGCAAGTCTCAAAGCTAATTCAGACGGGAATTAGCAGGTTATTCTCTTTGTTTGGAGGGGGGGGGGGGACTGCGGACTAGCGCAGATGACACTTTCTGAACACACAGGGAGTTTATCTCTGGCAAAAATAGGCTGTGTATACACTGTTCACAATAAAGTGAGCACTTCTAAAAGCCATCTCATTTGGAATAATAGTCAAATATATTTTAATGCAGCCTTACATGTTAACTTCTGAGTACAGTGCAGTACACACACTGTATTACTTACATGGTAATATTTAATTTAAAAAGTGGTTGATAAAAAAAAATTGGCTGAAAGGAAAAATAACTAGGACTTCAAAAGTGCTCACTTTATCATTAACAGTCTATAGGTGCTATTCTCTGATCAGAACTAGGCTACTAAAGACCAGATAAACAACTTCGAGAGCAAACAGATGCCGAAATATCTACCTAGCAGACTGATATTTGGATTCATAAATTAGCCAGATTATGTACCCATGATAATAGTCTGTGGCACATGACAAATGTGTTTATTAAGCAGCGCAATACAATCCCACCTCTTCGAGGCAACGCAGGCATGGCTTTTATACCCCAGCAGAAGGCCGAGGCTATGGACAATCAAAGTTAGCTTTCCAGCCCAATGCTAATCCAGCAGTTGTGACCAGAATACATAGGGGCCTCCGAGTAAGTATACAGCTGCCCACGAATGCCGAACCTGATCCTAAGCATGCCGCCGAGGTCAAACATTAAATGTATGAAGCCCCATAAAGCACTCTTTTTACTCCCTAGAGACTACAGTACTCAAGCAGCTGCTTGACAACATGTCGAGTGCATAAATGAAAGTTTTAATCTTGCCCACTCCCTGGAAGTTTGTCTCGGTAATAGTTTTTCCCAAACTGGACACCGACCCAGCACAATTACAGAATTACCGCCCCATCAGTCTGCTCTCCAAGATCCACGAATGAGAGTGAAATGGGAGGTTCAAAGTTTTTATAGAGAAAATTAAATAGATTGTAATTTTCATTTTGAGTCAACAAAACTGACTTGCAACCTAGGGTCATTACAGAGCTACACATCGCAATGAAATAGAGGCCACTATTTGAACTGGATTGGCTTGGGAAGAATCGGTGCTTGTGCTGCACATTCCATCAAATCCCAATGAGCCACCTTTTCAGTTCAGGAGACTGCACATTCCCCTCACATTGCCACTGTGAAGTATAGTCTGGAAGCACAACACTCAAATTTTGCAGGAGCTGACTTGAGGCAGGACTTTCTCCTATGGTCAGTTTTCCTTGGTGTGCTCGAGGGTAAGCTCAAACCGCAGCCTAGTCATTTTTGTGCCGCCTCTAAAATGGCGAAGAACATAGTTTACAAAGAAGTATTGAAAAATGCCTTACTCAATGTAGACACAGTGAATTACTAATGAAAACTCCAAACTTACCATCCACAATTCTCTTGTTTTGGACTTTTCATTTCAATTTGTGTTCCATTTTATATTCACATACTACATATTAAAAAATATTTTAACAAAAACACTATTTCAATGTGGACAGTCGCAAGCAAAAGATAGCGACCATATAAAAACTGAACTATGACCGACAATGCATAATGTTGTAAAGCGAGCGTATACAACATTAACAGTAAAGTAAGGATTCATTTTATGAATAGATGGGAAGAATTGATATTTAATTTATAAATTAAAATGCTAGGATAAGCACCACATGTCATAATTCACAATACAATTAAAACTCGCTTCAATTAAAGCATAGGCATTTCTCTAATGTTGCACACAATATTGTTTATTGGATTCATATTACACATAGTGAACAGTGCAGCAACGTTGTAAACTGATAAATGCCAAGTTAACGCGGGCCGATTACTGGCGGCTGGCTGAATTTCACTTCACCTAAGCTTGGAAATCTTTGGTGCTTACAACAAAGCATTCAGGTATTGAGGTAGAACAGGCGAGGGTTGTGAGCTTGTCAGCACAAGGGAAAACACTTAGTTTTCAAGTATTGTTTCAGTGCTAAACCTTCCCTATCACAATGTTTTCGCTTCCCAGTCATGCATGCTACTGACGAGGCAAAGTGGCTAGTGCATCAGCGTTGCTCCGAGCTGTTCGTTCTAGTTTTGCTCAATATTTTGGTAAAGGAAAGTAATGGAGTATTTTGGTGGAATAATAAGATGCAGAAACTTTACCATTAAAGCAAATTCTTTCTAATTTTAAACTTTTGGCGAAGCAGCATGTCAAGTGTCTACTACTATTCAAAACTGGTATCAATTGGAAACTGTTTTGATTTACAAGGAAAATATTTCCATCTTAGAATATATTTAAACCAATTTTTTTTAAATACATCCAAATCCTTTTAAACCTTTACACAAATAAGATATTTAAATATATACATCTTTGTTCGCCATTCACCATTGGCAAAGTATTACAAAACAGCACATTAACAACAGAGAATTATACATATATGGTAAGGATATGTCATGAACAACTCAAATTCATCACTGCCCGATATGCTTATCTATAAAAATTTTGACATTGTCCTGTCCTGCTCTTAATAAATCCGTAATGAGATCAGGGAACCCACATACCCGGCACTTTAACGTGTAAATTTTTTTTTATGCTCTGGAGAGTATTTATACTCGAGACAACTCGTTTATGGAATGGTTCAACACGAGGTCTATTTTCGAACCTTCCAGCACAGTTAAAAATCTTTCCTTTAATTTGTTCTACCTTGACACAGTAGTACATAGCACCTGCACTGATTTTTGCTGCAGACTTATATGGCCATCAGTTCCGTAGTTGCATGCTGCGTAGTTCTTTGTAACTGCCGTCTACGATAGTTCAGATTTTTCGGCTGGTGTCACGAGTGCCACACCTGTTTCGTGTGTGAAGTCTGAAATGTATGCGAGTTTTTGTGCCTTCCGTTTTGATTTTCAACTTTGAGACTTACTAGTTCATTTTTCATTTGTAATCATTGCTATTGGACATGGGGGCATTAGCAGTTAGCCATTCGCATGCTGTGTGAAGAAAATTCTGCATGCCAGTTGAAAGCCTTGAATGTACCAAATTCTCAGTTACCGCTGCCTCGCACCAGTGCCTTAAATGCAACGTGGGTCCAGGTAGACTGGCACCTCTACTATCGATTAATAAAGAACAAAAATCTTGCATGTACAGTGGATCGCATATATAAACTACCAATTGTTAACAGTGAGTGTAAGACATGTTATGGAGCAATGAACTGTGAAAAAGTTACAACTGTATTTATGTTTTATACAATACTAGTTTCTCTTTAAGAAACTTTGCCAACCAACTGCAGGGCATCATGCTATTCACCTATCAACACACAAAAATAAATGTAAAAAAGTTTCCAAGGTCCAATTGAGTGATCTCAAACACTTTACCATCTGCAAATTTATTTACAAACATTCTTTCTGTACTTTCAAACCACCTTGAGTTCGACCTGCAATGTATGTAAACTGGCATTACACACGAGCGCATGCACACACATTCACTTAATACGTTACCCTCCGTGACTACATAAGTTGTCCTCTTTCAGTCAAGTATGCATAATTTGCGTAACAGACAGATCAGAACTGAGAAATTTAATGCATACCATTGAAATTTCCAATTCTACTACACTGTTGCTTTGAAACACACACACTTTGCATACAATATCACTAAACCAGTCGTGTTAAATTACTAAAAACATTTCCTTGCATAAGGGTTGTTACTGTTTACTACAAGTCTGCAAGAAAAAACTGTATTTTGTCAGTCTTTATCATTACACTTCGTATACAGCAATCACAGATAAGTATTGCAAGGTATAAAAATATATATATATATATACCTTGTTGGAGTGAAACATAGGTGTGAGGCACAAAAGTTTGAAATAATTATATCCACACAGTGCACGTTTCTATGCTTGTGTTATCCATGACTTTATACCCATCATGCAACTATGCGTATCAGTTGAAGGTAGAGATGAGCGATGTATAATGATGTTGAGTAGTAATAAATGAATGCAACAATTTCTATACGCGTCACGTGTTAATATGACCAGTCGTTTACCTAACCTGAACAAACCTGTTCAAAAAGATTTTTTGAACAAACAAATAAGCAAGCGCCTTCATTGGGCAAATTCACAGTGAAACCAACAGTTCAGAGATTTTAATTTTCCCTTTTTAACAACCCATGTACACCATCGCAAAAAATTCTTGTGTTTCACACTTGCATTTCTCTTTCCTCCCAGAAAGTAAGACAGAAAGACTTTCCTACCTTCCTTCTATGGAGGGGGGGGGGAAAGGGGGGGGGGGTAATACAAGAACTACACAAGTTTGCACTGTACAGAACCATATGTACATAAGGACTTTCAAATATTTTTTAGCATTCCTTCAAAAATACAAGTGCAAGGTATTACTTATTCAAGTTCGAATAATCAGTCGCTGGTAGACTATTTCATACCATGGGTACAGCTCTTCCTGGTGCTATAAAAGCAGGCTACAATCTCTCAATTGGTAAAACTGGGCTCTTGAGTATAGCAACACTTCGAACAGTTGATTTCAAAAACATATCAAACAAGGCGTAATAAGGTTAGATGACCCCCATAGCCTTAAAACTAAAGCAAGAGAAAGCACCTAAATAAAAACTATGTTAAATGTTTTCCCTGCATCCAGTATGTACGCCTTGCAGTTTCGAAATTTCATTAGACAAAGAATGTATGTACGTTGTTGGGAATGCACACTTAGAAAACCCTGTGTAAGCAGATGGGTACTGATAACACTTTAGCACAGGTAAGGAAACCTGACACGATATATCTCTGAAACCTATAATGTGTAACAAACATTTAAATCTGATATAAACCCACCCTAGCATTTCACGTGCTGCACCAATCGCAATATCCTCATCAACTATATAGTTATTTCATTATGATTCTAGCAATTAAAGCAAAAAAAAAAAAAGCATTAGCTTTGTATTATACTTAACCATATTTCAGAATAAATACATGGTTTCTCCAGGGATGGGTCAATACATTTTCTCGATACTCTATACCAGTTGCGATATCAAAACATTCAAGATACTCAATGCAGATACTTCTCTCTATACCAAATTAAAATTGTCATTAACGCAACCACTTTGCCAAGAAAGTTGCTCATTTTGCTAGTGTCTCAAACACGAACTATATAAAAACACACTTTACATTGGAAACAAATGGTGGACATCCTGTAACGCAAACCATCCTTAAACGAACCAACACAGCCTTCTTTGATTCTATAGTCACGTTTCCGCAGTAAAAGCTGTAATTAAACCAAAGAAAATTACTGTAACGTTCAATAAACATCTTAATTATCTGATTCACCCGCTACGGCCTAGCCCGCAGAATACACTGGCTAGGCCACGACGGGTGTATCAGATAATTATGGTATTTTTGTTGTGAATACTTAATACTGCAGTTCCATCAGATAGTTGTATGTGTGGGATGTACAATAACTGCTCAATTTGCTCGCTCGTGCCTATCGGCACTCGCTTGCAATTCTCTACCAGTTTTCATTGTACCACAAAAGTAAAAAAATCAATCCTAATTGTGGTATGTATGGGTTGCCTAAAACACTTCAAGGTGCTCGCAGCTGTGTGAATATTATGCCATGAATAAAATTTATACTATGGTACACTTGTGCTGTTAAAATTTAATAACTTGTAAACCATTTGTCCGATCTCTACCTGCGAAGGCCTTTTGAAGTGCTTGCGGGAAGCTTTGGCATGCTTGTTACCAGCCGAGATAATTATGGTACACATTAAAAACTTGCTATTAATATCTTGCAAACCGTTTGACCTCGATAAAATTTTACTGGTACGTTGGAATGTCCAAAGGATACAGATTAAGTTACGGTACACTTTTCAAAGGTATCTTGTGCATTCTGAATGTTATGGTACACTGGTACCGCAGTTCTGCCATGAAAATTGGTATTTAAAATGAGACACTAGGATATTCTCATATGATACTCTATACTAAAAAGTATTTATGATATCGAGGATCCCATCACTAGTTTTGTCACAAACTATAACAGCAGGATCATTAAGGATCATGAACCCCCCCACGAAGATTTTGAGAATGCATGATAATTTCTTATTCTGTATTACTTTTGTGCTGGTACCATGAAAAATAATCATTCTCGAATAAATTTACTACTGGAGAATTTGTAATGCTTTGGAATGGTCTCTGCAGTCTGTCCAACATGTTTCATTCCTACTTCCTGTGGTCTCATGTTGAGGTGCATATTCACCCAAACAGTACTAAAAAAATTACCCCCTAATTAATTTACTTTCATTTATTCCACGTTTTGCTGTATTCCAGTGATTTTTTATATCCAGCTTTCGTGTGTCTTCAATTGATATGCACAATTATCTTCAATTTTTAGACTTTCCTGAAGCAAATTCCTAAAGGTGCATGGGGAAAAATACACAAGTTTGAAATTAAATTATTTTTTAATGCTCCTCCCCTCAGGTAATGCTCATCAAGAGGCATAATTTTAATGACTGAACTGATTAAGGTGCAATGGATAAAAATGCGGGAACAATGTGTGCAAGACTCAAACCGCCAAAAAGGGGGATTTGGTTAAGAGAACCTGTGTGGGAATCTAATACTTGCAGAGCTGCACCACCAACGTCCTGCTGACGAGAGAAGTTACTAGCAGAAGACCAATATAAATGTTCTGATCAGACAAAAATTCTTAAAATGTACACTTTGCTTACTTCAGCTACTAGTAAAATTTAAAAGCGGCTGCTCTCAAAACAGCGAGTTAACCAATTGTGCTACAGTCAATACCACACCGCACTGTAGATGGGACCAAATTTTAACCAAGCTGTGAAAATAACAGTTTCAACACTTAGTTCCTACAGCAAACTTGTAAGCTGATTTTACATGATGCAAAATTGATTTTAAAAAAGAGACTTTTGATTTAAAGATTTTATTCACAAAAACTGAAATCCCACAAGAAACAAGTTCACAGGACAAAAACTTTCAGCCAATTACCTCGTAGCGCAAAAAGTTTACCGCCTTGGTATTGCCATAATTGTAAGAATTAGATCTAACACACACGGCTTAATTTAAAAGGACATGTTGTAGTGATAATGTAGTGATTGTGTTCTAAGAGTACATTATCTGCACCCCATTTCACTCCACACTAGACAATTTTCAATCTTCCTCCACAATGAATATTTTTCACCAGGTTCCTTTTTTCACGGCTAGACATTCTCCAATCCCCTGGTTCATATATATCTGGTCACATGATTTGTGCTAAACACTCTTGAAAATAGAGCATCTCCTATCACCCGATTTCATACGAGATATGCCCTGCAAGATATACTCACTTGTGAGATTTAGTAAGAGTGTGGCATCTTGCAAGAGTTTTACGTATTTGTCTTCTGGAATTATGGTGCATTTGATTATATAGTGAAGTAGTTTCTCTCTGCCCATTGGTCATAATTAACATTATCGGCAGATACACTGGCATAAAGGCGGATTCACACACCACCTCTTCGTAACATACGTATGTACATACATCCTCTGTTGGCAGACATACAAACAAAAATGTAACTTCATGGAGAGATTATTTTGTGATTTGATTTTTTTTTTTTTTTTTTTTTTTTTTAAAAGGCTTCCTGCAAAACATTGTAAAATTTTTAATCTGACTAAATGCAGAATTTTGTATATTCGTGTTATCTTTATAGTTTTAATAATATATTATTCTAAATAAATCACATTCTGATTGGTTGAGGGTCCAGCCATAGTACGTTTGTATATATGCAGCTTTTATTTATACGTGTGCTACTTTTCAGATTGTGAATCATCGTTTTACCTCCCTCCCATCACTTCAGCCAGTGTAACAGCCACCTCGCAACCCCCTCCTCCTTTTGTTGGTCCCTCAAGAAATTTCCGATTATGACTGTCTACTACGTATACAGCTGTAGCAATTATTTAAATAAGCTGCCATGCAAGTTTATTGATGAACACAATTTAATAAAACTGTTTGGAATGTGCATACCTTCATGCATAAGACTACCAATTATCAACACCATACTTTCAGAGGTTAAAAAAAAAATTTCACGTACATGAGAAACATCCTAAAATGAGGTAGCACGCAACATTGAACAAATTATTATTGCACAAAAATATTTTTAAAAACTTTCTTTTGCTACAATTTTTTTAATATACCATTCTAATTGAGAAAAATTTAGCTGTAGTTTATTTCCTCAACATTGTTACTATTCAAGTAACTGGAGCAAGTGCGTTCGTATGTGCAACAATGTTTCTCAGCAGCATTATTTGCTAACTTAAGCTATATTATCAAGAAAATTACTAAACTATTTGATATTCTGTAGAAGTTTTGACAAAGGTTAATGAGTATTTCGAGAGGGGGGGGGGGGGGACATTTTTCTCAACATGTTTAGCTTTAACTAGTTGCAATATGATCAGGAAGGAAACTGCAGCAATGGCGAAGGGTAGATTATAAAGTTGGTAAAAAAAACAAATATAAAAAAAAAAACAAATATAAAAAAAAAACAAATATAAAAAAAAAACAAATATAAAAAAAAAAACAAAATATAAAAAAAAAACAAATATAAAAAAAAAACAAATATAAAATAAAAAAAACAAATATAAAAAAAAAAACAAATATAAAAAAAAAAACAAATATAAAAAAAAAAAAAAAAAAATATAAAAAAAAAACAAATATAAAAAAAAAACAATATAAAAAAAAAACAATATAAAAAAAAACAAATATAAAAAAAAAACAAATATAAAAAAAAAACAAATATAAAAAAAAAACAAATATAAAAAAAAAAACAAATATAAAAAAAAACAAATATAAAAAAAAAACAAATATATAAAAAAAAACAAATATAAAAAAAAAACAAATATAAAAAAAAACAAATATAAAAAAAAACAAAAATAAAAAAAAAAAAAACAAATATAAAAAAAAACAAATATAAAAAAAAAACAAATATAAAAAAAAAACAAATATAAAAAAAAACAAATATAAAAAAAAACAAATATAAAAAAAAACAAATATAAAAAAAAAACAAATATAAAAAAAAAAACAAATATAAAAAAAAAACAATATAAAAAAAAAACAAATATAAAAAAAAAACAAATAAAAAAAAAACAAATATAAAAAAAAAACAAATAAAAAAAAAAAACAAAATATAAAAAAAAAAACAAATATAAAAAAAAAAACAAATATAAAAAAAAAAAAACAAATATAAAAAAAAAAACAAATATAAAAAAAAAACAAATATAAAAAAAACAACAAATATAAAAAAAAACAACAAATATAAAAAAAAACAAATATAAAAAAAAACAAATATAAAAAAAAACAAATATAAAAAAAAACAAATATAAAAAAAAACAAATATAAAAAAAAACAAATATAAAAAAAACAAATATAAAAAAAAACAAATATAAAAAAAAACAAATATAAAAAAAAAAAAATAAAAAAAAACAAATAAAAAAAAACAAATATAAAAAAAAAAACAAATATAAAAAAAAACAAATAAAAAAAAACAAATAAATAAAAAAAACAAATAAAAAACAAATAAAAAAACAAATAAAAAAACAAATAAAAAAAAATAAATAAATAAAAAATAAAATAAAAAAAAATATAAAAAAAACCCGAGTTATCCAAAATCTCAATTTTTTTTTTTTTTGGGAAATATGCTATTTTATCTTTGCTTTAAGGTTTGTATCACATGCAAAAACTGTTTTAATTTCTTAATTACAAATTTATTTCGGTAGTCTACATTATAATAGCACTAACTGAAGAGCTACAAAATTACCAAACATGATGGCAGCATAATTAAAAATGGTGGTGCTGTCAAAAACAATTAGCGGGTTTAGTGCATCAAAAATTTTACGACTAAACACTCCAGTCATATTATTTGCAATGGATATAATCTACTGAAGAATAAGCATATATCCCCTTGCAAGGATGCCACTTTTTTTATCAAAAAAAAAAGTCAATTCTAATCACCTTGTTTGACATAAAAATGTCCATTACATCACTGTAGGACTGCTTTTGTTTCAAAGTAGGGATTTTTTTTTTATATTGACAGTAGTCCAAGATTTGATAGCGAGTCTTGTTTCTGGGAGTTTCTAACCTAGGTCTTGATTCTTTCAGTGAAGAAAGAGTGCTCAACAGATTCACTTGTTGCCGGGATGGTAGCTATTAAAGCACACAATTTGTATAACTCAGAAAGCCATCTACATTTAAATCAGATTGTTTCAGCAATTCCATTATTTCTAATACTGATTTTGACCTGAACTCTGACAAATTAAATTTTGCAACTTGTTCGCTCCCAAGACTAGATATATCAAATTAATTGCCGTAATATTTTAATGATACAAAAGCCTCCTCTAGGATAGTATTAGCGTTTTCTTAGTTTTTGTTTGGGTCCATGAGAGCGACAAACTAAGTTTCCCAGTGAACAATATAGTACAAAGCTGCATTAAAATGTCAATTATTTCAAAATACAACTATCTGTAACTACATTCTGGATTAATTTCCTCTGATTTTCTTTGTTTTTTAGTGGGAGGTTCTTCCTGAAATAAAGACCAAATTATACGAAATGAGTTATTTGCAATAATATTTTCTGCCTCCTTCAATTTTTGGATGCAATAGCTAATGTCTAAAGTCTCTTTGAATGACCTGAAATAATGAATAATTTAAAATATACCAGAATAACCCATTCAACAGGAAATTAAAATTGCACTCTTTCAGTGCAACTAGGAAACCACGTTCTGTAATGTATGTTTCATTCATCAGGATTTTCTGTTATGCTGTCAAAAGAGATCTATTAGAGCTTTGTTTTCGAAAACATTGTGGACAAAACGAACTGCAATTCCACCTTGTTGAGCAGACTTTAGGAAACGTTTACTCGCACATTTGTCTAACACACAAGTGCGCTTCGTAGAGTGGGGAAAAATGAGGCAAATCCACTTAATGTTTTGAAATCTATATTTCAATCTTTAATATTGTTGAGCGACTGCGAAAGTACAAGACTGAGTATGCATGCATCAGTGTATGAAAATAGCACTGCTGTACTTTTCTCTTACTCGCTTCTGTATCCCATTTAGATTACTGGACATAACACCCGCTCCATCACATGTCTGGGACACCAGTTAGTTGCTGCAGGCGTACTTTCCTACTAATTTGAAAACGTGATCTGCTAATGACTGACGATCTGTCTGCACTTGTCAGAAAAACTGACATCTTTCTTCAATGCTTCCTTCACTTGCCACATACCGCAGCACAGAAGAAAGTTGCGACATATTCGCAATATCAGTAGTTTCATCTATGATTAACGCCAAAAAAGGAGTCAACCTTAGTTGCACTTTAATTTCCATCACCATCAACTCGGCAACACTTTCTATAATGTAATTTTGTATATTATTGGAAAAACCTGTAAAAAAACTTTTGAGGTTTCCAAATGAGAGGACAGCACTGATCTTAGCTACTCAACAGGTTCACTAATTCCACATAATTACTTCGGTTGGAAGACCCCTTTATTTCATCATGGCCCCAGAAAAACTTCTATAAGACATTCAAAACTTCACAGTTTCTGTCTGCAGTTTCATTGACTTTGAACATAAGCACAAAGCTGCTCGTTTAAGTCTAAATCAACCTGCCTGAACCCAAACGTATTAAGTCTGCATACAGCTGACTACGTGTGCATGTGTGTGCGTGCATGTGTGTGTGCAGCTTTATAAAAATTATTCATGTCAGTAAAACCACCATTATTCCACACCCCTTTATCTGATGTGAACATTAAACATGACCCACAAAATCATTAACTTTTGTTTACATCCTTTAAGCCATTTGTGGGAGCTGTAAAAATTTTGATTTAAAATGTCTTTTCCACTGCACACCACTTGATTTTGCATTTGTCACAATACACACGTCTGAAGTCTGCCTACCATGCAAGATTAAATCTAGTTTTTGTTCGAAAGTCTCACCACTCAAAGAAGAGTTATTATTCTACCATGCAGTTCCACATATGCAATTCTCTGTCTGCTAGCATTTCTTCTTTCCCCACCAAACTTCTCGCTGCCACCCCTTCTTCCCACACCCCTTCTGAGGTCCTCTCCATCACACCTGCCCAAAACGCCAGCAGAAGTCTCTTGGTTCCCTTGGCAAGCCAACAATGTACAGCTTGCCTGTCTACACTTTACAGTAACTTACCTTTGTCCTGCATCACCAAAAGCCGAAGCGAGGTTAAACACCGGCTAACAATAATCGCTTCCCTTACCGAAGTTCATAAAACCAACTTCGTTTCACGTGGAAACTCGCAAACATTTATTCCCGTACACTCAAGGGAACCTCACGACTGGCTTGGTTCCCTAGCTTCGCTGCCCCGAGTGCAAGCGGAAATACCCAAAGGCAGACAGGGTGACTGCCCGAAATTTGTTGAGGACCTCATAAGACTGAAGGGGAGCGGGGGGGGGCCCCCCCCCCATCCTGAATGGATTGCGTGTAGGCAGGGGAGTGGGGAGGCAGTGGCAGGAAACTGCAAGGGATATAAGGCAACGCTAAGCAATGAAGAGAAAATTAATAGTAGTACAATTGCAATAGACATTTAATGTTATTATTTACTATAAGACTCGCAATATTTGTTTGGTCTATCAGAGTAGGGAACCAATAGTTCCCTTGGTTGCTTCTCACAACAGAAATCTAGAACTGATGGCGGATACATCACACAAAACCAGACAATGCAAAGCAAGTCTGTGTTGCCGATATCTAGTGGGCACACTCTTTTTACCCATCATTGCACTTAAACTGGCTTCACAACCATCCGTCGATCACGTGATATTCAACCAATCTCAGGGCTACTTTTTTTCTAGCCGTCAAATATATCTAACTTTTGAAGGACCGAAGGTAGTAAAGTTTTTATACTTCACCTTAGAATTGAAATGAAGATCACGTTTAGATTTTCCGAGGAAATGCCAATAAATTACGTTAGGGAAAGATATTTATGACATTCATTGAAAACATTTCTCTGCACGAGAGTGTGTTGGGTGGTTACACAACATTTTCTGACCGGCATCTGACAAGCGATGGATAGTCGAGAGGCAAGCTTTATACATTTCAGGACATTTATTCTTACTGGTCTAGAAAAGCCCTGCAGAACAAGTGAAAATGATACTGGCCTGTGTTCTTTCATCTGCATTACCTGTGTAGTGAATATGCATGCACAGTACTTGCCAAAGTGCACCGAACACAAATGTAACATCTCTGTCTAGTGAATAAATTGTCTGCCACATTTACAACATAAGATACCAGGCAATCCAAAGCTAATGGCTTGTTTTAAATGGCCGTCTCGCCACTGTACAGCTGACAAGTTAAGCTGAATCCTTTTAGTCAAACTGTAAATCATAAGGCACAGTTGAAATGATGATTGAATTAACTGGGCAAGTTGTGGTGGTAATATAATTACACATTTCAAATCCAGTTCAAGTTCCCTCCCTTAAGTGAGACTTAGTTTTTAAATATGGTAGGTAATATTACATCTTCAAAATGAATAAGGTAGCAGCAATGTTAATTATTTGTTGAAATTTTACATTTCAGTGCTTGGCAAGTTCTGTTGAAGTCCTTCAGTTTCAACCTAAATCACGTGGAAGAACTTTGCAGCCAACTGTTACTTGTGATGCATGCGCTTCCAGGTATGTACGATGTTCCAAGCAGCTGTTGAAATTAGAGTTGTTCCGACACCAATGCCCTTCACACCGAATTTTAGAAAAACTATTAATGTTAATATTACATTTAAAACATTTTTCCTAGACTCATTTAACCCTTAGTGGTGACGTGCAAATTTTATTAACGTATCCAGTGACTTGGGGCCCTTCAGACCCCAAATATCATGTATAAAATTGTTGACATTTTTCTTGAGCCAAGTGATATATCTATGCATTTTGCATAATAATATATTAAAAAGAAAAGTGCAATTTACTATCCATTAAAAATGTAATATTTTTTGTACTTATGCTTCGCAACAAATAAATCTTAAAGTGTGCGTGTGTATTGTTTGAAAAATAAAATCTGAGGCAAGTGTTATCCTGAAATTATGTTTGATATTTGATGTAGATCTAATAAAACAGAATCCAGAAAATCTAAGAAAATATGCATTTTTCATAAAAATGACTACAGTTCAATTTTGAGAACCAAACAAATAATTTTGTTTGCAATTTTTTTTCCAAATATTTTCATTGCCTCAACAATACTTATATCTCAGCGAAATATGAATGTGCATAGAAAAACCAACAAAATATATTATCCTTTAAATTAACGAAATAACTTACATTTTCATACATAAATTACACTAAAATTGAATGAATTGTTCAAAACCAAGCAGCAAAGAGTTTTTGTTGTAAAACTAGTTTGAAACACACAATTTCATTTCCCTGAAGAAGAGAACCTTATTTACAGCAAAAATTACTATTATTTAAAAATGATCAAAGATCATTGAGCACAAAAAACATTCTATGAAAACTATGTATAAAAAAACACATTAGCATGGAAAATCTCACTATTGCAGTATTTGCTCTGCAGTCATCGTAAATTAAAAATTTTGCTGTGTGTGTGTGTGTGTGTGTGTGTGAAACTAGTCTTATTGTCCTGGCTGCGCAGACATAGACCACATCTTTCTCCGTTTCTTTTTCAGGAGATACTGGATCAATTTTCTTTCTTCCAATTGATAAACACAGTTCTCTGGGAAGCCTGTCATTTTTCATTCATCTGTCCGAGTGTTTATTTAGAAGTTCTTCACCAAGTTCCTTTAGAAAAGTAGGTCTTGGCATTTCAACATTTCTTGCACAACAGCCATGTAATACAAAGCTATTCACTCCAACAATATTCAGAATAACGTAAAAGAGCTCGTGGCCATCTATTTGTTGAATAATTTGCACAATTCTTGTGAAGAGAATGTACACCCGATTTGGTGTCATTGCAAAATGCAATATCTCAGGTTTGCCTGTTTGTACGTCGGTTGATTTGGTATGGTGCATTGTTGAAATCAAAAGCCCATAGATACTACTGCCTTCTTGTCTATTTCTGTTTGGGGGAAAACCAAAGAAATTCTGGCCACATTCCTACCAATGTTGCAACATAAGTAAGGCTTCGGTTGCGTAGTTACTCAGCAACTTCAAACTGGAGGAGAACCAGTTATCTGCAGTTATATTACGGTTAGAATTTACAATTGGTTGCGGTTATTGTAAAACCGCTTGTGTAGTTTTCAGAAATTTTCTGTCTTCTAGTGGAAGTAAATTCCCATCACAATCCTTCCGAGTGTAAACACACGCATTGTAAAAATAACTTTCTGGAATCGCTAAGTATTATTACTTTGACTCCATATTTTGATGGTTTATTCAGCATGTGGATGAGGAATCTGCAACGTCCTCAAAAACCTACCAGCATTTCATCAATGCATGCAGATTCACCAAGTGAGCAAGATAAGAGTTTAAGAGTTCATTGATGATCCACGATATAGGTACGGAAGGATAATTTTCTTTTCGTTGTTCTCTGTTCAAGGATTATCAACTCTCAAACAAGCCAGAAGGAATAGAAGCATCTTCACAGACATAATCCATCTAAAGATTTCACGACCAGTGAGATCTGTTGTGAAGAGAGATTCCAGATCTTAGTGATGTGATTTGAACATAGCTTTGTTGCTCCACATATTCACCATTTTTTTCTTGGCATTCTTGAGATTCACATTCATTGCCAATATTTTGATTTGTATTTTAATTCCAGAATCCGAATTGTGATCAATATTTGGTAAATATTTATCTGGTTCCATACTATAACAACTAAAGTCACTGGCAATTTCATTTAACCATCTAGAAATAGTTTCATCAAAATTTGGATCGCCCACATGCACATGTTTCAGTTGAGGCCATTTTATTACTTCAGAGATAGTAACAAACTGTGACGTGGTGCCACTATGACCCCAAATTATCTTTGCATCATGACATCTATCGGCAGACTGTATAAACACATCTGACACTGCAGGAGCAGACCATGTAACAACTAAGCGGAAGGTAGATGGCACCACGAGTAAGTTCCTTGAATGGTACCTAGATGGCAGTGAGGTAAAGTTTTGCTGGGGTCACCGAGACCCCATGTCTCCGGATAAGGGTTAAATAAATGTCTTAAAATACAGTATATAATTAGTTATCCAACAAAATGCAACCTGACCTAAAACTTTCAAACCCTCTGAAGATGCCAAAAGAAAGAATCAAATTTTAAATGTCCCATGCACTATCATTAAGAGTGCACGGAGAAGTTATGTATCGGGCAGCACCCTGTGTTGGTTTACGAGGGGAGGGGAGGAGGATGACCTCTCAACGCCGCTACCCATTTGAAACATCTTGCATGCATGGCAAAGGCCTTAAAAGTAATTAATCATATTTTATTGCAAAGAAAACTTAGTTTTGACACACAAATGAGGTGATAATTTCTTCACTGTCTTTAATAATTAATCATTCAAAACCATGTCCTTTGATTTTTGATGTCATGAGTTACACTGCACTCTGCTTGGTGCTTAGTTACGCATTATTAGACAAAAGGTGTCGAATTGGCACTTGCATATTATCAGTTTATTCAAAGATGCATGTATAATGACATAAATTAATATAAATCCTCCGATTTCCCCGCAAGAAGTGACAAAATGAACACTTACAATACAAGTCGCTCTATGTACAAACAATTTTTTGCTGAAGAGTGGTAGAGTATATGCTTTTGGGCATATAATTTTATTCGCGAAGATGCTGTCTTTCGAGTTAAATAAAGTCATGTTAATTTTATGCCAGATAGAATGAAACTCCAATCTTACAGGATAAAACCACCTTTCAACAAAAGAAAAAATCTTTAGAAATAATAATTCCTCGTTAAAATTTTTTGCATAACCTCAGGTGAAACCATTTGCTTTGAAATTCAAGTAACGTTAGGTGCAACTATTTTGAGTGACGTATATCATATTTACTCTTGTATAGTGCGCACTTGTATAACAAGCACCATGATTTTTGCAACAAGTTTCAGGGAAAATTTAAAAAAAAATAAAATTGCACCAAAAATTTATGGCGCTCTGTTAGTAATTATTGAACAAATTTTTTTTACATTAATGTTTTGGCCTACACGTAATTGAAGGGTCGCTAAGTGAGAAAAAGAGAAGGGAGAGGAGTGATGTAAGAGCGAGAGATGAGACAGCAGATAGTTTCCTCACTTCCCTCAACATCCCCTGACAATTTATGGCTAACACTCCCCCTTCCTATGTTTCTGTGTATAGCTCACCCCCCCAGATTTATTTTTTGGGAAAAAGGGTGCGCTATTCACTAGTAAATATGTTATTTGTTCTTTTTATTTTAATGTGCGGCGTATACAAACCGAAATACAGTAATTTGTGCCTAAAGAAAGTAATAACCCGACTTCATTCCAAGGCAGATACCAAAGTATCGGCCCGATATCATACCCGATACAGATACATCGAGAAAAGGCGAAGTATCAGAACAACTAGTTAAAATGCTCTAAGAGTGAACTGGAGGCCTAGGAGCCTCCGTTCAAAACTCAAAACAGTGGTAGGTCCTGGTCTAAGGGTACGCGATACCAGTGGGAAATTTTTTGAATTGAAACAACTCTTTCAAGCACAAATTTAACATCACTTAGTTTGACAATGAACGTATTTATATTGGTTCTCGCCACGTGTCCAAGCAAAATGCAGATACCTTACAGTTCCTAACAAAAAAAGTGAATGTATGCATGCATGCGTGATCTTTTTGGCAGTAGCTTGTTACCAGAATGCAGGACGTAGTCTAAATGTGTCCTGCCACATGATTGGACTTCCTTTACTGAATGTTTTCTGATGTGTACAGTGCACATCAGACACTCCCAGTGCTACACATATCCCAATACACTCGCAAAGGGTTAATTGGGGCTTCTTACGTTTATGCACTGCTTCTGGAAACTGCAGCACATTACTTTGGCAGATAAACGTTTATCGATTTTGTTTCCTTCTTTGCACACATCATATTGTGGCTCTTAACTTCCCTCCTGCTGACATTCACCTTTCATGTTAATTATCTTATTTTCCTCTGCAGGTCCCCAATGGCCTCTGTGGGGTTTCAAACATCTAAACACTTTGGCCTGTCCATCTTCAATGATCATGATATGGGATGGAAACATGATTAGAGGCAATGGCAGGGTAAACTGGGCCTTGAGAATATGCACTGGCCACCAGCTACATTGTTTCTGGCAAGGCCATCCTGTTGGGAGGGGGATGGGGAGAGGGAGGGGGATGGGGAGAGGGAGGGGGATGGGGAGAGGGAGGGGGATGGGGAGAGGGAGGGGGATGGGGAGAGGGAGGGGGATGGGGAGAGGGAGGGGGATGGGGAGAGGGAGGGGGATGGGGAGAGGGAGGGGGATGGGGAGAGGGAGGGGGATGGGGAGAGGGAGGGGGATGGGGAGAGGGAGGGGGATGGGGAGAGGGAGGGGGATGGGGAGAGGGAGGGGGATGGGGAGAGGGAGGGGGATGGGGAGAGGGATGGGGAAGGGGGGGGATGGGGGAGGATGGAGGAGGGGAGGGGAGGGGGGATGGAGAGGGGGAGGGGGATGGAGAGAGGGAGGGGGATGGAGAGGGGGATGGAGAGGGGGAGGGGGATGGAGAGGGGGATGGAGAGGGGGAGGGGATGGAGAGGGGGAGGGGGATGAGAGGGAGGGGGATGGAGAGGGGGAAAGTCCCCTTATCTTTGGCAGTGATGCCTCTTGGCATTCAAAGAATTCCATTCCCCCCCCCCCCCCGCAGTCTTAAAATACAGAATAGAAAACCTATTTTCACTAACAAAAATACAACATACATCAGACTAAACTTGCAGAATGAAGTCTAGTACTATATATGCAACTTATAGAAAGGAAAATGAGAATGTGTGCGTGTGGAGGAGAGGTAGGAAGGAGGGAGAGGGGTTGACAGATTTTTTTTTAGATTCTTCGAAAATTAGTCTTGTTGGCATGAAAGTATGGTTTACTAAATGTGCCTCTGCTGGATATTTACATGTACCTATTCTAAACAGGGCCAAATCTTACATATTTAATTGTGAAAATACAGAGTTTTTAAAATCTCCTTTAAGTTATTGAACACACAGTATTTCGTAAATTAAAAAAATATGCAGAAGCAGCTTTACAAAACCTCAAATCTTACCTTCTACTTGTGGTAATTCTCAAGTTGTAGAGTGTTTGACGAGTGGCACAGTAGCAGCACAACGTTGTGGCAAGACTACTCTCCTACAAATGTAAACCTGGTTTGATTTTGGATGGGAACACCCAGACTTTGATAAAGCAAAACATACCACATACAAAGGCCGAAAGACGGGTCCGCCTGTGCCTGAGCCCTTTTGGGTATTACAGGGGGAATGACTCCCGAGCAATATTATGTGGAAGCAGCTTGCCAGGCCGTCCACACTCCAAAACTCGCTAGCATGCCCATCATAAAGTAAAAGCTATCACGCTTTACTAAGAGACTGCAGTTGAATGCAACCAATAGAAGGGGAGACGCTCCTTCCAATCACGGTGGGTGGAAGTGGAACCACCTCGCCTATCAACAGTGTTTGCCAGGTTTGCTGACCTGCACCACCTTGATGGGGCCGAGGCCTATCCAACCTCTACTCACTGAGTTAACGTTTCCTCTTCTTGACGGACCAGACCAGGGAAGTATCCTGACTTTTCCCCAGACCGGGTGGGATCGGTCTGGCTGGGTCCCAGTCAGGGCTCCCCTCCAGGACGTCTCCCCCAAACATCAGGGTAATCAACCAGAGAGTCCCAGAGTCCAACCCTTGATCAGCACAGCCAAGGCCGGGGCCAATACTGCTGATCCCCTGGGCACCCACGATTTATTCTGCACATTGCTGTGCGCTGCATACCGAGTTTTCACCCAAGAGAGGCCCAACACCTCCAGGACATCAGACAATCCCTTCGTTAGTGCTCCGCCACCTCGAGATCCACTACGGGCCTTGGTTTTGGGACATGCAGCCGGCTCGTGGGTCATCACCGCTGGCGAGAAATACAGGCTACCTCTGGGAGAAACATGTACTCTCGCCGTGACCAATCACCAGTGCACTGGTGGGGCCGTCACGCACCCAGCACTTCGTTCTCACTCCATCAGCCACAGCGTTGTCCACTGTGTTTCCAGCCCTTACCATCGTGGAGGTGGAGATGGACGAGCAAGAGAGGCTATGTAATCGTATCTTATCCCATTTCCAGGGGACAGGGCTTGACCTGTTCGATAATACACTCGCTAGAGCCACCCAGCTCATGCATCCAAGAGATCGGCCTCCACCAGGGGGATTAAAGAGCAGGGGCAATTGCTCCGCATGGGTCGCAAGTTGTCCCACCAGGCAGAGCCTTACACCTATTACAGGTTGGTCACCCATTTCACCCGCGCAGCTCCACCCCGGCCCCCAGGGCCTTTGTATGTGGCAGTGGGAAAAACAACGAATGGACATTCCCACTTCTGCCCTTACGTTCCATTGCTGCTCTATCTTCACCACCACTCGAGACGTGCTGCTGTTAAGCACCAAAGAAAACCTACCAACCCCAATTGTTCCTACCTTTACCAAATCTTTTACAACACTTCCAACTATTGGAGAAGTGAGAACGCTCTACTGCAAACCCAGACTGTAGCACCAGTTAAAGTTTTTCTTGCCAGTTAACTATCTAGGGCAAACTCTTCAATCTACATTTATCTGCAATACTGTGAAACTGCAAGATACCAAATGTAATACATGAAAAACTCGCTTTTTTCTCTCCTCACATTTGAATGGTTGGATGGCTTCTCTTGGCAAATGTTCCAAAAATACCATTCACAACCATTTGAAACAATAGCTCCTTTGGAGACCAAAAACACCAAGTTTTATACATTAATTATTTAACAATGAATTTTAAAAATAGTATCCAATATCAATTTGCATTCATTTAATTTGCCAACAATCTGTATATTAATGTAAATGTAAATACACACTACCACATCAATTATTTCCTTCTGAATAACTGAATTCTGTACACTCAATTGCCTAGAAATGTTTAAAAGATTTCCCAAAAATAATATATCAGTGGTTAAAAGGACTGTGAAAGGCTAGAACAAGGTATCCACAGTGACAGGTTTTCTACGATTAAAGGAAAATACTTTCCACAGCAATTTGTAACTGCAGAAAGTCCTTATCTACACATACTTCATAACATCCTAAATGCAATCATCTGGTACACAACAATAAGTTACATGGATTAAGGGCTGTAAAGTATACATCCAAGTTAACATCTGCAAGTAAGGCCTCTGATACCTGTACACTGAATAAAAATATGTAGTCCATTGCAATTCTTATACTCCATTTCACTTCGGTATGAATACTGATAAATTTATGCAACATTTAAGAATACTAAAAAATTTAATAGCATTAACTGAAATAAATCTGGCTACTGCTGTACATTAAATCTATATTACACCTGTTTGTATTTACATCTAGGTTTATTTACAATTAAATCACAGAATGAATTTCAAAGTTTTTGTATAATTACTTTAGTTGTGAATAGACATGAGCTTACCATATTACAAAGGAATTGACATCCGAGTTAGGCTTACTTCAGTACACTGAATTTTACAGTCAATTAAACAATCAGTACAATTAACTTCTAGCAGTGCCTCCATTACAGACTTCTATGTGAACAAGTTCCTTTTACAACAAACCATTCAAATATTTGAGGGCAATTAAGTTTATGTGCATGTCCAGTTACGTGGGAGGAACACTAAACGACAAAGCAAAACTCTGAATCAATATACACACATGTAAATGCATAAATCACTTTCCAGTACATAGTGCCAAAAATACTTTGAATCTAGGACCAAGGATATATGACATTCAACATCGATGAAGTATTAATATAAGAAGTAGTAAAATACACAGTACAGTAAAATTTCTTATGTATATATAAATACCACGTTAAAAGATCACAGAAACTGTGAATATACAATCAGAATTCCGCAAAATACAATACACAGATTTAGCATTTTGCCGTGCACTAGGTGGGTCTTCTAACACTACATGTAGAAATTCTCCATAACATAATTAAATCTATATTAATGGAAACAAAAGTAACACTAACCATAAAATACGATTTGCAGTAACTGTCAGAACTTGTTTATCACTTTTTTACATCAATTTAATCTTACCAGGTACTTTATACAAACTAAAGTGTAAAGTTCTTCTATAAAATAAAAGACTTCCGTTCAATTAATATTTCAAACTAGATAATCTGTAGTAGGCCTATACTAGCAAATTCAAATGTACAATTTTTTTTAACTAAGCCATGACAGTTTGAATTTTATCATTTCCAACAATATTAACAAAAATCACCAAATACAGAATTTTAAGTCTGCAGAAGTGAACATTAGGTCTATAATTCTATTTCAATAAATTATAAATAAACTTAATTTATTGTTTTTTGCTGCTCTTTTTCCCAAAACCTGAGAAAAACTATTTTAATAAGAACTTGAATTTGATCGAAAAATATTTTCAAACTTACAAATTATTAATCACATGTTTTAACGGAAAATTAAACCGAAATGAAGACACGTGAAGGTAAGTGTTAGAAGGGCAGGCAGGGGAGCCACAAGTGGCTGGCCAGCTAGGGCGGGGGAGTGGAGAAGAGGTCCTCTAGTGCGGGGGCAGAGACAGGCTGTGCCTGCTCTCAGGCCATCTGCTCGTACTTGGCCTTGTTGATGTTCTTAGCGAGGCAGCACGACAGGATCATGCCCAGCAGTGGGAAGAACGCCACGCCGAGGGCAGAGCCTGCCACCAGACCTATGTTCGAGTTGAGGAAGTCCACAACCACCTCGTAGCAGCCCTGCACATCCCAGCCACAACCACACTATCGCACTTGGCAATAATTAAAAAAAACTTATGTTTAAAACTAATAGATAAAATTAACACTAACTTGTATATCTGCTAGTTTAACAAATAAGTAAACAACTTTTAATCAAGATATTTGGTTAACAAAGGAGGTAGAAAACCCCTGCCCCCTTGCCGAAACAATTTTATCCCACGAAATGAGAGATTCATTGCAAAGATAGTTTATAAATTATGTCCATAATTCTCTTAGCTAAGTGAAATAATTGTTCATAGCAAATAAATTTCTTATTTGTTATTTAACTCCAAAATGAAAGTCCTACGGAGTTCTTCCTGTATCGCCATCATTTTAATTGGGTATTGTGCTTTGTATTTAATATTTTGTATACTGTTAACTAAAAGCAGGCATACAATAGGCTGGTCATGGGGTAAGGATGCATGACATGCAATTCCCAGAGCAGTGATTGAAGGGATACAGAGTAAAAAGCATCCCCTTGGAAGACCAAGACTACGATGGCAGGATGAGTAGATACCAAAACAGTTGGGTATCTACGGCAATGAGGGAAGCATTAGACCAGCCAAGATGAAGGCAACTTTTCAAGGCAGCATGTGGCAGAGGGCCTGTGATCACTGTATAAATAAATACACAAATATTGTTAACTAATGTATTCATATGATAGATCAGGAATGTTTATTTATTTTGCATAAAATTAAATTTTATATCTATTCTCCAGTCTGATGTAAGCATTCAAATTCCCATGCTGGACAGTCTGAATTAAAAAAAAAAAGTATGGTGCCAATGCCTGGAAGCTGAGGATAGCATGTCAGATACCAACACAAAACAGAGGGGCAACAAGTGCAGGGCAGACGAGAGAAAGAAGCAGAGCTGACGAGAGAAAGATTTTGTTTTTGTATTGCACAGAAGGAACTCCGTGTTCCCTAACATTATGAACAAGTCTTTGGAAAATCTATTGTTGCATTTTACAGCTACATGAACATAAAAAAAAAAAAAACCAAAAGGAGCAAAACACTGCACATATTTCACATACTTCTAATAAACTCTGAACGTGTGACAATATGCAAGTTTGTAATTACATCTGTATCTGAAAAAAATTTGGTTAAAACTTGCCAAGCTTTAGACAGATGAATGGATAGAATTATAAAAGGCATCAGATTGGCTGTTGTTCAAGTGACTAATGGATGAGCACGACAGGTTATTTTTAATCCTCAATCCTGATACACAAGTGTGCATACTTTGTGTAGGTACAACCTAATTCTTCAGACAGTAAAATTAAGAAAATAGTGATAATGATCAATACTCCTTTCACCACGTACTGTGCTACCTTCAATCCAGAAGCCACCCGAGCTTATTCCCCACCAAACTGTAAATGCTGATTCCACACACTGTTCTACTTGTCCACAGTGCTTAGCCATTACACTTTAAAATCAGACTGACATGGGATACCAAGATGGAAACTGATTGAATGGATCTCTCTGCAAACGTTACCACGCTACCTAGCGACTAACAATTGAGATAAATGTGGCCTTGTTCAATTGCATAATATACGAATATGATGAGAGAAAGAAGCGGGAGGGGGGGGGGGGGCGCAGCAACCAGCAGTTCATTTTGGGCATGGCAGAAATTTCTGGACAGTACAAGTCATGACTCCAATATGGTAATGCGCTGGTTTTGGGGCAGAACAAAATATATTTTCTAGATCTGTCTATTTAAACCATTAAAAGCAAGTATCCATTTTGTTTTAATCCTATATCACAAGGAAAATGTGATCAAATCAAAGCAATTGCTTTATAAATTAACACATATTTTGAGAAGTAGTTTTACAGTAATAAGTTTTCACTAAAAATATTTATTTTTATACATTACAGATCTGAATTTTATTAGTTTTACGTTCTTAAAAATATATGAAGAGAAATTTTGGGACTATATTTTAGTCAAAGTTATAGGGGTTTTACACTTGATTTTTTTCTGTCTACCTGCCAAACAATCACAGGATGTCTAGTTTGAGATGACTACACAGTTTTAACACAACTTTAAGAAGAGCAGAAGGTTCTGGTTATGTTCCATTCTTGGAACTGGCACAGTAGTTTTATGGCTTATGCACGGACCTCCAAACAAGGTGACCAATTAGATTCCCGGTGGTGCCGCACCCTGGTTTTCACATGTGGGAAACGGCCGATGTTGCATTTGGTATGTTCTCAGCGTATTCCAATTTCATATACTACAGTATTTTTTCGCTGCTGCTCTGCTACAATTTTATTCAGTATCACTTCTATTAGGCCTACAAGTATGTCTGCGTGCATGCATCATGTTTAATGCACATTACCAGGTGCATTCCAACCCCACCTTAGGTCTAACTACCTCAAGGAATAACATTACAAAAACCATTGTGCATTTTACAGTCATTTAGCCGGTCAGGACAGCAGATATTTTGGAACAAATTCAGACATTTCATGGGGAAGTCAATTGTAGTCGTGGGTCCGTATGTGTGGAATAACACTTAACCACCATTTGGGCTGAAACTGGTACTGCTTTAACAGAAAGCACACCAAGGCCTTGCCACCAATATCTTAGCTTTACCAAACCAATTAGTCACTGCTTCAAATGCAGCGCAGGTTTAAAAACATTCAAGTAGTTTGTATATGCACTTGCACACTTGCTCCTTTCAATGATTAATCATGTGCATGTATGACCAATTTCTACAACAGTTAAAAATATTAGGAGTTTGTCGACATTAAATAGATACAAACTTCACAAACAATTTTACTAAGTCGAATGAGCAAATCTTACCCTGGTATTAATTTCTGAAACATTGCTTGTGTCACATGTGGTGTTTTGGCAGCAAGATGACGGCACTTTTGAAAGAGGAGAGTTTTTCCAGTCCATGAAGTCATGGTTGCCGCAGCAATGCAACTGTAACAAAAAGAAAAAAAACTGTCTAGAGACAAAATAAACAATTAAGCTCAAGTGGAAATAAAAATCAGTATTTTATTTTGTTGGCTGCCACAACTGAATTTCCAATTGCAGTTTACAAGTAGCACATATCTGTAAAAAAATGTCATATTCACCATTCCTTGCAAAACTCTTTGCTACAATTTCTAGGCTTATGGGTTTTAGCAGCGTCGTGAATTTCTTCTCAGGGAAGATGGCAGCTGCAACGACTGCCGAAACGTTGAGCAGAAATCCACAATGTGGCTCAAACCCAGAAGCCTAGAAATTGACTGCAATGGCCGCAAAAGCCTGCAAAACTATTTTAATGGTGGATATGTACACAAGAATTCAAGTTTTTAAAGTACTAAACAACTTTGACAATATAACTTTCACTTTTAACATTTCAGAACGTCTTACAATTAATACATTTTCCTTAAAAAATTAACAATTTCATTTTATGGTAGAACAGACTGTATGGGTTAGTGGGACAAGTCTTGAGAAGAATGAATACTAGCGAACAACACTTTTAGAGTGGAGAGGTTTGCATAGTTCTTAACGAAATCTTGAGAGCCACCGAGGGTGAAACGAGGTGGATGATATGAGGCAGTGCTGAAACACAAGGGCAGGGGAAATGGAAGATGCTCATGAAAAACCATTAACCAGCAGCATTGTCTGGCCCAATTCACGCGTGCAACCATCATGGTGACCCTGGTGGGAATTAAACCTGGTTTGTCTTCGGAAGAAAATAGTCTTACCACTATACCACCAAGGGGATCTTCTTTTAGAGATGCTCCATTTTCAAATTTTCTGAGCACGTTTCCACACCAGCAGATTCTATATGGTCTTTGGGTAAGGAATGAAGCATCCTCACTTTTAAATAATCAAACTAAATGATGTAAAATGTAGATGTTAGCGAGCCCAGGCTTCCTCTATCTGGTAACATCAGATGTCTGTCCTGCTTCAGCAGCCTCCTGATGGCAGTTATTTTTCATTGTAGCTGGTAAGTGTTCACCCCCAGCAAGGGACTGAAATTACTGTCCTATAAGTGACTAATAATGTAGTCAGTCTTCAAACTCTGCAGACACTGATCCATAGTTAATTGGACCCAGATCAATTTCAACAAGACTATCAGCTTCTGCAATGAAACCTTCACAACACTAACAGGTAAACTGTCAAGAGAACTGAAGCGATCTGCTCCAATGCACGTCCAGCTAGGACAACCTGCACAGAGACAGGGTCCAACGAACAGCAGGAACCATCACATTGAATTTCAGCATAGAAATGCCACTAGGAAAAATTAACAGTGATTCAAATGCCTACCAAATAATAAAATAAAACTACAAAGTGTTTCAAATGTGCATTCAAAATGTCCCCAGCTACATGGGTTTAAATATATTTTGCTTTGTGAACAGGTATTTTGAAAGAAAACCCCTTGAAGAAACAGAAATTAACCCCCTTCCCCCCCGCCCGGAAGAACACCTTGGATGGAGATAGCTAGCATTCTTACGAGTGTCATATGTAGTTCTGTTTATGACCGCTACAATTCCCGTTTCCTGGCTACCAGCCTCAGCGGAGGTCGTTATCCCTACTCCGTATTCCCAGCCTTGCCCCTATCCACTTCTAGTCTTTTGCATCATAGACTATGAACTTAATGCATTGCACGACCTGTCTTCGGCTATACTTCACGTCCCTGACAGACATGATCGTCGAGAGCTCATCAACCATGGGTGCATTTACGTTTGTGGAGAGATTGTTACTAAATATGTTTTGGATGGTGAATTGGGTCTTCAACCCTTGCAGGAGTGACCATGGTTATTTTCTGTGGTTTTCTAGTAAACATTTTAGGCGAGTCGTGGTAGAGAATGCAAGAGTGTTTCCCTTTTGCTGGCAAGTGTTGGCTATAGTTATCGTGCAATTGGAGCATTGCTTAGACGGACAAGCTGCAAGTGATTCTGCTGTAATAATGTTTAATGAGAAGGTTAGAGTTTTCAGAATATTAGTTTATCGATGTGTCAATTGGTTGTGGCCTATGTCCTATTAACTTAACCAAATTTCTTGCGTCTAGTCACAGCCATGACTCACATTAGGCCATATTTTGCGCTGCCACTTTTGAATTAAGGTTGTGTATTTACCTGGCCGAGGGTTCATTAAAGTCTGTTTTTTTTTTTAATTTACCATTGAATTATTTTAGTTTAGTACTAGTTTCATATGAAGGGCTTTTAGACCCAGTACTGGATTTGGATCACTGAGCCCTCTGGTATTTTAGAGCTTTTGGGCAGATTGAAACATATTCTATTTGGATTACATTTAATGTGTGTGTATTGGAATGCTAAGACCATACTTTAGAGGTGAGAGTAATTAAAATCTCTGTCGCAGCTGCCATTGAAACTATACTTTTTCAGAGGTAAAACTTGTACCGGAATTTAAGGCTTAATGGAAAAGCTATTTTAGTAAAGTGGTAGTTCATTCAATTTTTATATAAAGTTCATATTGGATGTTAATATATTCTATTATTCCAATAACGAGGTAACAGGTTGACTTGAAAGATTTAAAATAATACACTACGTGGTATCCATATTTTATATATCTCGCTACCCAATTTTTTTACGTGCAAGCAACTTACAATTCTTCAGGTACTGTTAATATTCAAGGTCTATCAATTCTATTGATCCAAAGCCGTTTTGTCAAGCTTCGTAATACTACACACATCCTACTTGTACGAGGAATGAGCATCACGGCGAACAAAATTTCATAGTGACTAATAGCCCACTTTATAAAATATTTCTGGTCTAATTAATTGTGTATCTAAATTTTCCGCCAGTAAATATGTATTGTACAAGACGATAGTAACTTTTGTATATGTTTAAAGGCCACTTGGGACCTTTGTTAATTAAAGGTAAAATTAAAACTGTAGCGATTTTACCTTTTCCACCTCCGCACTAGCAGCTGTATGCCAGTTTAGGGAGCACGTATATTTGTCCAGTTTTAATTTTACATGTCTTATTGAGGCATTGTCTAGCCCATGTTTATGAATCTTGTAAGCCTATGCAGCAAAATGCATAACTTTCCAAACCGCTACTTCAGTGTTAATTTGAGATTCTCAGTCTGACCCATCAAGATATGTTTTGTGATGCTACAGCTTCTCAGAATGATGCTAAAACAGAGTTTACTTTTATGTGGTCAAATATCAGCTGGAAGATGGCACACAGACAACTTTAATTTTTTCCAGTTAGCTGTTTGTGAAGAAGGCTTAGAGAAAAGTTGGATTTATAATAACCCATCAGTCCCACAAAACAGGCCCCGACACAGACTAGAATTTTTCATCAGCCAATCGGGAGCAAGTTCACAGACAAAATTGCAGCCCCGACAGCCTGACCTGTAGATTCTTATTTAAACTTGTGTTGGACAGGTGGGACTCATGGCATCAGAAAAAAAAAAAAAAAAAACTTTAACACAAAATTTCCTGCGGATTTCACAACTGTGGTAAATTTCACACAATTAAAATATATTTTATTTGCATGTATATCCTGGTTATCTTTTAACAAAGCTGATAAATTTATGTATATAGGCCTAATATTCGTTGACAATACTGCCTCAAAATACAAACCAAAAATACTCTTGTTTACAAATACCTATTACAAAAACAGTGTACAATGATTTGAGAATTATTTGTATTCTGTAGCACGTTACTGGCCATTCTAGAATTTTCCGAAAGCCACGCAACACTTGTCGGAGGGGATACTGCCGAGGTATTCTAAACACTGAACTAAATTATGATGGCAGATATGGTCGAACTGAAACGTCATTTCCGTCTGTCGGGACGAGCTCCTGTGGCATTATAAATGCAGCATAATGCTGGAGTCATAATAACCCGACTAAAACGATACGACCGACACACTGAGCCCAACGGAATTTCACATATCTTATTCAGTGTTCACAATACCACGACGAAATCTGCCCGACAACTATGTTAGTCGAGTGTTGGAAAATTTTAAAACGGCAAGTTATCCTATTAATATAAGATATTTACGTTTTGAAACTCACGATAAAGCGAATCATTTTACTTTTGACAATTTTATTTATACAATAAAAACAATTCATTTAAAAACAAACCGGTAAGTTATTCTGGCGTCAAATTATGTTTACTACGGTAGGGAAATATGTATGAAATTTTGTTCTATAATGTTGGATTTACCTTTTCTTTTTGCGCACTTCAACGAGACCGACACGATGGAAAGTAAGAATAGAATTTACTATTTTCGGGCTGTCGGGGCCTCAATTTTGTCGGGCTGACGTCACCGACTGATTTTCATTGGCTGCTACTCAAATTTCGTCGCGTCGGGGCATTGCGACTCCAGCTCGAGTGTCTAGACAAGCGACAGGTGGCGTACACAGTTCAAGGTCACTCCATGTTGGGACCAGATGGCGGTTAAAAGCACCTGCTGCTACCTTGCAGCTACTTGGGGAACACGTCTTATGCCTGGTTGCAACCTCTTTCCCGATACGAGATCAAATGATCGTAGTTCCGAACCAGGACCCAGTTTGATCTTTGTTCCAATGTAAAAGTGTTGCACCAACGAAATTTCATGATTATGGATCTTCGATCTTGGTTCCAAAGTGAGAGATAGAGATTAAGTATGATAAATTTTTTTATTGGTTCGTAATACGCCTAATAGACGTCAAGGAAGTAGGTTTTTTTTTCATTATAGATAAAACATAAAACATCGCACATCTAGTTATAAGTGAATTATTGTTGTACGAATAATATTCAAGTGCGTATAATGTTTAAATTTTCCAAGAAAACAATCGACCGTAGTTTTATACGTTGGCGTATTTTCAAACTACATTTGTCTACGATGGCTGCTGATCTCGGATCGAGATTTCGAACCGTCAATTTCGGCGGTTCGAAATGAACATCTCCAGTCCAGCTCTGAACTCTAAAGGTGCAACAGTTTTGTGTGGCGATGTTAGATGCCATCTCGAATCGAGTTTAGAACCACGATGGTGCAACCGGGAATAAGCAACCACCCCCCCCCCCCCCCCTCTCACGGAAGGTGCGCGGCCTCAATTTTCTAACTGTCGACAGAAATACTGTAGCAGCGTGATCCGTGACCCCATACCTTCACTCTGGTAAGGCCCTTTCCACAAGGACACGGAAGCTAAGCACGTAAGACACCGTGTTCAGGCCATGTCTCAATTTAAAGAATTCTCTCTCTCTCTAGAGAGAGAGAGAGAAGAGGAAGAGAGAAGAGAGAGAAGAGAGAAGAGAGAGAGAGAGAAGAGAGAGAGAAGAGAGAGAGAGAAAGAGAGAAAGAGAGAGAGAGAGAGAGAGAGAGAAGAGAGAGAGAGAGAGGAAGAGAGGAGAGAGAGAGAGAAGAGAGAGAAAGAGAGAAGAGAGAGAGAGAAGAGAGGAGAGAGAGGAGAGAGAGAGAGAGAGAGAGAGGAGAGAGAGAGAGAGAGGAGAGAAGAGAGAGAGAAGAGAGAGAGAGAAGAGAGAGAAGAAAGAGAGAGAGAGAGAGAGAGAGAAGAGAGAGAGAAGAGAGAGAGAAGAGAGAGAGAAGAGAGAGAGAAGAAGAGAGAGAAGAGAGAGAGAAGAGAGAGAGAAGAGAGAGAGAGAGAGAGAAGAGAGAGGAGGAGAGAGAAGGGAGGAGAGAGAGCACTCTTACGCACAACCTGGCGAGAGCACTGCTTCGCGCTCTCTCGTGATTGAGGCAATCTCGCACTCCACACCATTTTCTCTCGGACGTCAGCCAAACAGCTGATGCCGAAAAGCGGGAAATTATGTTAAGCTAAAATCGCGATCATGGCTATTGTAAGTAATTTGTGCGTGTTCAAAATAATTCACAAATAATCATAGCACTGCCAGATGAAACAATAGTGCATAATATATTTTTGTTTTATATTTTACCGTAATGTTGCCGCAAAGTGACGAAAAAAAAAACCAGATTTAGTCAGAAATCCGTATTTATATTTTTATAAATACGTGTTGCGTTATGTAATTTCGCTGTTTAAAAAAGTTTAAATCATTCACTAACAGTTAGAATGCAACGTGGTTTTGGCCCAGAAAGCTACTATAACCTTATTCAAACACGGAGATAATGTAAACAAATATGGCGCCTGCGAGAGAGCGCCAGCGAGTATACAACTTCGTGCCCTCGCTCTTTCGCGCGCTCTCCGGCGAATTGAGACGACCAGAGAGCGTTCTCTGAAAAGTCATCCGCGAGAAAGTACGAGAGAGCGCTCTCTAGGCCAATATCTGCAGTTAGACGCTTAGGGACGCAGATAACTTACGTACACGCGTAAGAAACCTGGGTGACTCCCAACTCTTCAATGTCCGCGAATCCGTGTAGCCAATAGGAATCTAGCATTCCGTTTGTAGATTCTTTTTCCATGGTAATTTTAGTATACACGGCCACAAGTGCAATGACCTGCCCGTGGCTATTGTCTGTTTTAATAAACACGTGCACACGGCATGGCAGTTTTCTTTACACAGTGATAAACACTGTAAACATATACAAAACTGAGTGTTTACGTTATAAAACCTATATCAGTGAAATTTAAAAATTCACCTCGAGTCAGTCGTCCGCTTGTTCAGTTTACATGTTTTCGAGTATAGGCAGTTCACGGTAAAGTGAGCACTTTTGACACTAGTTACTTTTTCCTTTCAGCCATTTTGTATACTTTAACCATCTTTTTTAAATAACTATTGCCACGTAAGTAATAAACATAGTGCGTATTTCCCATCGCACTTAAATATTAACGTCTAGGGATAATATAAAATACATTTATTGACTGTTATCCCAAATGAGAGGCATTTAAAAAGTGCTCACTTTACCGTGAACAGCCTATAATTTTTCTTACGCATCGATGCATTGTAGAGCTGGTATTGCGAATGTCGCTATGTTATAATGCGTACTTCTGAGACGGCCATGACGAATGTCAAAATTAAATGTAACTTACCTAGTTGAATCATAAATCAACGAAGTTAAAAGTCTTTCACGGTAAATTGAGCCCTTTCAAAAGTCCTGCTTGCATCTACTTTCATGAACATTGTGTAATGTTGCACATTATGTAAAATTGACATTGCCATGGGCCTGAACTCTTAGTCCCTTACAGAATAGAAAACTTAAGCATTTGACTTTACAACTGTATTGTGTACTGGTGATTTCGTCAAAGTAAATTTCAGACAATTAGAAATCAGTTTTGCGACCTTCGTAAAAAAATTTTTAATGTAATTTCTTAGGCCTATTTTTTAAAAAGTTAATATCAAAACAAAAACTTATTTAATTACTTTATTCAAAAATATCAATATATTCTCTCTTCATTTGAAATTTAATTTAGACGAGCTTGGTTTTAATATACCGAGATGAAAATCTCACTACAATAAAATTAAACACATTCCACACAACCTATGTCGGATTATCCGCAAAATGGCTGCTTAACTTAGATTTCGAAAAGTTGCAATTTAAAGTCAGAGTCGAGGGTGCTTAACAGATCCTCTGCAAACGTAAAGTCGAATGTTAAAGTTTTAATTTGTGCATGGGTCTTTATTCATGCGTCGGCCAAGACTTTAAAACTACAAATCGGCTCAATCTTACACTAACGGTTCATCAAACAGAAACAGAGCAAAATAAATTATTTTCCACAAAATAATGTTTACCCAACTTTTTGATTGAACGTTCAGACGTGGAACTACTTTCACTCAATTGACGGTGCCAACTTACCGGGATTCTGCCACTCAGTGCGCCCATTAAAATACATGCAGAGAGAGAGAAAGAGAGAGAAACTATGTCAAGTGACGTCACATTAACGCAGTTCCGAACATGGTCTACAAATGCGTTGTCCGAAGTGAGCTTTCAAAATCTGACTAGGTCGCAGTAAATTCGGCACATTTGTTGTGTAGTGATGTTTATGCTTAATTATTGATTATTTAATGCTTACGAGATGGGCGATTAGAATATTTATTATACAGGCTCCTACGCCTTAATTTTAACAAGTTCACCATCAGACTTCTAAATAGATATAAGAGGAGTTCTAGACCAATCATTTTCATCGAAATTTAGAGGTATTTCTCCTCTCCAAAATAAAGGTTTATGAAGCTAAATTAAGCTCTAAAATTTTTTTAACAGGAGCTCTCCAAAACAAGCAATTTTAATCGAAAATCAAAAATTTAAGCCAAATTCAAGCAACATTTAAATTTTGCCAAAAATACTGTCAATTTGTGCCACTTAAAAAACATCAAAATTTAAGCAAAAAGCATGCGAATTCCTTGCTTTTCGGGCAATTTTTCACGTTTTATAGAAATGTCAATTTTGCAAGTGAGCAATCTAATTCAAGCAAAAAATCAAAAAGATACAAATTAATAGAATTTACAAATTTATTCAACAAAAGTAAAACACCAATAAGACTTTCTAAAGTCTAAAAATAAAGAAAAATCTGAAGCATAGCCATTAATGATTCCATAATCCCAGCAATCCAAATCATAAACATCTTTAAAATAAACAATGTCCAATTCTTTATCAATGGAAGTTGCTGTTTTTATAACTTCATATCCAATATGCCAAAGTTATAAAAGATCTATAATTTGATCCATTTATACTACTAAAATTTTTTATAAGTGTTTTATAAAAAACGTGATACGAGAAAATTTTAATTAGAACTACGATTTTTATTCGATTAAATAATTAATCTATATTTCTAAAAATTCGTAAAAGTTTTAAATGTAACCACTCAGCTATAAGCCTAAAGTATTGTATTAAAGTATCGAACCAATTAGTTGATTCCTCCAATTAATAATATTAATAATTTATAAATAAATAGACAATCCTCGCTTTCAAATAATCATATTAAATTCCGTTGGCTAACTAGATTACAAATCTTATGTGCTTTAACAGCTTCGTTAAAATCAACACAAATTTTTATGTTTGTTCATATAGAAAAATCACTGTAGTTAAAGATAAAACAATCAATAACATATAATGGCTTTCGCCCCCAAAATGAATAAAAATTGGTTTTACCACCATAGTTCACAGTAGGTTACAATAAAGTTCATTATTTCTATAGTCTGCATCTAGTTTGGTTTTTGAATTTCTAAAATTATAAGCAAGAAACTTTACTGCAAAGACCCTTCAATATCAAAGATTCCAATTTTCCTTTGGAAAAATCTCATTTCGTCCATTTAACATAAATATTTGTCACATTGCAATGATCAAACATAGAAGCATGAACCGTCTGGTCTGTTTTAAATTTTTCTATTTTTCTGAAATCCTACAATTACAAAATCAGGCATGTCTCATTTTAAATTATTAAACTAATGTTTTATAGCAAAGTTATTCCTTCAGGCACTTCTTTATCTAAAAATTGCCAATAATTAAAACTAATAAGAATTTTAGGCTCAATAAACTTTTCTTTAATTGCAATGGCTGTGTTAGATTCGTAATCAACAATAGGCCACATAACTTCTAATTTTTTAATATCAATTCTACCTGGATCGGCATACTAGTTAGAGGTGTGACAACTGCGTCCAATACATAAACAATTGTTATTAGATACATTTTGGAAAAGCGATTTAATAACCACCTTTCCAGTAAATTTCAGCATTATCTCTGATAAAGCCAAACAGATATCTCAATGGGTAAATTATTTCATTTAGTCTATCACTATCTACAAATTTTACTCTATTATCAAAACCAGTAGCCTCTAAATAATTTTGCTCACTTGGGGATCTTAACAAAACCTTCATAATTTTTGAATGTCAATCCAGGATTATCAACAGCTTCAAAAATATTTCCATGTTTTGAGATTTCTACTCGAGAAAATTGAAAAGGAAAAAAGTTAGAACAAACATCAATATTGTCTTTTATATTCTGAGTCAGTCCCCGATTTCTCTCTAGCAACTTAAATTGCTCAAAAACAAGCATCATTTGGAAAAGAAAAGTAATCACCTATAGAAATATCAAATTCGATTCTATTATAGTAAACATTTAAATTCCCCCTAGTTTGATCTGCGAGGAAAAGATTGCCTCTAAGCTCTCAATACTTTATAACTCATTTATAAGTTTATTTACATTTACATATATATAAGTAAAAAAAGTGAAGAAAATAGAAATTTAATATCACCACACTAGTTCCTATTGTAGCAAAAAAATTAGATCATCCACCAACATAAGAAGAGAGACAATTTGAAAGAGAATTATTTTCAGAACAAGAATCTCTTAATTTGGAAGAGCAAACGGGTATCATTCCATTAAAAGATTTGTCACCTATAGCAGGTGTTTCTACTATAAATCTCTGAAAAGAAATTGCAAAAAGAATAAATATTAACGTAATGTATGGTTTACGAGGATATGAGGACAATTTTTACATTGGTGATACAACTGTAGAGCTAAAAAATTATACATTAAAAGTTAAGTACAAAGAATATGAATTAACAAAAAACTTTGTAATTTGTTAACAAAATAACCTTGAAGGTAAATTCACCAAAAAAGACTATGAAATTACACAGATAGTGTTTTAGTAGCCAATGTTGCATTCCGAAAATTTGATCCTAATATGAAAATAAACTTTTCAAAAAGTTGGAAGTACAAGTACATAATTAAATCGATTTAGGTTGATTGTATAAAACCACAATTAAGATCAGCATCAAACACAGAAAGAATTTTTTTCCGAAAGAATATATTTTAATGTATGATGTTAGGAATTTAATCAATATATTAGTTATTTCCAGCATTTTCTTTACCACGTATAATAGTTATTACAATGAAAAAGTAAACAATGAATATGCTAAACAATTTTTTTATATTTTGTTGTTAATAATCCCAAAGGAATTCCATATCGTAGAGTTTTAAATTTAATTCCACTCATTTTGGAATTTTGAATACCATGGCAAAGGATTATAAATTGGGCACTAAACCACTTAAATTTGCCAGAAATGCATTTGCCTGGCCCATTTACGAAATTAAAAGAAAGACTAGGAAGAGGAGGCACACGAATAAATAAATAAATAAGATGAAGCATGCAAATATCACGATATTGCTTACAGAGATCATCAAGATTTAGAATCAGACACGCTGATAACATTTTACAAAAAGAAGCAAAAGAACCCATATTAGATAAAAATACTCCAATTGGAGAAAAAATTGCTTCTGCTGCTGTTGCTTCAACTATGTTTACAAAAAGAAAATTAAGTTTGGGAGTTAAAATGTTTTATTGTATATATATATTTTTTACTTATAAATGAAGATAACAAATAAAACTTTCGATATTCCCTTTGGAGAATTAAAAGATTTAGGTATAGATCAATTTTTTTCAAATGATCAAATTGAGAAAAAATAAAAATTGAAAGAAGGCAAAAGTTTGATTAACTTCATTATTGCCAACAGTTAAAAAGATGGCCACAGAAAAAGGTGGCAATGGTTTACATTGTGGAGGAATTTTACCAATTATATTGGCTGATTTAGGTGCACTTAATGGTTTAGCTGGAGGAGCTAGCACAATTCATAATTCTGTTGAACTAAAAAAATTCAAACTAATTAGAACAAAAAATACATAATTTATCAATGGAAAACAAGGCTGGAAAAGGATTAGTTGCAAAAAGAGGAAGGCCAAAAAAATTTGAATATATACCCACTATCTAATCTAATCTAAAAATGTTTTATATGAATGAATTACCCAAAAGTATGCACAAAAATTAACGTGCTGTAGTAAATTTTGACATAAAAACCAGGAACTCGCTGGGTTTGTTATTTTAAAGAAAACAACAATGTTTACAATTTTGAGTCATTTTGAGTTATTATTCCTCATAATTTAATTAATTAGTTATTTAAAAAACAGCAATGTTCATTACAATGATGATCGAATTCAAAGTTTTAATTCAGTTATTTGACATGTTTAATTGTATTACATGTTTTTTCTAAAGGTTTTAAGTTTAATGATAATTTGTATGTTATTAAATTACATATTTGGGAAACCATTAATCAAATCTTTAAATGAAGACATTGACAATATTACTGAAGATTTAAAAACATATGTAGATTCTTAATGTAACTTGTATTTCTACTTTCCAAAGTAAACTAAGCACTTTTTGATTTTACAAAATCTTATATTTCTTTTCTAGGACGTAGACTTGTTAATATAGGTGAACCTGTAAATTATAAAGACGCAGTCAATAAAATAAAATATATTTCGATTATATATATCTATCAGATTATGCATTAAAAAAGGATGTCGATTCGAAATATAAAACTATAGTTTCTGATTATACACTAAAAACCGATAGTCAAAAAATAAAATATTGTTTCCGCTTTACAAGACCAAACAAGCAAAGTTTGTGTTTATACAACAGATTATGTCTCTTCATAATCTTAAAATTAATAATATGGCTGATCCTGTAGATGTAAAAAATGCAGTCAATAAAAGATATGTTGATAAAGAAATAGCTGATAAATTGCAAAATTTAAACAAATCAGTTTTGAATTATTGTAACACACTTGTTAACACAAAAGTTGAAAAAAGCAAAGACGACTCCAATAAAGAATTAGATTTTAAATTGCAAAATTTACACTCAAAAGTTGAAAAATTTTATTTATGTTTAAAGTGAAATAAAAATGTTTTTCAGAAAGACAATGATGTAATTTTTTCTTCTTTTTTGATGGATTGCACTGTTTATAAAATAATGACTAATCATTTACCTGATTATACTCTTGTTAATAAGGGAACTACAAAATAGATTACAATAACCCTTTTGATGTTAACATTCCATCAACAAAATAGATAATTTTTATATTATTTTAAAAGTTAAATACTCATCTGTTGACTACAATAGGAATATACGGGAAATATATAGATTAACCACACACACATATATACGCATATATACTATTAAATTGAGATATATACTATTAAATGGAGATCACTGCTTAAAGTGCAAGAAAGTCACTGAAAATATCAAAAAATGAAAATGCAAAAAAATGGACGATTAGTTCAGAAAAGTAAATGTTCTACATGCAATTCTAATAAATAAACATGAAAAAAATTGCTTAATGTAAGAGAAGGCATAATTAATGAATTATATAAACCAGCAAGAAGAAATTTCCCCAGAATGAAAGTAATATATGGAATCTATGATTTATGGCAAATTGATCTTATTGAAATGGATACTGGCAATTTGAACACCACATCACAAATAATGGGCATAAATATATTATGAAAATTATCGATTTATTTTCAAAGTTAGCATTTGCTGTAACTATTAAAGACAAAACAGCTTAAAATTTAGCAAATTCTTCAGAATCTATATTGAAGCAAAGAAAGCCACATAGTATACAAAGCGATAAAGGTTCAGAATTTTATAATAAAACATTTAAAGAGCTTATGCAAAAATATCAATCATTATTCTACATTCAGTGAACTAACAGCCAGTGTTGCCGAAAGATTTAATCGAACAATGAAGAATAAAATGAAGAAATTTGCTTTAAATCGCAATTATAAATGGCTAAATATATTATACGATTTAGTCTAAGAATACAAACATTACAAAACATTGAATTATTGGTATGAAACCAATTGAAGTTAAGAAAAAAAAAAATTTAAGACAAGATTTGGCGAATGTGATTACCAAGTCGAAATACAAAGTTGGTGGTGATGTCTTAAATTTTTGAGAAGGGCTATACTGTTAATTGGTCAACAGAGTTGTTTACTATTTGTAAAGTGTTAAATTATGATATACAAACTGAAAGACACTAAAGGAGAAGAAATAATGGCTAGTTTTTATGAATATGAAATTATGAAAACTGACTATCCAAATGAATATTTAGTTCAAAAAGTCTTAAAAACTACAGATAATAAAATTTATGTCAAATGGTTAGATTCGATAACTCTCATAACTCTTGGATACATAAAACAGGCGTTTTGTACATTTAAAACTAAAAATTAGCTTCTTACACAATTCGATACAGATTAGATAATTAATTGTCGAGTATAATTATTGCCAACAATATAAAAATAGTTGCAAAAACACTCAATGTGGTCATACAATGTTTCTTTCATTCTTTGATATAAATTTATAGAATTTGGAATATAATCAAATCTCAATAATTCTTCACAATTTGGATGTCTATCTTCTATAGAATTGTCTTTGAACAGGTTTTCTTCGAGTTCTTACGACATAGTAATCATATTCAAAATCAAATAATTTTAAAAGAATGACAGTTGGATTTAAATTTTGATTGTGTGTGGTACAACACGAGGAGACTTGCTCATTTCGACATTTCTGTGATTTATTACATCGGACACCATATGAACCGATCTTCAAATTTTTTGTACGTTCATCTTTAATTTTATTTATATCTTTTTAATGATTAACTTGAATTTCGTTCATTTTTATATGCTTTATTTGGCCTTCGTATAAATGCATTACATATTTCTGAATCTTATATTCGCCATGTTTTTCAACTGATGGAAAAACACTGCTTTAGTTATCCATATAGTAAATTTTTCAGCTAGAGACATGCTTGAAATAAATATTAACTTATACAGCGCTGATTCATTGATAAATAAAGCATTTGGTTGCATATTTGAAGGTGTCCCTGCTTTGAGTCCATAAAAATTTTTTTTATCATCAATATCAACAATATAATTATGCATTTTTTGCTTTTCTGTATTCCAAAATTCTAGTTACACGAGTTCCTCTAAACCAAGGATTATTTTCCTCATCAATAATCATAAAAACTTGTTTACCTTTGTTAAATGAGTTATTTATGTTTACAATTGACTCCATTTTTATATGCGAAATTATGCGCAAGTGAAATTGGCGAGTTAAGTCATTTCACTAGCATTCTTTTTTTATAAAGAAAAAAAAACTAAATAAAATAATATTCAAGAATATAGACCAAATTAATTTATTTATATAGCTCTTAAGGAGTTAAATTTAGGTCATTAACAATATATTTAAGGTTTAGTTATAAGATTCACACTTTATACCAAACTATGAATGCTATTTTACTAACTCTAGTCAATTTCTTTGTAAATTTATTATATTCGCTAACAGTTTCATTAGTAAAAAAAAATCCAATAAGCCATCTGTATATCTAAAAGCAGACCATGATATTTGGTAAATAAGGAAATTTCTCTAATTTGACCACTCTTATATGGAACCGACAGTATTTCCGCATAATACAACTTTTCATAGAAGATAAGTTTTAACTGAATATGAATTAAAAACAGCATTTATTTTATAATCATCACCTATTCCAATTGAAGAAAATCCTTTCGGATATCCATTAATGCTTATAATTAGGGTAATAACCATATAAATTTCACCATCTACAAACAGAACTAACTCATCTGATGGTCTGATTATACATATAAAATATTGAGATCGCTTGGTAAGAATTAAAACATTTTTGTTATCAAAATTGGCTTGATTATTTTGCCATTCAAAATTTTTTCCAAACCTTTTTATTGTAAAAATTGTACAATTTATCATAAATAATTTATATTGTTTTTACAAGTCCATCTTTGCATAAGTCAATTGGTTCATCATGATTAAAATGATTTTGTTGGGGTGGTCCATAAAAGTTTTCAATGGTTTGGATGTAGTCTAGTTGCAAATTTTTGTTAAGAATTGGATACATAACCACATTTTATTCACTTATGTTGAAGACCTAATGCATGGCCGACTTCGTGTATCAAAACTGCTAATAAATTGACTATTTCCGGGAGTGTTTTTTAAATCATTATATTGATATGAATTTCAACATGACTGTTTTGTTGATTTGGAAAAAATGCATGTGATAGTGCACTACCATGTGGACATAACCTAGTCTGACAAAACACGGATAATTTCCTATATTTAAGTTTACTTTCTCTGTAGGATATAACCATGTCTGAAAATTTCGTATAATAAACATATTTCAAACACCGAAAGCCTCTTCAACTAACTTTTAAATTTATTTAATTGCATACGCAAAATTCCATTTTAATGTGTGTAGTCCATTTTGTGTTTAATCCTAGCTTGTTTATTAAACTTAGCATTTCTTTATAGAGTTTACCATCAACTGAAGAAGTGTTATATTATTGAAATATTGTTAAAGAACTTCCAAATTTTTCTTTGTCCATATTTGAAAGTGAATTTGAATCACCTCAAGATATCCATATTTAATAAAAAATATTGATAACACATTCTGTCCGATTCTCTCTTTTGGGAAGTGCAAAATTTATATTTGTGATAGCAAGAATAATGAAAGTTTCATTTAAATACAAAAAGTTTAAAAATATCATAATTTTTTTTTGTTTCTATACTTTCCTTTTATTTTTTACTCAAACCTATTGTAATGAAGCCATAATATTCGTCCCAACATTTTGAATAAATTTATTTAAATTTTTCATAAGACATGTCTCTGTCAACAAAATTATAAATGTTTTCAATTAGTATAATCTTGCCTAAATATACATAAAAAATTAGTATTTTCTCTTATCAATTGTTTTGGTACTTTTGAATAAGTTTCAGTTAAAGAAAATACATCTAAATCTTTATGTCTTCCTCTAGTAAAATAATCGCGAACTATTTTCAAGAAAAAAACTAAATTTTGTGATATCATCCATAATGAAAAATAGATTGCTTTGGTTAGTTTTCATAGAAATTTTTTATCGCCAAATATAAACAATACAATAATGACAATTGACCACACAAGTCCTAATGTCGATAAAAATGAAGTTGCAATTATTCCTAGAGGTCAATACGATATCTAATCGTTAAAGAAAATTAAAAATTCGATTGATCCATTTTCAACAAACATTGAATTCACAACAGATAAGGTAAAAAAAATAGAATATCTATAAAATCTAAGTTTGATAATAAATTTGACGACCAACAAATCAATAAATGTTCACTGTAGCATAGCATATGGTATGTTTACCAAATGATTTAGAAACCGATATAATAGCCAGTTTTCCACCAAAAACTGGTGTTTGGTTTTAGAGATTCTATTATTTATGAGCCTGCATATCCAATTTTTTATAAAATTAATGAGAAGTTTAAAATCATATTGTCTTGGAAATTAGAGACGAAAATTGCAAACTGATTGATTTCGATGGTGCCGACATCGATATGGTTTTAGAAATTAAAGATGTTTAAGATTCTCTGTTTCGATAACCTTATGGTACTGTAGGTATTTTACTTTCTAGTATAATTCTCTTATTAGGACTTAATGCTATTTCATTAACTTCTACTGAATATTTTTTATGCTTTTCACTTCCTATTAAATTCATTGTTCTATATTGGGTTTTTTAAATTAAACAAGCAATTCTTATAATCGTCAAAAGTAGCAATTCACTTATTTCTTTACACCTTCAGATTTATTGTTTTCTTTATCAACAACTCTATATGCATAGATTTTTGCTCTTACACCAACAAATTCTTTCATTATTTTGCCATTATATTAGTCTTTCTTTTTTCCTAAAACAATTTATTGAGGCATGTTATATATAATCATTTGAATAATGACTTGTCAAATTTTTATATAGTTTTCATATCTTCATAAAAAAATTGGTTTTACGTTTTATATATAGCCATCAGTATCTTGATAACAATTTAATTTTATCTCCATGTTTTGGTTTCATAACTTCATAATGTAAATCTTACATTAATTCTTTCGATATGTCTAAAATTGACACGCCAACAAATTGGCTTATGAATAAAACATATGTAAAATTTAATATGTATAGCTGCAAGATTCTCATTAAATATAATACTTTTGAAATTTGGTTTTGCTACTAATTTTTCACATTTTTCTACATCTGATATTAATTTTATGTCTACTCTGTTTCTAATATTTTCCATACTTTTGCCGAACACAATTATTCGTAAACTTATAAAAATCTTTCAGTAATTTTTAGCATTAGTTCTCGTATTTAAATTATGTATTTCTTCAGCCAATCATGATTAAACTTCAACATTCTATGTATTTTAGTAAGTTTTAATTCATTCTTTAGACATTGTTTCAGATTACAATAGTGTACTACATCTCTTTTTTTATGTCAAGTTGTTAATAATTTAGACTACCTTATTTTCTGGACAAAAAGGTAGATCTCTATGAAATTTATGTAGTTTCTTAGGATATTCCAAATCAACTTCTAATATATAATCATAATTAGAATCATCCAAATTTAATATATGTTCATTCTAAAAATGAAGTGCTGTATATTTCTCCCATTCAAAAACATATTCTAAATAGTTGGGCTGTTGATTAGAGTCAAAATCATCTAAATATTTATTATTTGCTTTAACATAGTTTACAGCATTGCCATACTCCACATCTAATTCCTTTTTCTATCATTAAAATCATAGCATAATTGTGTAATAAATAGAATGGTTGTATGGTCATTTTTAATATTGCATCCCAAGATAATCCTGGCACTGAAATATCACGACTGATCTAAATTTTATGCATTTATACATGTATTTCTAAAGTTTTCAAATATATCTGCTAATCGTAATAAATCACTTTTTAAATATAAATCGTGATGTTCACCAAGATTCTTAATATTAAATTGATTCCATACAAGTTTTGCATGCTCATAATCATCAGTTATGTCGGATACATTTAGTTTATTATAAAATTCACTTTTTGATGGAAGATCGGTTTCGATAAATTTTTTCCAACTACCCATATAATCTTATGGCTAAGCACCCTCTCTCATAACTAAATCTACATTATCTTTAGGAAAATGTTTAAGTGTGAGTTTCATTTTATATTTACTTAAATTAGATGATAATTTTGCTAACTACAGGCCATTAATTTATACGTATCTATAAATTTAATTTTTAGATTTTCCGTTTCTTTCCCAAAAGTAAATCTATATTTTTTCCTTATAGCCTAGTTCTTTAATAAATAAACGAGCATCATACCCAGCTAAATTATGGAAATAAGTTGGTACAAAGTTGGGCAATTAATTTCATATTACAATTAGTACATACAGGATTAATGAATTCTCCACTTATGTGATCATGATGGCGTACTTTTCTATTCTCTTCTGTACATACCCATTCGCATACAGTACATTGTTTTGATTTACTATACAACACTTTCTTTTGTTAGTGGATGCATTGGTTCAATTTGTAAATTCATTTCCCCAATTGCTTCTACTTCTCATAATTGATAGCATAAAAATTTTACGAGTATTCGAACCTCTATAAACTACTGGTAGTTTATAATCACCATAAGCAGATACAATATAATAGCAAATACCAGATGCTTCGTGTAATTGTTATTTCATAGTATATGATTAATCATTCAACTTTAAATCAATGTTGTTTATTTGTTCATTAGTACGATTATGTCGTTCTGTATGTATTTCCTTATAAATACCATTATCGATATCATCCTCTTAAAACTGGATATTTTTTTTTATTAATTTAAACTTTTGTTATTTCTCTTGGATTGGTTTTAACTGCTGATATTTTCTTCAATATATATTCAAAATCGGCATATATTGCGAATGGAACCTTCATTGTAGGTTTAATTTTTGAAAATTTATTTGCTCTCCTTTCGAGGGTAAAGTGATTTTTATTGCTTCATTTTTAAAGCAATCTTCTGTATGTTTATTTTATTTTTCTTGCAAATAAAATAATTGAAGACATCATAAATATACACATACACACATATATGTTTTACCATGCTCATTTTTTTTGCATTGAAAGCAGTCTCGTTAAGTCTTTAATCCAACAGTAATGTGAGTTGTCACCTTCTTTGAAATAAGGATAAGTTTATAAATTTACTTTTTTATTTTTCGTGTTAGTGTATATACCATTGATTTTTTTTTTTACCTTCAATAGAGTAAACATTTATAGATGTTTCAATTAGATTTTCTATTTTTGGTACATCAATTTTAATCATATACATAATTATCTAATATTTTGTCGATATTAAGCCCTACATTTTTATATTTAGTAACTATCCAAATGAATATCTGCTGGAAACAATGCAGATTTTATTGCCCAAAGAAAGCATTTTTGATCATTATTCTTTACATTAATACATGCTTTTTTATTCTTAATCACTTCTGGTAGTTCAATATATGATTAATTTAATAGATTATACTTATTTATTGCTAATTTTATTCCAATTACTCTATCTGAAGTCCATCCTGAGTCACTTTTGAAATTCAGATAATCGTGTAATTTTTTATTTATGAATTTATAAATCCTTTTAATATCTCCTTCATTCAATACTGCATAGTTGGGTGATTGAAATGTGAATAATTTTACTTTAGTTTCTTGTTTGCTACAATTGGCATATAATTTAATGCTGATTTTCAACCCTCTAAATGTTCTATGATTCTTGTGTATTATCTAAAAAACTATAGTTTTTATAGAAAGTAAAAATTGAAAATTCATTAAATTTAGTAGAGCCTAATCAATGTTGTATGTTGATATCCTACTTTTAAAGGCTTTATTAACCAAGTAATTTTTATTGGTGGTTCTACATTTGTTAACAAATAAATTATAAAATGGAAATATTTCTGTTAATTCTTTTTTATCTTCTGGATATAATTAATTGATATTTGCGTCAAAGGTAAATTTTAAGAAATATTCTTTTTTATCCCTTCTTTTACCCGCTGGCTTTTATTTCTAAGTTTTACAAATACATCATTATAAAATGGTAATCTCTTAGTTCAGTTTTCCCTTGTTTTACAAATATATTGGAGAATGAAAATAGAAAGAAATTGAAAAAAACTATCTTTCTTATATAATTCATTGAAATTGGAATAAGAAAATGGCAAATTTGCAATGTTTCTTTTTCTTTGCTCATTAATAATAGTCTTAATTATATCTGCTTTCCTTAAATGATTTATATTTGTTATGTTGATTTGTTTTAGTTCTTAACTCCGCAACTGTTAAATCATTTAGATTCTGTCCCGCTTGAATTTTTGTAATAATGCTTGTAATAAGCATCTTTATGTAATTTAGATTTTTTGTTTACTTCTCTAGCTATAATTCTCAACTTGGTCACTCATTTCGCTCAGATCTGCTACTGAATAATTCGTAGATATATTTTACTTATAAGAAATAAAAATTCGTAAAAGTTTTAAAAAATACAGAAATGAAGAAATGTAAAAAATAATGAAAATACTGGAATGAAGTGCTTAAATTATCGATAGTAAATTTTTAAAATATTTAACTTCTGTAATAATATTTCTCACTACAGCATTTTTTTTGCATATTGTATGTTTATTCTTAATAATTTTATGAAGAGAAAATAATTTTATAGACTTATTCTCTTTATATACTGTACATGTTTTTGTTCGGTAATTATGTTGAATTTAATTTAGAATATGTATTATTTTATTGTGTGAGACTGTATTATATATCTCAAAGAACATATAAAAAAACTAACATTTTCCACATTCACAGTATTTTCTCATTAAAGCTTTTTTTACATTTTGTTGTATGTCTGTCTAGTTGCTTTATGAGAATAAAATGAATCTATAGATTTGTTCTCATTACATGCTACACATGTCTTAGTTGAATAATCATGTCTAATTTCATTTGTATTGTGTGATTTACTATGTTTATGCTTTGAGATATAGTTTAGAAACATTTTTCACATTCACATAGTACTTTCTTTTTTTTAACTCATTGATTTTTGGCATACTTAGCAGAACATTTTTTTACAGGTGCTAATAGGTTTATCTTTCGTGTGTTTATGTGATGCAAAACTTTTTATGTTTAAAACTTCGCCGCATTATTTTGCTTAGATATGGTATTCGTTTCCATTTCGAGCATAGTTCCCATTTTATTTATCAAGAAAATTAATTTATCAAGAGTGGAAAAAAAAAAAGTATAATTTTTTCCCCTTTTAAATAAACTAACAAATTGAGGCTCTGCTCAAGTTGAACAACTCCTATTAATTCACTAAAGTAACGGATCTAGAAATTGATAAATGGCATGAAGCCACAGATTTTCGAATTAATGAATATAAATTCGGTAAAAATTTTTTTTTATTCTAGACGATATGTATAAAATTACATTACCAGATCGCTATGCAAAGATAATCTATGAAGATTTAAAAGTGATAAATGAGAAACTAGATTGTAGCACATGAAGGTTTAAAAGTGAAAAATGGAAAACTATGCATGATATTGTATTCATGTAATAATTAATTTGTATATAAATTTTTTTTTTAGATAAATTTTCTTTATTTAGAATACTCACTTGCAAAATTGACATTTCTAAAAAAACGTGAATTACTTGAAAAGCAAGACATTTGCAAGTTTTTTGCTTAAAAATTGACACTATTTTTGGCAAAATTGAAATTTTTCCTTGATTTTTGGCTTGAATTGCTCGATTTTCGATGAAAACTGCTTGTTTAGGAGAGCTCTGTTTAACAATTTTTTAGAGTCTAAATTTAGATTCAAAAACCTTTATTTTGGAGAGAAAAAACCCTTGAAATTTCGATGAAAATTAGGATTGGTCCAGAACTCCCTTATATATCTACTTAGATCGCAGTAAATTCGGCACATTTGTTGTTGCATAGTGACGTTTCTGCTTAATTGCTTATTTAATGTTTACAAGATGGGCGATTTGAATATTTATTTATTATACAGGCCCCTACGCCTTTTTATTTTAATAAGTTCACCATCACTTCCCAATCTACTTTTTTTAAATTTACGTTTTAATATATTTAGCCTTCGTATTCAATAGTTAAGACCGAACGAAGACATCGCTAATCATTTATTAGCATTTCAACAAGTTTATTTAGAGAAAGTCCACCTTGCACGTCCATCGTTTACATTTCCTATGTTAACATTCCACAAATGCGCGCGGAAGTATCGGAAGTCGTCTTCTACTTCTATTAACTTAACTTAGGACAAAAGTTAAATGTTATGAATGCTCTAACTCGGGGACACGGGAGTTTTGGACAGCGCCATGACGTCAGAGGGTCACGTGCACCATCCGCGTATACACAGGTTGGGATAGCGCAATTGTAGACGGGCCTTTACAAGGGATCAGAGGACATTTCCGGGTCAACTGTCCGGTCCGGTTTTACGAAACAAATCTAAATACCCTTTTTCCAATCGAAGTGAAAGACCGCGAAGCTTTACTTTAATGTGGATTTTTTTTTATGTCGTACGTAAATATTTTGTCTTCAAAACATTTTTTCCCCTGGCTGTTTTTTTTTTCTTCACATGTTTAAGTTAAATGTGCCTAACATATTTAAAGTCTCACGCTTAATTGTTAGGGAATAGAAATCTGGGAGAACAAATTAAACAGTCAAATCAATGAGGTCGAAATGTACCTGAACCTGAGTTACATTCAGAGAGAACATATCACTTTGGTTAAAAAATAATATTTTGTAATGCTTTAAAGCTACGTGTAACCGATTTTTGGAAACAAATTTGCATTTATATATGGTTACGCTCTGCAGCTGGCACCGGGCTGCTTTCGGTGCTGTGACAGCGGGGAGGGGGGTGACAAACCTCGACCCTCCCCCTCCGCCCTGGACCGACACGCTCGCTGCCTTGTCTCCTTCGGGGAAGCCGTGGATGATTGACAGCTGCGGTCATGCTGTCGCACCGCTCGGCTCCTGGCTAGCGTCAGAGCCCCTCCCCCCCTGCTGGAGATTCAGACATATTTAGCGAAGACGCAAGGATGTTCTGGGAATTAGTGGAATTTCTGGAAGACGGCCTAGGACACTATAAATACAAGCCACAGCGGGACTGCCAGTAGCCTTTGGAGAAGGTTATCTAGCAGAGTGCGGGCGCGAACTCTAGTTGAGAGAGGGCGTGAAACACGAGGGAATTCTTCTGTGTTTGAGGGCGCTCTGAGAATTCTAGAACATTGCGGACTGGCGGGACATTGACTGAACTGAGGCGGGAGTGAGTTGACATGTAATACGGATATTTATTGTGAATATTGCAACTGTCAAATATGGACACACACTGTATGAAAACCTATTTTATAAATCTATTGGGACAAATTTTTAATTACATAATTTCATTTATTTCTTTGATGTAACTATACATTGTATTAAATGGAGTATAATATTAAACAGCAAGTGAAATATGTTTGATGTGAGAATTTGGGTAGAGAGAATTTTGTTTGTAGTTTTGTAAATAAAATTAGGCTATTATGATAAACTTTTTTTTAAAATTAAGTGCACTCTTTGGTTTTAGTACCTAAAAATGGTTAAGCTGTTCGCACGAGGCGGAGGAATATCCTGAAAGTAGAACTTCAGCAGGGTTTCAGAAAAGTGTGAAGTAACTGTGAATGACCTAAAAAGTTTTATACGAAACTACAAGTCTCAAATATCTCAGTCCACTTGATGTCATGTCGGACTCCTTTGGAATGTTACACGTCCACGAACCAGATACAGACGAAGCCACATTATCTGATATAGGCTGTTCACTATAAACTGAGCACAGCTGTCCTTTTTCAGATATACCTATACACAAAGTGTATTATTCCGCCATATGTGAAATCAGCATTGCCATTGTGAGAAAGTGCTGTAAAAAATAATTGGATGAGAATAAGATGAGTATGGACGAAGGAAGAGGCATAATAAAAAAAATTGCATTAATTTATTCAAATATCTGAGTTAATGTTTAGGACTATGTTAAATATTAGTGTCTGAAATTCTCCGAATACTAAGATAATATCTTTCAATTGTAAACTCTACGAAAAATTTTATATTTCGAACTATAAAGAAATCAGAATGTTTAATTTTCCTAAACATTACACCTAGACATACCATTCAAAATCAATAACTAAACCTAGATACTAATTTAAAACAAACATACGAAAACTATAAAATTCTATCCAACAATTAACATGCATGGCTTTTGAAACTTTAAACTCTCCGTCTCCTCTGGGACTCTTGCATCAGTGCAGATAAAAGTAAGCAGCGACTCTCCATTTAGTTTAAAGACATATATTCGGTTCATACATAAACATTTTACATTACCATTACGTTCTTCATCTAACATGTATATTTTTAGATGGAACATAAATGGAACAAATAAGGCTTCTTGCTATAGCCTATATAACATTCGTTCCCCATATCGACTTCGATTCTTCCAGATTACATTGCAACATATACAATATTCAATATAAATTACTGGTTTACAAAATAAATGTTCTGCCAGCACACATTCGTACACAACCGTTTTTGCTTCGTTTTAAAAAGCTTTTCCATTACCAGTAGAGCAAGCATTTGCTCTTAGCACACTTATGGAGGAAAGAATCTTTACACTTATTTAAAATATACAGTAGCACTTTTGTTCGTTACTCTGTTAAGTGAAATTAAAACTTTTGTTTTACATAAGCAACTAACTAATCCAAATAATAAATTGTTCCAGATCCACTTACATTCAGATATACAAATAAATCAAAATTTGGGTAGTGGTCTGCAGAGAAATAATTTATGTTCGGACAAATTCGCTAATTATTGCACATTGTTCCCTATAAAGTATGTGCAGGTAGGGGCAGTGATATTTTTCAAAATCTTTATTTCCAAAGTACTCACTTTACTTTGAACAGCCGTTTCAGAAATACAATGAAGTCTATGCCCCGCATTATACTTTGATTTTAATGGCAATGTTACAATATGATTAACAGTGTAATATTCGGTGTCCATTGCAAACATCACGTCAAAATATTGAACGGAAATAGAACTATAAAGCAGAGATAGTAATCTGAGAAAAAAACCCAGAAAAACTGGATATAAAAACAATCACTAGATAAGTATGACGATCAGGATTATATCCCTATCAGTTCAAACAAAGCTTTATATCTTTAAAATTTAAAATAAGTACCACGAAACTGAGATGTTAGTCAAAGGATTTAACCAAAAACGTTAAGAGGCTGCATAACCTCTTAAATACAGAAATTGCTCATTCTGGTGTCTTAATGGAACACTCAGGGTCATTACTGAAAATGTTTTACTGCAGAAGCACACTTTTTGCCCTGTGCGAATTTTCGTACCCGATTGTTAATGCGTGTTATATATAAATTTGTATTTAGTTAATTCTTGGAGAAATGTGCATTAATAGGTTATTTACAGGTTCCTAATAATATAAGCTTGGATAATTACGTTATCTACTATCACATTTTAAAAAATCTTAAATTTTAATTAGCAAGAAATAAAAAATAATATGGTGGGTGACGTAGGCTCCCACCCACCTAGAGGTTTTTCTCGCGTTCGGGACAGATACGGGGAAAGGATGCAGTAAGTGCGACATTGCAACGCCCATCACGTGCGCCATCACCACTAAGCGCAATGTCCTGTACTTAGGTGCAATATTCTCGTCGCAATGCTTGTACCTACAGGACTTTCAGCGGCGACCCTATCATTTTATTGGTGGAAAGTCTTTCGGAAGGTTTAGTGCAGGGCCCTTATGTAGTTTTGTATTCATCCGAAGCATATATTTTGAGGTACAGCAATGTTACGCCATTCGAGTATTTTAAAACTGTATTTCGAATGTATGTACCGTCTTTAAAGTACTCTACAACCCTCGTCTGAAGTGTTTTTTTTAAAAGCTTTTATTTAACTTGCATTGTTTGTATGTACGGTATATCCGACCTCTATGGAATGCAATTAACTGGAGTGCAGTCTGTCTGCAGTCTATTACAGTTCGTCAGGTTGCAGCCCGAAGTGTGGAAGGAGCTACCAACTTCACTTTTTTAGCCTTGTAAGTCTTATGAAATTGAAGATCGTTTACATATCTAATAACAAAAAATGTAGAAACTGAAATGTGAAAAATAAATTATCTATTAAAAGAACCTTTTTAAACGAACATTTTATTTTTAAATGCACTAAAAAGAATAGATTTAGAAGTTACAGAATTTGTAGAACCTTTAAGACGTGGCCGAACAGCAGTCAAACTTTACTACAAATTAACATGTTTATATCAATTTATAGTTAATATATAAAAGCTTGGCGCAATATTGAATGTATACCTCATTTGCGTAGTCTTAGAAAGCGCATACTGTGTGCAAGGATGTTAACTATTTGCAATATAGAACATATACCTCATTTGCACAAGTGTAGTAAGCAAATATATTGCGTAAGGCTCGTAACTACTCACGCCAAGCTTTTATATACTAAATCTAAATTGATACAAAATTATAAATGTCTAGTAATGAGGTGTATACTATACATTCTAACTAGTTAAGATTCTTACTCAACATATGTGCTACGCTTATGCAAATGAAGTACACGTTCTATATTACGCCAAGCTTTTATATACTAAACATAAATTGATACAAACATATTAAACTGTAGTATGGTTTGTAGTATAGTTTATTACGGCTATTCGACCACGTCTAAAAAGTTCTACAAATTCTGTACTATAAATTTACAGCTTTTTAGTGCATTTATCATTTATAAATAAAAGGTTTGGTTTTAAAAGGTTTTTTAACAGTTAACTTATTGTATATTAGTGCATTGAACGCATGTTTAAGGGTCCTATGTACTGAAATGTTTTCTGTGAAATATGTCCTGGAAATATTACTTTTTGTCACAAAAGATGAACAATTATCTACCCCCCGATTAATTTTTATTTTTGTCATATTAAGTGTATTCTTAGAGAAAAAAAACCCTTGAAAATGGGTAAAAATAGCATTTTTAAACTTTGCCTATGCAGTTTCCTTAAGCAGCAAGAGAAAAGTACAAAGATACGGATCTGTGGGCCTTCATCGCGTGTAATAGAACCCCTGTGTTATATATAATTTGAACAGTATAGCTTCACGACGGAAACCCTGCACGCCTTGCGTGTAGAAGCGATGAGACGCTAGCAGCGCGTGTTATTGTCGCCCGTATCGCTCCCTCGCTTCTTGACCTTGGAAGCACAGCTACATAGTCCCCTTAATAGTTTCGTAGGGAAAACTAGTATTTCAAACTCACTGTAGCGCAGTTCAGGCGGCAGGGTCCTTGAGCAGACGGAAGGAAACTGTAGAAAACTAGAAAATAAAATGCAAGTACGAACGAGCCGAGGCTCGGAATAGAAACTGCAGACAAGAGAGACTTGCGGTCTGGAATGCGCCTCTTCACACAGTTGCATGCTGCAGGAATAACTCGGCAAGAGCCAGGGTTGCCAAGCGTACCCGAATTCTGGTACACGACCAGAGAAGATGTACCCGGTACCAGACACATGGTTCCGGTACGCAAATTCACCCGCACTTAATCCAAATAGGTCAAATTAATTTTTAATAATGAGAAAAAAATTTAATTACATTGATAATTTTACGTTTCAATATACAGTGGGATTACCCATCGTATGAAATTTTAATCTGCCATCTCATTTGTATGACATTCCCCTTTTCCCCAGTAGCAGAATATTTCCACTGAATTGTTCATAGCGTCATACAGAGTTTGCGGCGCAGGTTCACACGTGTTACCTTGCTAGTGAGCGTGCATCTACATAACATTTTCTTATTGTAGACCACTTCAAATGAAATTTCACCGGTAAACCTTCAATTAAATTTTTCTGTGAACATCATCTGTAGCCCACTTGCGGGTTCTATTATTTATAGGACGAGCCTACATTAAGTTGTTTTTTTTTATTACCCGAATTGATTTAGCAATGAATCTGTACATAGTATAAAACCAAGTCGCCCGGCCGCGCGCGTGTGTATTCGGCTAAGGCTTCTAAACTACTTGACTGATTTTGATGTTTTCACCATCACTAGAATTTCTTGAGGAAGGTCTAGGTATATAATACAATCAATATTTAATGTAAGGGTAGTAGAGAACTATTGACGTTTTCTAATAAAGTCTGAAAAAGCCACTTTTCGGGCGCTTACATGGCTTAGGCCGACTAAACCATGCGAGGGAGGACCAAACTAATGTACGATGTTGACGGTGTGGTGTCCTAAGGGCGACTGACCAGAGTGGTGGGTTGCAATGTCATAGGTGTAGAGTGTACCTTCATCTCTAGTGATAGCCGCGATTTTTTGCTAAGCGATATTATTTGCTTGGGGGTTCACATCTCGTTCACAGTATTCTTAACTATAGTGTGAAATTCTTTTTTTAATTTATCGGAAAATACAAATTCTCGTGTGTTAACTTATTTTCTTTTCAGATCGATATACTGCATGTGTGATAATTGATTTCTGTGCTCTGTCTACAAAAATACAGTTGTGTGGTGACAATGGCAGCGAATTTCATAAAAATTAAAAAAAAAAAAATTCCTTCATTTACGAGTCATAATTTAAACACAGTTGTCTATCGGTATCTACTCACAGCTAGACGTAAGTGCTACTCATTCATACATCGAACAGACTTATTTTAATATCGTTTGGGGTAAGATTTTCTATCTTTACATACTTTACTTATCCGAACAGACATACATTATACTGTTTGGTTTAAATCGCATTCAGAGTTTCTTGCCATAAGATATTATCCTACACGCTGAATTGCGATAATCTGTTATTTATTCATACTGACTAGCTGGATTTCGTTTAGCGAGTTTGCCTTCTTTCGGGGTGTGCCCATGTCTACAATTGCAGCTATGGCACCAGACAACCCTGCTCAGCCACGATGCATGCGCCTAATTCTATTAATTAACCCTTACCTAATGCATAAAGGGTTTTCCCCCGAGACGCATCCCATTCTCCATCCATCTTGGCTACTAACATGCATACCGGAGGAGGCACAGAACTGTGACGCTGGTGTAGCTAGAATTGGGGGCTCGCCAGAAAAAATAATTGCACTCTGGTCAGTCTCCTCCAACATCATACAGAGCTCCCTCCTGCTACCCCCACCCAAAAATAGAGAAAATCAAGAAAAATATCTAACCCTTTCAATCCATTTAACCCTTTCCATTCCTGATCGGATTAAGTATTAACACTTTTAAACTAACCCTTTGATATAAAATTGATAATTCCATTAATCAAAAATTAAATTAAACCCCTGTGCCCCTACTACTGGAGTTTGGATCATGAATCCGTTACAATGGAAGTAAGTTTATTCCCGACTCGACATCAAAGTTCAAATTGAGATGTCCAAAAGTTTTATTTACTTTTGGTTTGTAAATATAAAATAGGTACGATTTTTCTAGCTGCATCACCAGTTATTGCAGTTTTCAACCCCGCAACTGTGCTATCACACGAGACAGGACAGGGACCCCGCCATCACCCTCTTCTGCATCCATCATTCAAACTGCAGAGAATTATTCCAGAAGGACATTATGATCTGCAAGTGCTGGATGACGGCGTCATCTTCCCTTGTTTTCTCTGCCTGAAGAGATTTCAATTGTACGAGTGGATGAATTTGAGGAAGGTAATGTATGCATTTGCATATGTTCTTCGAAAGTTTGTGTTTGCAGTTTTGACAGAACGATGATCTCATTTTCAGATTAAGTACGAAGGCGGCAGCTTTGGAGAGAACGAGTTTAATGTACTTCCCAAGTTTGTTTTGAATGTTCTTTCGGTTCCACACTCAAATGCTAACTGTAGAACAGAGGAAACTAAGTGCAGGAACAAAATGATTACGTCTACGTTGAGTGGTTCTCTTAGTAACGATGAATAAAAATATCTCGCTCATGTTGCAGGAATTTCAAACCAAGTGCGCGTACAGTAGTTTGTTCCTTGAATGACTTCCTGGGGCATCAAAAGCAGCTGAAGTGGCCACGACTATTGATTATCTGTGAGAGTTCCTAGTTACTGTGTTTTAGAGTACTGCATTTTCAGTTGCATACAGTTTAACGTTAAAAAAGCTTCCATAAAATTTATATCGTGTAAAAATTCAGACTTTTCATGCAGTTATGAAAGGACAATAAGCTATAATATTAAAAAAACTATTATGTAATTTATTCGCATACTTTTTTATAAAGGCTTTTTACTTAAATTTTTATTTATTGCATACGTATCAAATGTGTACCCGAAATATTTTAGTTTTCCCTGAATTTCATGGCTATCGTACCAGAGATCTTGCGGCAAAGCTGAGAGCACATCAGTCGATCTCGAGTGGCGTGTGCGTGCGGGCGATTATATATATTAGATGCGCCGGCTAAAGAGTGTGTCGACCTTTGTGCTGTATCGATTGTGGCTCGCCCACCGACTACCTCCCACTAAAGGCCGTTCACGTTAAAGTGAGCACACTAGAAATCAACCTTTGAAAAAAACCACCACCCGCAACTGCGCGTGTATAACCATGTGCGTCACCACAGGCTCGGGACGAACACACCCAGTTATGTTGGCAATGAAATGTGAAAAGTAGTTCTGCGAAATAACGTGGTATTGCAAGTGTATTGTTTAAATTAATGGCTACTAAGCTGTTTAAAGTGTATAAAATACACTTCAAAGTAATTATTGGCGTAAAGATAATTTACTTACTGTAACTCAATGATATTGTGTCACGTGATCCGCGCAACGGTCCGTTGTTGTGGTTCCTTCATGCTTGTTGCTTGGCTTTGCTTGTGAGGAAATTACAAATTTGGAAACTGGAAGTAGTTGTGTTTTAATATCTCTTTTTTTATTTTTCAGCTTATATGCAATCAGCATTGTTTTATTATAGGTCGTATAGTGTTTAATTGTGTTGTAGTGATTTTGTGTAAAGTCATGAGTTCGAGCAAACTACGTACAAATATTCATAGTCAGGAGGACATAAATCTCGCCGAAAGTATTTACTCTTTAATTCGTCGAGGAGAGAGGAAGCCGTGCAAGGTCATCGAACGAGTTGCCAAAATGATGAAAATTTCAACTGCAATTGTCCCGGAGGTAAATGTAAGTGTGTGTTTTACGACGTGTTTTCGCCGCTTATCCCCAGTAAAAATAGTGAAAAAGTACAAGTATAAATTGACAGTTAGAAACGTGACATAAATGGAAAGTTAAATAACAATTATAAAGTAAATGAACGACAGCAGAAACGCAACATTAATATATTCGTGTGAGTTTGCGAAGTACACGTTATATCCTAAGTTTGACAAATATTAAAAGTTATCTGTACATATCTACCTATGCCCATCTGTTTAACCTTTCTTTCAAATCTGTCATAAGTGCAAATTTGGCAGTCAATAATTATACGTTCATTTTACACGTTTTTATATCACGGTTTTTTTTTTTGTAATGTAGGTCTAACCTCAAACTTGTGTTCATATAGTTATTCATCCCAAGTTACAGTGTTAAGTTTTACTATTGTTAACATAACATAAACGTCACAGTTTGAGGTTGCACCAAAGGTGTTCCAACATATAAACTATAAAATCTTGAAGCTGGTTTTGTTAACTATAGACCTATAGCTGTGCTTGTTGCCAACATTCTTTCGTGATGCAAGTGTAGGCATGATTGTTTTATTTGGTAATGCTTGCCATAATAAGAATTGGAAAGTATTTACAATTAATTGTCAACAGTTAGACCTAAAGAAAATTCCATGTTTAAATTTCGAAATGGATGTTCGACAATACAACATGCTACCTTTTGATAAATATCGACGAAGATAGTATGCGTTGTTGAGTAGGCATAATTGTTTGTAATATCTGCCACTTTGGCCGCAAAAGAATTTTAGTTATTGATATTTAATGTAACTAAATTACATGTCAGTCAACACCCCAGACTCCCAGAGCTCCTGTTTACTTGGGAGTGCATGTTTTGTAAAGGTTAGGCAGTGTATGTGTAAGTATTTCCAAAGAAGCTGTATGAGCTATCTTTCAATAAGGGCCGGGCTACAATTGACATACCAAACACATTCAGAGTTATAGCGATAAGCAAATACAAAAAAAAAAGCACAGTGGCCTGGCTACAATTGATATAACGATAATATTAGTTTATGTTGCTACATTATGTACATACCTTAATTTCTTCAGTACGAGAGTTGGTAGTGGTTTTTTTTTTTTCTCCAAAAATAAATATTTTCAATTGATCTGAGACCATTTTTAAAATGGTAAATTTACATTTAAATTTTTACTTTAAACATTACCTAAAAGTGTTACATAACTTCCGTGGTTGTGATTATCCATAAATAAACAAAAGAAAATATCTTCCCGAGGAATGAAGTCAAAACACACACACTGTCTTGATGTGTAAATAAGTTTTTAAATTGACAACTTAGTATAAGTGTTGGGGCTTCTGATTGGCTGCTTGACGCACAGCTACAGTAACCAGGAAAGTTAAACCAATAGCTTATCGCTATGCACAGTAACTTGCCTGTAAGTATTACTTTTATAATTTGTCCTTTACATTATTTTGCTGTCATTTGTGGATATGTATTGCTTTTACATTTATAATTATACATTTATTTCAGCTTTGTGTGCGCACGCATGAACCATTTTTGTAAGTATAGTAATTTTCTTTAAATACTTTTCACATTTAAATTTTCAGTTTTGCTGCAGCCATTGCATGGACTCATTGTTGTGATTCCTTCATTGCACTTTACATGTAAAATTTGTTTGAGGTCTGTGTGGGTTTGACAAAAAGGAAATTTCGCACCCATTTGGGCCACAAGAGACACCGGAAATGTGGCCATCACCGGATCGACATTTCACTTAGCTATAAATAATATACATTATTTTTTGAAAGTCCTTGCACGGCCTTGCTCTGTCTACTTTATACGCTTCAGGCATCTGTTACGTTACGCCACTACCTTATGCCTGCAGGATGCATGTTTCTTCCCGAGTTTCACTTCACTTCGGTCAGCTGAGGCCAAACACAGCTACCATGTTTTCGAGCTGACGTTTTACTAGTCACGCTACAGAGCGATGGGGCACTTAAACGGTGAGTCGTGGGAAACATTAAGTTTGCGGTACAGTTTTTAAATGTTTGGTAAATTGTGTGACAAGTGGTGCTGTACCTTGGGTGTGCAGTAGTGCTAGTCTATTTCAAATAATGGATTTGGCTGCCCTTCCAAATTATTTTTCGGCTTAACTAATGTGTGTCCTTTTTTAAAGTGTTGTGTTGGTCCTTGTTCACCACCAAAGTTATCTATTTGCTTTTTCACAGTTTCCATGACTTCATCGCTAGGGAGTTCATTTTTTAATTGTTTGTTGTGTAAAGTTTGTCTATCGGAGCTGAGATTACCCAGACATAATTATATATGTTACGTATTATATATATAGTATATTTTAGATTATGTATACAACGCATGATATATATAATGTATATATATATCATATATTACATGTTTTATATATAATATACGTGTTACATTTAGTAGTCCTAAAATGCAAACCTTGAGTTTGTTAACACGTGGCAATCAAATGGCAGTCACATGGTAATGTTTGTTTACATGTGGCGTAAGGATACATAATGAGCAAGAAAGCAGAATTTTAGCAGGGTTTTCAGAAGTGCTCACTATCGTGAACGGCCTATAAGCGGAGGTACTCATGATTGCGACATTGAAGGATAAGAGTTGGTTCACAATACACTGTGAAGTGAGCCCTCTTGAAAGCCCTTATTTGGAATAGTAATATATATATATAATCTATCTTTTTTTCATTTTAGCCTTGGACGTAAGCTTTTGAGTGCTGTGAAATATACACAGCTTATTACTTTAACAGCAATGTTTATTTAACCAGTTCGGTAATTCATTAATTTGTGTGTTTAAGTGTTGCAATCGTGTAGTATTTAGATGTGCACTGTACTTGTGTATTGTACGTTTTGCAAACAGTGGATAACGTGCTGCGTACTCTAAGAAGTTCTCATAAGCTAGAGGCGTGGTGATGTTCTCTAGTAAGATTCAAATCTGGAAATACAGACGCGATATCATGTCGGCCTGCTTGTTTCGATATTATGGAGAACAAATATTTTCACTGTTAAATTGCTGCAGCGATAATTCTCACTGTTGCTTGATCGACACACAAGAAATTTTTTACTTTGGTATAGAAGACTACCATCGCACGCCCAAACTTCCTACACGCCACTTTGATACTGTCGGCACTGGGTTTGACCTCTACACGAAACCCTACTTCGATGAGCGTAAAGAAAGTTTATTTTTTGTTAAATAGTAATAATTGTAACTTAATTTTTGAAAGAAAAATAAACCGCTTTAAAACAACTATAATAAAAGACAATTTGATTATTTTTATTGGAAACACATTGGTTACGGATTTCTCGCCGTGTGCAGCACTGGCCATAAATATTCTTCATGTGCAAATGTTAACGATTGCGGACACGACTGGACGGGTTAAAAACGTGCTCTAAGGATAAAAAAATTTGCTGAAAGCAAAAAGTACCTAGGGACTCAAAAGTGCCAACTTTAGGCAAATAAAAGGCATGAAAGTAAAAAATCGCAATTTAATTATTACATATTTTTAGCCAATGAAATTTTGCTACAAGTCTGGCGTCCGTGGGAAGTGTTGGTAAATAATGGATCTTCGTAACAGATCATATCGTTTTAATAACAGGATTATTATTAGTTTTCTTTTAATATTTACTTTTGCAATAGTAAACACTTGGGACAACCTTTTCAAAATTCTGCTACACACTACCACGATTTCGTCACACTTTTTTTTTTAACAGAACCTTTGAAAAATCACACCACATAGGTTGTGTGTGATGGTTTCTTAACGCCATGTATCATTGCTAGCTCGACAAGTTCTTCCGCAGAGTCCCAAAGATGTCGCTCTAAAGTTTTGAAACCCACATCGGCCACTGGTTGGTCCAGGAACTCAGTTAGGGAAATTAGGAAGGCTCGGTCATTCCGCGGAGCCTATGCAACAAGGAGCTTTGTGCCAATACTTTGCAGTCTTTTCTGTTCTATATTCGATTTTAATATGATCCCTAAATAGGTAGAATTGTAGGAAATAAATGGCTTGCCCACTCCTCTGGCACGATGATCTCCAGGTGCTACTACCAAGCCCCCACTAGACATTACGATGACTAAGCGATCAACTCTTTCCCCACTGACTATGTAAGTCAGAAGTTCGCTGTCCCATTGCAGAAAGAAGGGCCATATCTTCTGTTGCTAAAGTGTCTCGATAGAATCCCCGCGATGACCGGGTAGCGCTCCGCGAGAATCGTGTCCGATGACTTGGGTGCGATGACGAACGTGGCCTTTCTGCCACTGACGTCTACTCCAAGTGACGTCACCCCTTCCTGTATGAGTGGCTTCTCGGTCTGTTTTCGGAGTGGCAGTAGCAGATACCAGCACTGACTTCTTGTACTAGTCTTCATCTCCTCGCGTTGACAAAGAGCAACTCGAGGAATCGACAGCAGACGATGCAACGGTATATCGCTGTTGATTTTCTACTCTCTGCCATATATAGTTTCCCCTTTCTTGCCTTAGACACCAGCACTGACTTCTTGTACTAGTCTTCATTTCCTCGCGTTGACAAAGAGCAACTCGAGGAATCGACAGCAGACGATGCAACGGTATATCGCTGTTGATTTTCTACTCTCTGCCATATATAGTTTCCCCTTTCTTGCCTTTTCTTTTCAGCAAGATTGCCCTTTCTGCCAAAGCTGGATAAATCCCCCCCCCTCTCTCTATGCATAGTATAAAATAGTTCTGTGAACAATGGACGCACTAGTGAAAGTCACAAGGTTATGACCGTTAAATATGGTCAGTTTTGGCAGCTTTTTTTTTTTTTTTTTCAATATGTCGGTCAACGAACAAAGACAAGCTTGAACAAAAGTTTAGAAAATAATTTTTAGGACCGTTTTAAGCCCATTTTTGAACCGCCAAATGTTAATATGCTGTAGTGGTGGTCGCGGACTCAAAACCTTGTTTTTGTTCAAATATCGCTCCAGAACAAACCAATCCAGCTTTTTATTTTAATCGGACAGTAACACCCGCATATCTAAAATATAGGATTTTTAGTACAGTTTTATTAACCAGAAGGAAAATAGCAAAATTTTCAGAGAGTTCCGTGAAATTGAAGGAAAATCCGACACTTTGTAAAATTGCAGACAAATTGATTTCAAAGAGGTTTTTAGAATTTTTTACCAGCACTTCCGATAATGCCAATTTTATTAACAGTGCACTTTCTTTACACTATTGTTCGTAGTGTATGTTACGGGGGCGGGGGGATTTGCAAGGGAACTAACATCTCGTGGAACGGAAAAAACTTAAGTTAATGAGAAAGAATTTGAAGAATTACGTACGTATAAGGTACGTTGAAGTAAAATAAAATGAAATTTATGCCAACACTCGTGTAGCATGGAATAGGTTTAGTCTTTTCAGCTCTAAGCTCTTATGGCTGTTCACGATAAAGTGAGCATTTTTGAAATCTACCTTTTAAAAAAGAAATCGCTGTTCCTACATGCATAAATTTAACGGGCGCACTAAGTGACATACGCCCTGTAAAGTTGGTAACTATGGAGGGGAAAGTAGTTGCATGTCGTTACGTAAAATTAAAATAGTTTGGTGAACATTTGCAAAAACCTAAATTATTTCTTTTGCTTCCTGTTTTTCTAAAGCATCCAAGTGAGAGTTAGCAGATTTGTAAAATATCTACTTTTCCAATTATTTGAGAGTTTCACTTGACCAATGCACGAATAAAGCCAAGAGCCCACGACAGTGTTAATTATATATCAGGCGGAAGAATACAGAACGTGCAAGCAAGTAGATGTTAAACAGGGCTTTCAAAAGTGCTCACAGTGAATAGCCTACACGTTGATTTCGTTGATATAAAAAGGGCGAATCTCACACGAGCCGTGAGAAGGCGATGACACGCAATATACTGCACTGACATTCATGGAGGTTGGATTAAAAAAAAAGTGGGAGAATCCAGCCGTTTCAAGGCACGGCCTTCCGAATAAACACTGCGTGATAAGGGCGTACATATCTTGGCTGGGTTTACAGATAGCTTCACCTAACATTTACAAGGAACTTCACGTCAGCCGCCTATACTTTCATTAGCATATCAATGAGACCATGTTGGTTTCCAGTGACGTGGGATATACATTCTACTAAAAGGAAATATCGTCAATGTTCAGCCTTGTCATAAAGCTAGCTTCTCATGATTTAGTTTTAATCTGTATCACGCCTGCACACGTATTTAACCTAGCACGTCCCCTTATCACAGAATTAACGACGAAAAAATAAAAGCTAAGCGACATCTTGAAACCTGCCAAAAAATTTAGCTACAATTTAATAATGCTCCATTTAAGGATTTTGTTTTAAAGGAAGAAGCTATACTCCACATATGGCCGACTACAGTGATGAGAAAATACAACCCCATAATTAATAATTCTCAATCAGTGATAAAAACATTACCAGGATTTTAGAGTCATGTTACACAGATGTTTTAAAATCCCATGCAATGACTGATGCCTGCAAACAGTTTACAGCGTAATACTATTTGGTTGACTACATTTTACAAGCATTTACAATGTGAACATCCACATCGCGGTATACAGGCTACAACACATGCTAATACGCAGCAGATGGCACATTAACTAAAACTGAGTTGTCGCTATTCAAACAAGCAACATTCCCTCTTTGCATTCACTACTATGCGACCGCAACTACAAAGGTTATTTTTTATGGGGAAAGGAAAAAAAAAAAAAAAACTACAGCAACGGGATCTTCCAAATGAAGTAAAACTATTCGGATGCCAAAAAAGTTACTGGTATTTCCTTCAGAGTAGCTAGAATGGCTCTACTGGGAGAGCTTACATTTATAACGCAAGGAATTGTTTTATTGCAGTAAAATTTAATTAACCCCGCTAATAAATCTCGCGGGTCAACAAATATTTGCTCTCTACAAAGACAATGGCTTTCGCAATCCAAGAGAGGCTTAACTACATTTTTCATGAACTTATAGGCTGTTCACGGTAAAATGAGCACTTTTTAAAGCCCTGCTCAAGATCTACTTGTATGCAATTGTGTATTCTTTAGCCTTGTGCAAGATTAACACCGTCATGGGCCTCATCACTTTATTCACGCGTCGGTGAAGTGAAACTGTGAAATTAGAAACGTAATTAAAAGAACAAATCTGCCAACATTTACACTTCGATGCATTAGAAAATACAGAAAGCCAAAGAAATGATTTCAGTTATCAGAAATGGTTGCCTAACAATTTATTCGACGTTAAAATACTGGACTACTACCCATCTATAGTTGCCAACTTTACCGGGATCATGTCACTCAGCGCACCAGTTAAAATGTGTGCAGGTAGGAGCAGTGACGAAGGTTGATTCCAAAAGCGCTCACTTTATCGTGACGACCATTTACGGCACGACACAACCAGGAAAACTTACTTTCCTGGAAATAAAACTTCGTAACGGAGATGACACTGCAACCTAACACGAATGTTCCACGATGAGTCGGCTTAACTCACGGCTACACCAAGCATGCCAAGTTCTGTCTGCAATGTTTTTCGTTGCCATCAGCACAATTTTAAGGCAAGTCGTCACCATCTGATTATTGGGAGGGAAAAAAGGGGGAGGAGGAGGTTACTAAAATATAAAAGTATATAATTAAAAATAATTAAGTAAATACGTAACTACACAAATACCGTACCGTACATGCGTAAATTACGAACATTATTTATGGATTTTTAAATTTAAGTACAAATCTTATTAATACTAAGTTATTCATGTGTAATTTAAACAATTTTATGTTTTTACAGCCAATATGTCTGTGCAATTTTCATAATAGTACACAATAATTTCACATTTGTTTTTACGTACAAATAATCTGAACTGTGATATTCGTCCTCTCTCCCCAATGCTCCACCATCTACAGTTCCACATTACTTAAGTCTGATTAGCGCTATTTAGTCGTTTCATAAAACCCACGAGACTAATTTTTACATCCTTAAATATTGCAATAGTTATGGCGGGATACCTCAATAATTTCTCCAACTCAAATGTTCTAAGAGACACAATATACAGCTGCATTAAAGTGCACGAATTTCTTACAAATGCCATTCCATTTACTTTATAGTTTACCATCTCTAGTATTTAAGAATGCATTGCCCTAAAAAAAAAAACCGTACGTATTCACAATTCACTCAAGATGATCCGCAAAAAATTCCTCCTCCAGGTACAATTACAAATATTACTACTAAAGTTAATTATTTTCTCTGGGAATTTCATTGTCTGGCGGACATATTTCGCAGGAAACTTAAAAACTAAAAGTACGTTATTTCCTAAATTCGAATATTTGCTATTTATGTTCATTGTAGTTTACATTTTACTGACGTTTCAATCATGATAAAATTTACACACTTTTGTTTTACATTTATTAAAGTGTAATTAGTTAATCCACACAGCCTGCAAGTTTTTTTTAAATATCCAGCTGGTAATTTATGGAATTTCACCTAAAAATTATCTTATTAATTGTGTATCACCATAGCCACTTGCTACAAAATTTAAGTTTACCACAGTTGTGTTAGAGAAATTTTCTGGCAAATAGTTTTGCCAACGCCACTTGTTAGCCGACATACTTGTTAAGAGTGTGTTGGTACACTGCCACGACAATTACTAAGTTATTCAAGTTTTCTGTATTTATCTACTTCCACGCATTACCATTAAAACTTTCAAATTTAACTTTTATTTAAGCATGAACATAAAAAAAAAGTAAGAGTAAAATTCAATTTTTTCCATGCCTATACTTTGCTGCCGATTCCATTTATTAAGGCGCCCGTCTACCTGGCGGTTGAAGTGCTTTGCAGTGTGTTCGAAATACACGTTTTTCTACGAAACTATTAAACGTGCGTCCAGTGTACTGACCTACGAAAAAAGCACTCATTCCAGAAGATGGCTGTTTAGTGTTTTCAAGACCTCACGTTAATTAGAAACACCATTTCAGGGCACGCCAAAATGGCTAAAAAACTGCTTATTCAAAGCGCCGTATCTCAAAATGTACGTGTCAGATACATACAAAACTAGTCAAGGGGCATGCATTGAACCTTCCTACACAATTTCCGCCAATATAAAATAATAGGGTCGCCGCTGAAAGTCCCATAGGTACACGCAGCACGACGAAAACACTGCACGCCAATTCAGAGCTGTGCGCTTAGGGGCGATGGGGGACTTGATGCGCGTGGCAGTGTCGCCTTTAACGTTCCCTCGCCTCTAGTCTTCAAACGCGGAAAAAAGCTCTACGTAGACGGGCGTCTTAAGAACCTGATTTCGCCCATAAACTGCGCCCATTTGATTCAGATTTGCTAGCTGTCTCATCCTTCTGTTTGTCCGTTACATGAAAGACCAACTAAATATTTTCCTCCCGACGGACGAAAACTTGGCAAGCTGTAACTGGACGGACGGCATTACAGCTTTGTAAATTTGCATTTAGTCTCCGTTCCACCACCGTTAGAAGGGTGTGAAGATTTTATTTTTGCTTCCGTATTTTGTAATTTGATTTATTTGCGAATGAATTCATTATGACTTCATAAAGTTTCGTGAAGATTCCAGAATTAGTCATTTATGAAAAAACAAGATCGTTTATTTACAAAAAAAAAGGTACATATATCTAGAGAAATAATTTAATAAAATATAGAAACAAGTCAACTGTCTCATGGCGAGCGCTTATTTTGAAGCTTTAATCGTACGAGTGCGCGCACAAAATCTCTATCAATATTATCTTCTTGGGAAAGCATTTTTCCAATATTTTCAAATTATTTTAATTAGCAGGATTAATTGTACGATGTTTCCAGTCTTTCGTCTAGGAGGCCGATTTACGTGGCATATTATTACGACCTTAACAGTCAATTTTATGTTGCAAAACAACAGTGTTTAATTTCTAATCTTATATTTTCAATGTCAATGTTCTCTAAAATAGTTTTCTATTAAATTGATTTTATATTATATTAAAACTACATATTAATTCACAGGGAATAATAGTTTAACTGAGAGTTATTGCGGGAGACGCACCCTCTTATCTCCCTCCCCCTCCCTCGTTCGGGACGCCCGTGAGCCGCTGAATAGCAAAAAATTTCACTTTACAAACATTGTTCAACTATTGAACACTGTAAAGGCTGTTCACGATAAAGTGAGCACTTTAGAAATAAACCTTAGAAAAAGTCACTGGCCCTGCTTGCATATATTTTAAAGGGCGCACTGAGCGACATGAGCCCAATAAAGTTTTTAACGATTGATGGAAAGTAGTTCCATATTTTAACTTCTAACAAAAAAAAAATAAGGTAACAATGTGATAAGTTATTTATTTCGCTTTCCGTTTTTTTAGGCATGGAAGTGTAAAAATTAGCAGATTTGCAAAATATGTACTTTTCTAATAATTTCAGTTTCACTTTACCGACGCATGAATAAAGTGGTGAGATTCACTGGCAATGTGTTTTAACATAAGGTGAAAGAATACACAACGTGCATACAAGTAGATCTTAAAGTAGATGTTAAGCAGGGCTTTCAAGAGTGCTCATTTAACCGTGAACAGTTTACACCAAATATCTCTGGCCAAATCAGAAGTTATGACCTACCTCAAGAAGCGGAAATTAAAATTTTTCTGTTTAGGATTGTTTTTTAATCTGCCGTTCTCGAATTTGGTGTGTTAATATTTTGAAAAAATTCTTCAAAATTAGAAAAAATTTTACGCTTCCTTTGCATAATTTTTGTGCGTAGTTTAGTTTACTTTGGTGGAGTATTTAAAAAACAGTACAAGTGAATTTATCACGGGACCATAAGTGGCAACACTGAAAATATTTGACGGGGGGGGGGGGGGGGGGGGGGGGGGGGGGGGGTTAGCGTGCAAGAGAAAATTACGGAGGCGCGAACCTCCTAAAGAAAAAAAAGGGGACAGATTCCACAAACTTCCCTCAGATGGTTAGCGCTAGTTTTTAAACTTCTGACGAGTTTTATTAATAAGTTAGGAAGAAGTATGTTAAATATCTTCCAACTATTCACTATGCTTCGTAGTTATGATATTACAATTCTAATACACGAAAGTGTTAGATTACAGTTTTGCTGTATCGCAGTTACAAATTAGCTTTTGTAACTTGTTTAATTATATAGCAGGAAGTAATTTAACTAAAACCCAAAATATTCATGTTAATCTACTTACCCTTAACTCGCTAAACTGCTGGAGAAAAGTTCCCCATCACAATACAAAATGGCTTGCTAACGAAACGACTGTGACTAAATTGTATGCATTCCAATACAAGGCGGAACTGCGCAGGAACAGTTGCTGATTAACTGCGTTCAGACATGTTTAAGGTGGTGGTTGTTTGTAAAGTCTAAGCGGCTGTCGCTGCGGAATGTTGGGACAACCGAGTTATAGACGCTGTAATGGCGCTTGGTCTCCATTTCTATATAGAATGTCAGATAATATACGGATTGCACCACACGAGTCTGCGATCAAAACTTGAGCAGAAAATATTCTTTTGGAAAAAAAAAAAGCCCTTAGCTTACGAAAAAAATTACGTTAAAGTTCATAATACTCGCTCGCGTTAAGCACAGCGTTACACCGGCGTGAAGGAGCCTGTAATTTACATCGTAGCCCGAACACGCCCGCTCACATTCAATAGAATCCAGGCAGGACAGCGATCAGGACAAGCGGGGCGTGCATCGCCAAATTACTGTAATCAGGAACCACTTCCTCCCTCCCCCCGCCGCTTAGAAACAGATAACCGGGCAGACTGCACCACTGCGATGCCAATATCTAGCTATGCGGAGTGTAGTCCGTAATGGCCGCCAGTGACCAGCTGTGCCGTCGTATAGTCATTTCCAACAGCCTCTGAAATACTACAGCAAAGGTGGGACAAACCCAATATTTAACAAGAGTATAATCAAGCAATAAAATTAAATATCTCCTATCGTTCCCCCGGTACATTTAAATTGCGTTTGTGTGATTGTAATGTTCATTAATTCAATAATAACCAGACACAGTCTCAACCTAAGACAGTTTCACAGTTAATCAACATTGTCAATCACTAGTTACCACCCCTATCATCAATCACAACCATAAAGCCGCTAGCCCATTTCACGTATAAATATGACAAAAGGGTAACAGCATCAGCATACAAAACTTCTAACAAAACCTCTAATCGTCTTAACAGGTGTTCGAAGTTATCTCTGCCCATAGCACTTACGTACGGAGCTTGGTCATCGGTTGCACACATGGCCATCGGCATGTCCCAGTAACCACTGCATGTGAACTCCACGGCCTCTTTGAAACTACTGAGCTCGGCTCGTTTCATTACCCTATGCCTTACTACCCACATCACCTCACCGTTATCTAATATGAACACCACACTGGTCTTTGGAGCTTTCATGTCGTTTTTCTCGTAAATTAAGGGTCTTGTGCATTTTTATCAAATACTATTTTCTATACGCTGTTCACGGTAAAATGAGCACTTTTTAAAGCCGCCCTTAAGATCTCCTTGCAGAACCTTTGTGTATTCTTCAGTCTTCTGTAAAATTAACATTGACATGGGCCTCAATTTATTCATGTGTACCAAAAGAAACCTCTAAGTTATTAATACAGTAAATACTTGACAAGTCTGCTCATTTTTACACTTCGATGCACAAGAAAAAAACAAAGCTAAATAAATATTTTAAGTTATCACAAATGGCTACCTAGCACTTTTTATACGACGTTAAGATATGGAACTACTTTCCATACATCGTTACCAACTTTACTGGACGAATGTCATTCAGTGCGCCCATTAAAATATATGCATGCTGGGGCAGTTCTAAAGTGCTCACTTTATCGTGAACAGCTTTACTTAGTTTTGATCACAGATTCGTGTGGTGCAGTCCGTATTCGCGAAATACCTGACAACCTGTATAATTGGTGGGCGCAAAACGATCACTGACGATATTTCATGTAACTTGCTACTCCCGGGGCTCTCAACAAGCTTATGCTAAATGCCCTTTCAATATTTCCAGGGAGAAATTTTACGACCATCTGATGAAAGCACAATACAATAACCTCCCACGTATTACCAATACAATAATGGTTGAATTTCAATTACAAATGATTTTGTTGAACTAAATTTTAAAAGCTATTTAAAAACTGCAAATGAACTCCAGTTTTTTTACAGTATAAAAAAAAAACCACCGTATGCGACTTCGACGGTGCCACATTATAAACAAAATTCGGACTGGAGATAAAATCAAATAACCAGAGTAACTACTTTCAGCATGCCGTAATATATTTTTATTGGAATATTCGAACTTATTTCTTGGTTACATAAAAAATGCAAACCGTTAGAAAAAGGTTGACATTTCTTTAAAGCCAGATTCTCTGTGCACAAGACCTGGCGTCATAAGGCACCCGTATCTTATACCTTTTTTTTTTTTTTTTTTTAACTTAGCGTTTTAATTTGCAAAACCAAAATTTTGAAGTCACAAACGTGCCCGTAGTAAAAAAGACGCGTGGCTGTGTTTGGGACACGTTTGTTTGTACGTCTACGTTGACGCGCTCGGACACGTTGATGTTTATTTTACGTTCCCGGCACCGCTTCACTCGATCATATGGCGTTTTATGGGTATCACTGGATTGCTTTTGAGATGCTCTTTCCAACCGTATACGATTTATGTATTTCGACTTGGCTTTTTGACAAGTGTCGGCCGACAATGTGTTACGTCTTCTTAATTAATCCCTCTCATTTGGAATAATAGTCAATAAATGCTTTATTTTAGCCCTAGGCGTTAACTTCTGAATGTGGTGGAATATACACACTGTATTACTTCCATGGTGATATTTAATATAAAAAGTTGATTAAACGATACAAAATGGCTGAAAGAAAAAAGTAACTCTAGGACCTAAAAAGTGCTCTTTACCGTGAACAGCCTATATATGCTTGTACACTAAAACGCAATATATTTGTCTGGTTAAAGAGAAAACTCGCCTAGAACTTGAAATATTTTCAATTCACACAAGCGATTCTAAAATAATAATAAAAAACAAAAAATTCTTTACGAAGGGATTTGCATAGACAACCGATAAATTATGTTCCCAGCATTCCAGAGCGTATTGCACATTTAGAATAACTTTGCGATCAAGCTTATTACATGTTTCGAGAGATCATCCTAAACTACAAATGCTTAAAAGTTAATAAAAGCAAAAAACTGGTTTTATAGACTTCTAGCTATATAAAAATCAGTGTTTGATATACTTACAATTGAAGATTGTGAATTCAAACGCACAGCAGTTTGCTACATCTTGTGAATCACATTTACAAGGAAGAATAATTAAAACCGTTCAATAAATTAAAATTTCACCACCCGCTGCACTATCTAGGTGCTTCAATATAACTAGTAGGCCTATTAAAATAATTCCCAGTTTCATTCGAAAAATTTAAATGTTTGAAAAATTCTAAATTAATCACATCAGTAGAATTTAGGTTCCATAAATACTTGCGGATTCTCTCCCAGATATGCAACAAACCAAATCGCTAATTCGATCCATACGAGTAAACCTACCAAAAACAACACCGCAATATATCAGTTAACACAGATGATTTCAATTTCAGCAAGATATCGCCACGTCCATTTTTCCTAGGATTCGTTTGAAATTTTCACCCCCAAGCCAGCGTTTTTTCCGCTACTCGCCCTGAAACGTGCCTAAATAAAACTTAAAAAAGCTATTTCGACGAAACAACTCCCGGGTCAAACAATCTACATCGGCAAGTGTAAAGACAAAATGAAATTGGAGATGCGAAACGACCACGAAAACCTTCATTCAAGAGTTACCAAGTTTCTCGTTTGCTGTACACACCTGGCTTCTCGACTTCAAAACACGCATTTGAAATTATTTCGTCACAATTAGATGGTGATGTGTCATAAAAGGGTCCCCGAAAACAAATCACTGCCACATCTGCCAATTATTTGGCATTACGTTGGCCTATTACATTCTAGAATGAAGCAACTCGAATATGGGATCGTAAATTTGGAAGCAAATCCGCGAGAGTTAAAAATTAATAACTCTGGAAGGAAACTGTGCTTATAAGAATTAAAATCCCTTAACTGTACCAGAAAGGAATTTATATATTATTTCGAAATTTCGTTTTTATGTTTTATTGAAGGTCACGAAATAATTTTCCTCAGGGAATCTATAAGAAATGTGACATTGCTAAAGTTGCAACCTTGAATAAAACACTCGAGCTGTAAATGGGGCAGGGGAGAAGATGGGACAAACTATGTCCGAATCCTCCATTTGGTAAGTTAGTATACTGGGAATTTATTATGTTTAATTCAAACACTGAGCAGCGCTGCTGGTGTTCAGTTCAGGAACAGAGTTAGTGAATATTTGTTACTTAAGACTCGCAGGTCGAAAGAAGATCGATCTTCGCAGTGAACCTCGGCATCTGCGAGTTATCCGATCGTTCGCGAGTGACAGACCACTTGCGCAACAGGCCTTGTATATAGTGCGCTCGGCTTGCTTGCGCGTATAGGCTATTCATGGTAAAGTGAGCACTTTTGAAAGCCCTCTTACTTGGAACAGTCCATAAATTAATTTTATTTTAGCTTTGCACGTTAACTTTCCAGTGCGGTGGAATACACACACTGTGCATTACTTACAAAACATAAAAAAGTGATTTAAGGGTAAAAAATTGATGAAAATAAAAAAGTGCGGCCTCAAAGTGCTTACTTTACCGTGAACAGTCTATAAATAATTCCATTCCGGGTCGCAGCTCCTACCCACACTCCCGGGGTCGTGGGCCCTGAGGAAAGTGCTAGGGTTAAAACGAGTAGAAGGAAACTGCGAGTTCGGCGACAGTACACCCCACTCGGGCCAATTTCATCCTGACATTTTGCAGACCTCGCCATCTCAGATTTACTTTCTAAACTAGAAAAAATACTAATTCCAACCCAGACTCCGCCATAGTAAAGGGGATTGGCAACATTTCTTCCCATCAGTCAGCATACAAACATCAGGAAAAATCGCTCGCCTCTTCAAACTACTCCACGAAGAAAACTTAAAACAAGTTAAAACCTTTACAAAAAATTCGGTAAAAGAAAAATAGAGAATACCCATTCTCACAGCCAAAACTAAGCATAAACCAAGCCTAGGGACTCCAGCAGAGTTTACTCGTTACAACATCGCCCAGGAAACCACGAAACTTAAGATGTCATCCCAGAACAGCAATTTGATCTAAAGGGGGTGGGGGGGGGGAGAGTTCTTCCTGAATACAAGATATCCAGAATGAGTACACAACCTCCACAATTCTTACCACTAACAAATACGACAGACATCGAGCAGGAAGTTCATGAGCGAAGATGGTTACCAATATGCCACCAAAAAAAAAAAAAAAAAAAAAACATTTCAGCATGCAGAAAAATTACTAATTCCTGCTCATCATCCTCACAAGAGACACATGAAATACGTTCGAAGACAAAAGCTTCCAAGAAAAGTTACCCGAACATTCTACTCCAACTTACAGCACGTCAAACACTGGACAACCAAGTCTCGTATATTAAAATGATTCCATTTGGTGTATAAAAAAAAATTCGTTAACAATGGAACACTTCAAAAGCAAATATGAAAATTCCGAATCTTGCAACAAGGAAACTGTATGCATTGATCCCGACATTTAACGCACAGAAAACAGCAGCAAATAGAAAAAAGAGCACAGCTATACATCTACAATCCATCAGCCGAAAACGAGTAGTTTCGCCTAATCAGGAATATCCCTTTGAGAACAGAACCCACACAGGAATTTTAGAAAACTTAAGACAATGCGTCATCAGTTCAGAGGCGAAAAATACTAGGAAATCCGAACATCCCCATACAAATTAATACTGTCCCCTAGTACTAAATATTAAACCACCACCCCCCCCCCCTTTTTTCCCCAATAAGGAAACGCCAAAATCTGTTGTGCAGGTTAAGATGTAACCGGTAGGCACAAGAATTCCCACCCATCTCGGGGCATATAACCAACTGGAAAACCACAGAAAAGTAAACGATTGTGGGTGCAGAAGGGCATGCCAGTAGTTGTGAGAAATACCTTGTAAAATGGCGAGTATAAGGGTCGATGTGTGTACGCTGCTGTGGACGTCCAAATTTGAGCAGCATAAAAGTGGTAATATTAATGCTTTGAAAATGTGTATTCTTGTTTTTATGTCAATCTGAGCTCTTGGCGAGATGTATAGGGTTAGTTCCCCGATCGTCCCAGTGCTTTATCTGGTAGCTTGCTCGACAATATGGGCGAAACATCGCTTGGTATCTACGAGGACGCCAAGGTACTTCGGAACATCCTACGGAGTCTTTCAGTAGAAGTGGAGCAAGTTTCTACGATAGTTGGCTAGAACATATTGCTTGGTTTTTTTTTTTTTTATATATTGAAATTCACATTGAGCTGAAGTGACCGACATGGTTGAATGCATAAACATTTTAGAGAAAGTTGGCATTATTGTCTGAGAGGATGGCAGTATCTCCTGTGTGTAGTGATGATTTTATACGCCTGTGTTGGCATGTGTTATGAAAATGACTAATATCAAGGGACTTTACTGAACCCTGTGGAACTCGTGCTCTTGCTGGAGGTGGATTTGAGAGGGGAATATTAAACCGCACCTGGAAAGACCCGTTTGGAAGATGTGTGGTAAGGCAAATTATGTTGCTGGAACAGTTTGTAAGAGGTGGTCGGTGAGAGTGGTGTGAACTGAGTAATCCACTTGATAGGTCTAAAATGAAGAAACCAGCTGAGAGTCTGCTTAAATGCCTGACAGACTGCTGTAGTAGTAGTAGTGGTGGCGGCGATTGTGTGGATAGTGCAATGGATAGTGGAACATTCTTTACTTTGCAGAACCCAAATTGGTTTGGCGTGAACACTGGAATGTAAAAAGGGGGTAAATTCCACGGCTTCGTCCCCCCTCCCCCTTTAAATGGAACATAAGTTACTGGGTTGACAATGTCTGAAGGGCAAACGAATAGGACATTCAAATGGCGAGTTGAGGGCAAGCAGCATGCGAGGTGTCGCGGTGCGGGCTGGGCGATATTGATCGGCGCCCAGCTGTGCGCTGTCGCCATGGCAACATGGCGGGCTGCAGCTGCTCTTCACGTCGTGGAGGTCCTCGCCTGCTTCACGCTGAGGGCAGCCGTGACCTCTAGTGGCAGGCGCGCGCTCAGCCCAAGCCTCGCCCACAGCAGGGTACAACCCCTTCAGACATTCCGCCATTCGCCTGCAAGGACCTTCAAAAACCCATGGAGAATCTCGGACTGGCTTGACAGATAAAAATTAAACCAGGATAGACCCGGAAGCATATCCATTCGTATTCGCCAGAAACTTAATAGGCGCGAACTTGTGCGCAACCTTTACATCGACGCAACTATGGTATTTCCACGTCTCCAAATTAACGTATTTTTCAATTCCAACTTCAAAACAACTAACTAAAATGTTAAGTAATATAAAACAGTCTGGACAGGCTGCTGTGACAGAATGACATGCTGTGAATTCAATCCGAAATGATGTTTACCTTCGGGCAAGACCTCAAATTCGAAAAGCCAAGAGTAAATTTCCAAAGGATTTACAATCTCAAAATATTGTAAAATATTTTTTCTTAAAAATTTTAACAAACACCTGTGGAATAAAAAAGACAAGATATTTTGCCGATTTCGACGAGATCTTTTGTACTTTACCTTTGCTGACAACCATATTTGCTTGCATGGCTGACCTCATCGCATCCTTGAAAATAGAAATCAGGGAAATATTACAAAAACATTTGAAATAAATGAAAACAAAAAAAGTAAAATCAGGATCTCCACTAACATACGATTCTGAAGAACATTCGAAATTAAACAAAATTTCTGAAAAAAATTTAAGGAGACCCTAAACGAAGTAAAATTAAACTTTTGGTGACATGTTGAGGACAGTCTTCTCCCGCCTACATTAATTACCCGCAGTACGTAATTAGACTCGTCGATGGTACCACGGCCAATGAACTGACAATTTAAACTGCTAGCTTTAGATTACCCCTCCCCCTTATTTTTAATTTGTATCCAATAGCGCAACAAATTATTCACAGTTACCACCATTCCTCCATTCTCCATCAAGTAATGTCTTCTCCAAGGCCATAATTGGACTGTGGTTACGCGAAGGAATATGTAAAATTTGTGCACATCAGTCGGCTCGGGGCCATCCTCCGCCTGGACGCCCTCTCTCCAGTCGCCATATTGGCTTCCCGTATCCCAACTTGGACATTTCCAACCTTACAATTGTTCAATTTGTGGTGACCATATTTTTTTATTACCAGGTCCCTCAAATGAGGCTGCACACACGATCATTTTTATACCACTGTGTTGGTTACTACAGTCGCTCGCCAAACCAGCCAGGCACCGTTGTCCACACATTAGCAAGAGAACTCCATCGACGGGGCGGGGGTTGTATTTGTACATGTGCTAATAGCTTCTAGATAATTCCACACATGCAGGCCACACAAGATCCAATTCACTGACCAAATGTTTCCTGGTCTGAGGAGACTAATCACGACTTCTGTGTGCTGTCACCCAACACTGTCCTAGCAGAGGCGGTGAGCAGGGGAGAGGGAAGGATTAAATTTAGACTTTCAAAACGGATAAATGAGCCAAACATCAAAATCTAACCTGCGAAGCCTCCACAACGTTCTGTAAGTTCGAAACTCAGCAGGGCCAGCACGATACCCTGTACCCTAACCACTTAGTAACACTTGGGGGGGGGGGGGGGGAATTCCAACCAAAAGTAAACGAGGCGTTTGGTGAAGGGGGGTTTAAGCTCAGAAAGTGAGAGGATTCCGCGACCGCTTCATGGGTCCGACACAGAAACCAAGCAACAAAGATTTCCATTTGGTTACCTTAAACCTATAAGCCAGTACTGAAGCAAGTGTGAAGTGATATCGATAGTTCCAAGTGTCGAAAAAAGGGCGGGATCCTTAACTAGCAAGAAACAAATATAAAAAAATAGAAGGGTTTTATTAAAGTCAATAAAAAGGCATATAAAAATCATAAAAATAGTACTAGACAGATTTTTCACTTTTACAAGCTATGGTTCATTAATCAAAAGTATAGGCGACGTGTGGCTTGAAGTGTGGTAGAGGGGAAAGGGGGGAAGGTAACTGATCTGACAAGAAAAACATGCTAACTAATATTAAAAGCTACAATCTTGTATGACCGTAAGCACTTGAGCAACCATATTTATGAGTAAAAAGATTAGTTCAACATTCTATTACTTCTGCGCTTCTCACACACAATATGAAGTCCTGCATGCTAAAGGCTGTTCACGATAAAGTGAGCACTTTTGAAATCAACCTTAGAAAAAGTCACTGCCCTACCTGCATGTATTTCAACGGGCGCACTGAGTAACATGTGCCCAGTAAAGTTGGTAACGATGGATGGAAAGTAGTTTCATTTCTTGAAGTCTTATAAAAAATGTTAATCATCTGTGATAATGTAAAATATTTATTTCGCTGTTATTTTTTAATGCACCGGAAATGTAAAAATCAGAGCAGATTTGTAAAATTGTAACTTTTCTAATAGTTTCACATGACCGACGCATGAATAAAGTGACGAGGTCCATGGCAAAGTAAATTTTACGCAAGACAGAAGAATACATCTAAGCAGGGCTTTCAAAAGTGTTCCATTTTACCGTGAGCAGCCTACACTTAGTCTACGACTCGCAGCGCTGGCAACAGTTCCAACAGGTAAAGGCTGTTCAACAATAAATTTAGCACTTTAGAAATCAACCCTTGAAAATAATGTCATTGCCCCTACCAGCGTATATTTTAATGGGCACTAGAAAATAATGTCATTGCCCCTACCAGCGTATATTTTAATGGGCACTATTTTTGGCATGCGCCTAGTAGACATGGTAAATGGGGATACATCTCTAATTTATTTATGTTAAACAACAATAGTTACGGAAACCTTTGTGAATACTGAAATTATTTAATTTTGTTTCTACTTCAATGCTTTTTATGTGCAAGAATCGACAAATTCGTAAGAAAAATTTACATTTCTAATAATTACACTGTTTCACCTAGATACCTGAGTAAAGTGATCAGACCCATCTATGGCAAAGTTACATTTACGTATGGCCATAGGGACTTGCACGTGCCCAGGTACACCCTATTGACAGGCGTATGTTGGTATATGACAGGTATATGTTGGCGTAGATTTTTCTGTAACCACCACTATTTTACATTTTAAAATAACAAAAATTCCTGAGGGAGACAACCCCAGCCCTCTATCAAGCCCTGTCACAATGTCAAATTTTTCCGTCATCGAAACGTCATAAACACAGCAATTTTTGGCCGAGAAAGTTGGATAGCTTCAGTTTCGATCAAACATTTAAAAACTTGACTGGTTCTAAAATTTGATGTTTGACGGTCTCAGCCAATCAGAATCGTGCACGACAAAAATGGACGTCAAGAAACTTAAAATAAGTAACAATTTCTAGAAACTAAGTTATGAAGATAACTTATGTAGATGCCGCCTGAGCATGAATGCTATTTTAAGTGAATATTGCACATATTACGAACTCGGAGGCATTAAATTTCGTTGTGCAGGAAACCTTTCTTAAAAATAAAATTTTAATTTAGTAAAGAAGAGAAAATAAAGTAAAACATTCCTTACTTTTCTTCCTGTAATGGACTGTATGGAAACAAGCAATATCTCACTATGAAAATAATTTTTTAATAATTGAAATTAGATTATCCCAGTAAAAAATTTGACAGTGTGGGACATTCCCACACACATTCAAGTTTTGATTAAGTTTGTTGGAAGGAAAAATTTTATGGCCGTATTTTGTCTTCAAATTTTGTCGTCAAATATCGTCGAAGGCGAAAATTTGTGAGACAGGGACTTTATAGAGTTCATTAACGGTTTCTTCCAACTTTTCTGAAGTCCTGCTCGAGTTCTACTTTCAGCAGAGTTATCTGCCTCGTACAAAGAGCAACCGAGTCTAATAAATTGCACCAAAAGGATGCAACATCATCTTTCATAAGAACTTTCTTGCTTTGCAACAATAATTCACTTGTCTTTTCTTTGGTTTTAAATGATAATAGTGGAATATTATAATTGATAAATAAAATCAAGTCTAGGCTATTCACGATCAAATTACGAGTTTTTGAAAGCCCTGCTTGAGATACTTTTATGCACGTCGTGTATTATTCCCGCCAAATGTAAAATTAACATTGCCATGGGCTTTGACACTATTCATCCGTCTGTCAAGTGATACTGTGGAATTATTAGAAAAGCAAGTATGTTACAAATCTGGTCTTATCACAAATGGTTACCCAACACTTTTTATTCAGCGCTACGACATGGAACTACTTTCCATCCCGTGTTACCAACCTTACTGGACGCATGTCACTCAGTACACCCGTTAAAATATATATAGGCAGGGAGTGACTCTTTCTAAGGTTCATTTCAAAAGGTCTCACTTTATCGTGAACAGCCTTTAATAAAAGTTAAAACTAACCGGATTTTACGTTAGCACAAGTATAAAATGCTTGTGATACAAGTCACATTTAGGAAATGTAGCAAGTCGTACATGGGTTGGTTTTCAAAGGTTTGATTTAAAAACCGTGAAGATACCGCTTACAGACTAGATCATCTGCAACTCTGTGCACACACTAATGATGAAAACTGCTCACACATTTGCATATGGTGGAAGGAGGCAGTGTAATCTAAGAAGCAGATCCTAAGACTGGATCTAGAAAGCGCTCGCATAGCCCGACGAACACAGCACGACCGGACGAAAACCGCAACCACGACGCAACATCTATATTTTCCATGTGACTGCTCGAATTTACAGCGCGACAGTAGTTTACCGAAGACACGAAGAGTAGCATTTTTCGGAACCATTTAGAAGGCGCTAATTAACTACACTAGTTTCAAAGGTCGTGGGCAGACGGGAAATTCGGAATACATGATGGCGACAAAGTGTTATCGCTAATGCATACAAAGGTAAAATTATAATTTTTAAGCGTTACATACAGTAATTTTGCCCATTTTTTTTCTTTTAAGCTGCGTATTTGCCATTTTAGGGAAAGCTCTCCATACAATTTAATTTTGCAAGGTTGTACACTGTCGCGCCGCACTACACGACGAAAATAGAAATAGTTTCTAATCCAAAATCGCTGGTCGGACGACAGAACTTGTCGGATTTACGTAAAATATATCTTGTATTTCATTGGCAGTTTAGTTTTACGTGTCGTGCTTGTTGGGGTAATGTGACTCCGGCATTACTGCGAGTAAAATTCTGGGGGTGTTCGATATCAGGGCCATAACACCCACAGGAAAGTTAGACCAAAAAATAACCAAGGGAGACAACAAGGAACTGTAGGTCAAAAACAGGGACAGGATGTAAAAAACTAAAGCTGGGTTACAATCAGATTAAAAACCTACACGATGCAGAAACGACAGTAGCAAACCAAACAAAACACTAACAAATATTCGCGGAGCAACAAAAAAAAGCACAAAGCCCCATCGCACGTGGAAATTTAAGGGGACGTCGGCAACAGACTTGGGTACTTTCATCACACAGCATTCGCCGCAGATGTCAGGAACTCTGGCCACGTCCGAAATTACAAATTAGTTATTTTGCTATATGCCATTTCGTAAGTTTCAATTTTCGCAGTCACTTTTTTTTTTTTTTAGCACTCGTGAACTCATTTTTACATTAACAGCAAAATTATTTTTATAAATGTAATGCTTAAAATGGACGTCATATTTCTACAATAGCTGGAATACTGCGGGGAAAGAAAAAAAAAAAACACCTTTTATTGTTTTTAAATCACGACTATAATTCATCTGTTACAAAAACACTGTTTTAATAACTCATTCGCGTATGTGTTGAAGGTCAAAACAGACAGAGTTAATTGTTATTTTGTATTTTTGCTAAAATCCACTACGTAGAGCTACGTTACCAAATAAGTCACCATTTTGTATACAACATCGGGTAACTTTATCGTTTCGTTTACAAAACCTGCAATTTCGGACACTGCCTCTGTTGGCGGTTAACAGTAGTAAACCGTGGATGGGAGGAGAGGTACTGCGGCCTGCGAGTATCTGGGCGCCTTCCGTTACTGCTGACAAGCACTGATAGTTTATCAGTATTCGGCAGCAATAAGGGAGCAGTCTTCAATAGGCCCTAAGCAGCAAATATTTCTCTTCGTCAGTAAATTGATTGTTTCGGATCTTCTGACGGCACTACAATATTGTAAGCGATTGCCACAGCACTTTTAACTTCCTTGAGTATAATTTCCTCACAACTTGAACTTCCCGTCAAACCTAAGGTTTACCCGACAACACTGACGTTTTAAACACGCCAGTAAAATCCGCGATGTCAGTAACAGTTTTAAGCCTCGCACAGGGTACCTCTCAGAAGCGAACATCAGTGCCTTCAGCAGTATGGAACAATAGCTGACGTTACTGGGCAATTAATCCGCGAGTAACGGCAGGCGGTTTTAGTCTTGTGGAGTGTCCCCCTTTCTCCTCTATGACCCGTTCTTCCCCTTTCTCCGGCGACCCCGCTTCAGCCGCACCCACATTCTGAGACGCGTGCGCCCAGATAACTGCCGGCGATGGTAGGTACTCACCAATCCCTACAAACTAGATACGAGTAAAGAGAATGCTTAATTTAATTCAGATTCGATTTTGTTTAATTGCCCAGTGCAATATAGGCAATATAAAAGCGGAGAATTATTCGACTATTGCTATAATGTAAATAAACTGCTTATCGTTTTATAAATACTTTTCAACGAAATTGAAAATAAAAATTGTTATATTGATTTAATTTTAGAGACTAAGTACAATGACTTAAATAAGTCCACATTTCTTTTTACGATGTTGGGGGTGATTTGAGCGTCATGTATGGCCGTACATTGTCAATGATTTGAGCTAGTCAAGTGTTTTAGCAACGATTTGGCGTTGTGTACAGACACTTGACAGCTCACAGTGGCAGTTTATTTTTGGATGTAATTCTGCATGTTTTAAACGAGAATATTGAACACATTTTGAATAAAATGGGCGGATTAGACGATTTAAATGTTATACAGAAAAATGTTCATGTGTAGTAGTGCCAATAAACTTTCTATTTGTTCTGACATTGGCTAATTTGCACTCTGCAAAAAAATAAGCGTTCCACTGCTTTGCCTTGAGCGACGTCTCTGGTGCTTATATGCTCGTTGGGAACTCACCGTCTTCTGCATGAAGTTGAAGTCTATGCCCTTGGCGGAGGCGGGGTCGTAGTTGTTGATGGTCTGGTTGAGGCCGCGATCGAAGCCAGCCTGCAGCTTGTCGCGGTAAGCGTACGTGGACACCCCTGCGCTCAGCTCCAGCACGAATATCAAGAACAGGAAGGCGCCGTACTGCCAACACAACAAAGCAACACTTCAACCAGCGAGCACGACACTTCCCCCGGAAACACTGTATTACACACACGCATCTCATACCAACTGTATTCTCTCCCTCGTGGTAAGGCTATTCCTACTATAGACTAGTCGCAGTAAAATTAGCACTTTCGAAAGCCCTGCGTAAGATCTATTTTTATGTACGTTCTGTATTCTTCCGCCTTTAAGATTAACATCATGGGCATCTTAAATTATTCAAGTGAAAAGTGAAATTGTTAAAAAAGAAATTTGATTTTACAAATCTAATATTTACTCTTCGATTCATTAAGAAAAAGTGAAAGAAATAAAGTTATCAGAAATTGAGCAGCGCCGGAATGCAAGGGCGGGATAAACCCTGAGATAAATCCCTGAGACAACCCGCTGACCAGCGGCATCGTCCGAGGCGATGCGAAAATCCGGGAGTGAGCTGGCCGGGGATTGAACCCGGTTCATATTGGGAGGTGAGCAACCTAACCGCTCAGCCACAACGGCAATAAGATTATTGAAATTTTCCTGCGTTTTTAACGTAGAAAATTGAAAAAAATTTGTTCGTGTCTAACTAGCGTTTATCCAATGGCGAAGATTACCACTTTGCCAAACTGATTGGCAAGTATACCCACGCTGTATAGACTGTTCACGGAAAAAAGTGAGCACTTTTGACGCCCTAGTTACTTAGTCCTTTCAGCCTTTTTTTTATCGTATAACCACGTTCTAATATAAATATTGCATTGTAGGTAATAAACGATGGGTATATTCCTCCGCACTCTAAAGTTTACGTCTAAGGCTAAAATAATATATATTTATGCACTATCATTCTAAATGAGAGCGCTTTCAAAAGTGCTCAGTTTAACGTAAATAGCGTATAGTAGAAATAACTTTGTACTCGCGGCATCAAGCTCAACCTTCAGCTGCCATCAGACCAGTGACACACACACAAATTACGTAAGGCATACGCCCTCCATTATAAAGATGAATCGAGCGGTAGTTAAATTTATAGTAAAGGCAAAGTTCCATCACGTTCCTCCTTATCAACTAATTGAAAGGTTCAAAGTGTTGCGCATCAGCTGGTAAGGTTGGCAGCATATTTTTCGTGTATATTCTTATGTATTTTGGCACTCGCAGGCGTGATTGTTGTTCTCATTCTTGACAATGTTAAAACACGAATGTCAGAATCATCGAACAGCACACACAGAATGCTCGAGAATTGTGCCGCCAATATTATACACGTGTCCGGAAACTCATTTTCATTTCATTTATTTGTCTCAAAGTTGTAGTGTACAACGCCTGGACAAGACTGACAAGTTCATAGAAAGTAGGCGCACGCTACGCTACGCGCTATTCACGGAAAAAATGTGCTCCTTTGATAGCCCCGCTTAGGATCTATTTGTATGCACGGTGTGTATGCTTCCGCGTTATGAAAAATTAACATTGCCATGGGTCTAATCACTTTATTCATGCGTCGGTCAAGTGGAACTTTTGAAATTATTAGACATTTAATCAATTTGCCAATTTTTTACACATCCGAGGTATTAAAAGAACATAAACCGAAATAAATAATTAAAATTTCCAAGGTTGATTGCAAAAGTGTTAACTTTATCGCGAACAGTCTTTAATAATTAAGTGCCGCGCGCCTACGACCAATCAACTTCTCCATACCCTATCGCACCGCCTTGTTCTGCAGGTGTGTTATAAGCAGTAACTCCGAACACAATTATGTGGTATAAAAAACGTTTCCAAATATAAGTGTATAGAACTTGTGTTACTATTGGTCCAAAGAAACTACGCCTGTAGTATGGGCACAGTTATCGAACAAGCTGTATAAATATAAACAACAGCTACGAGACTATCAACTATGTCTCGACTAGAAGAATGTTACCATGACCGAATATAGGCCGTTTCCAGTGGTCAGTGCGGGTGTGCTGCTCTGGAGCAGGATTGTTGGGAGACTGTTGATCCAGGTTATGGCATAGCCATTACGGAAGCAACTACAGCCCCACAGAAAAGATATTTCAAACAAGGCAATAAGTTTTTCAACCTTAGCTGCGAGTGATTCTTGTCTAGAAGACATTGGGAACCGAGCTGGGGAGTGAAGCATACAGATTTTTTGGCTGTGTTCACACACATTGTTTACTCCGTACGATCATAATCCCTAAGGAACTTTTAAACATTAGCGAAACAGACGATATTACAAAGCAAGACTGTCAAATTCAAAACCTTAACCACAGACTAGTTTGAGGGGGGCTACATTTTTCATAAAAGGCCCGGTTTTTCTTAATGGGAATTTCGCTGGGAAAACGTGAATAACTAGTCAGAGCTATGGAGAAGGGCAGCAATTGTGCAGACCGAACTGTTGCTTGGGGAAAAAAAAATTGAGTCGATATGAAGAAGCGATAAACGAAGTAGGTAAAAGATATGGTAGTAAGACAGCAGCCATCTGACACGACAGACAAGGATAATATTTGATATAATCTGCTCACGGCAAATTAAGCACTTTTGAGGTCCTTGTTACTTTTTGTTCTCAGTAATTTTGTTTAACCATCAATTTTTTCAATAAATATGACCATGTTAGCAATGAACACAGTACGTATATTCCATCGGACTCCGAAGTTAACGTCCAAGGCTAAAATTAAATATATTTATAGACAATTAGCTGAACCGGGCGAACGTTGTTCCGCCTCTCACGTTGTTATCAACGAGTCGTCTATTACGTCGACCGATGTTTGACCGCGATATCGCTGGTATTTCTCTCTTTTAGATCAAAACCCTTCCTGCAAGTATGAGCAAAATCGGCCCACTCCAGCGCCACCTATCTGAATGAAACATAACTAGAAACCTTACTCGCCACCTCGACACATGGCGTGAATATGGTCTCAATTGGCCCAGTGATGGCGCGGTTTAGTCACGCACAGAGGATTTTATATATAAATATTCCAAATGAGAGAGCTTTCAAAAGTGGTCACTTTACCGTGAATAGCCTGTAACGGACCAAGGGACGAAATTAATATGCAAAGAGTCAGGACACATTGCCGCAAGGTTTCCAGTAACATGGCTGCTACAGGAAAGGCGAGGCGAGGGCCAAGAAAATGGCGAAAGAATAACCCAGTTTGCAAAGGTAAAGCCCACGCAAACATTTAAGGCACTGTGCTGCTCCAGGACTGAAATCCTCACAAAAGGAAAATTGTTCGTATCTGCACACTTCAGCATCACACCATTTGACCATTTAGAAATAGCATGACAAAACTTTGTAACATTGCGTATTTTCGGGGTTATGTTTAATTATATACATTGAAAATGTCTGACTAACAGTAAAGAGTACTTGCTTATGTTGTCACTTCATTTGATATTATTCCAAATTAACTTTTAATATACGAGTTAACAGTATAATATTTGGTTATTTTAATAGTTTATTGATAGATATATGGACATTTGTTTCTAGACAGTACTTTGTTGATTGGCGGAGAAGCGTGTCAGTCAGATGATAGCCAATTGGAGGACAGGAGACATTATGTAGGGCAAATTGAAAATAGAACTAATTTTTTCTTTAAAGCAATTTTCGCGACCTCCAAAGATTGACATGATACGAGAATAAGAGTTTTAATTATGTAACTAATAATAAATATGAATAATTTAAATAAATGCTGCAAGATGTTTGAATATTTGTAAGTTGTAATTGAAACTGTGCGATATTTGTATAATTAAGTTAGAGAAAATAAAAGGAAATAAGTTGTTGAATTTATGTGAGAAGAAAGAGGAGGTAATTAAAAATAATTTAAGCTGTGAATTAAAGGCTACTGTGATTTATATGGAATTTAACAACTTCAGCAGTGATGTGTGCAGTGTGAGGTTGAGGTGGCAAATTGACAGTTTGCAGAGATTAAAGCGATGTGATCTATAAAAATTAAGCTAAATGTGGCTGAAAAATGGAGATAACCAGTGTATCTTCTAGGACTATGCAATAACCTATTATCTGGTCGATTAGATGCCAAGGGAATGGAGATTAGGATTACACAAGGGTGCGTGGTGGTGATTCATAATGTGTAAATATTTAAACAGGTAAGTTATGATCAAGGTGTGTACATTATAGAAAGCTAAGAATATGTGGTGACTCGAGGAAATATGCATGCAACACGAACTGCAAGGTACGGCACATACAGTTTGGCCATTTACACGCGCTGCCACAGGAGAGTAGTTCTGTGCGGGGGGGGGGGGGGGGCAGCACTAGAAAATTTTATGTGCCTGGAACGGAAAATTAAAAAGGCAAAAAAGTTCCCAGGATGTGATAGAGCAACAGCCGTTAGGTCTTATCTAGATTTTCTCAATTTCCTTAGGAGGTGTTAAATATCTTGCATTCACTGACGATCATTCAAGGTATGCTCATGTCTCGGTAATTCACAAGAAAATTATTTCAAAGCAACGCAGAGCTACTACAGGAGAAGAAATTGAAGGCATTTCAGAATGACAATGGGGGCGAATTCAATAGTACGGAATTTAAGTTCTATGTTTAAGAAAAGGGACTACTAGACTAAAGATACCATACACACCACAACATAATGGTAGAGGAGAGAGTGTTGTATGGTGAAATGTCACTGCAAGCCGGGCCCCCATTGACAGACGATGGAAATGTTGCATTTGGAAACACCAAGGTACTCCGAAGTTTATTTCAAGAAATTGCAACAAAGGGATAGTAGTGTCACGAAAAACTTGTGGGTTTTGCAATGCTGGAAAAAAAGAGGCGAAGAACCAGATGTGAAGAATGTCCTTTTAGGACAAGATGCAGACAAGTGCCTTGAGACCATGAAAGTAGAAATGGAAAGCTTGAAAGACCGCAATAACTTAAGTTAGTAAACAGGCATAAAGAAATAAAATGGGTTAGAAATGGATTTAAATGTTACGAAAAATTAAAATGTGAAGGTAGAGGTATAAAGAAATGCATGTGGCACAGATTTTGGTCAGATACCAGTAAAGGATTATAAAGAAACTTAGTCCTGTTGTCAAAAAGGAGACAATAAGACTGCCGAAGAATGTGGTGTTGAGAGGAATTGGGAACAAGAACACCTGGATGTGATAGCCTCTCATCTAGTCCTTTGGAGGAACAAGTCTTCATGTAGCAATTATGGTTTTTTGAAGAAAAACCAAGATGCATAGGTGTGGAACCTGGAGGAAGGCTTGCATGGACTACAACGGGCAGGAAGGAACTGGAATATGTATTTGGATACAAATCTGAAAAATGTCTCTTTACCAGTCCAAAAATGATCAGATTGTTTACTTTAACTCCCAATACCACACCACCTTTGTCAATGTTGACATACCTATATGGGGGAAAATGAGTAAGATTGAGAAACTACGCAGTTTCTGGAGGCAGTGAATGACGTCTGATCTCTTGGGAAGATATTCCATCTGTCCGTGCAAATGAGACCCAGAGATGATTTTATAGAGCGACTAGGAAAACTACATCTTACAACTTTTACACCAGTTTGGAATGGAGAATGCAAAGCAACTTACAACCCAGGTTGTAAGTTGAAATCGGACAAAGCGACAGATGAACATCAACCATCTGAATAATGCATTTTACATGGGGATAAAGTAGGTGTGATTATTAAGGCAGAATCTGGAGGACACTGCAGTACTCTGTATTCCGGTGGAAATAAATAAGCCTTTGGAGAGTGTTTCAAAGTGTGTCAATGGCTGTCTTATTTCAGTTGAGAATATTACCTGCCAAGGGGAGTCGTTTGCAGAAAGACACTTTCTATCAAGGTCGAATTTTCTTGCATTTGTTTTATTTTCTTGGGGGCAACCAATCTAGATGTCAAGCCACATTTCATCTTAAATTATCGGTTCCTCCTCGCCTTTGTTTTTTTCTCGTATTTATATATTCGTAAGCACATTTCTTAACAAGGATAAGGCTAGTCACGAACTACAACTGAATTTTATTCAAAGCATTTGACAACAAAATAGTTTCTGCAATTTCAATTGAGGATGCAGAGAGCACTGTAAGAGCTGCGAAATTCCTGTTAAGATTTATTCTACTAAGGTTGGGGAAAAAAATAATTTCAGAGCATTTGGAATATTACAAATATCCGTCGCTAGGTGCACACGTATTTTAAAGCCACTTTTAAGCTGACGACATAGAAAGTGCGCACGCGCGTGCGGTCTGAATTGCGGTATGAAATTGCCCCTACCGAAACATTACACACGTCCTCCAATTGTGTTTATAAGCAGAAACCGCGCACGGCATTTAGTTTTCGTAAACATGCTTTAGTAAAAATAGAATTTAAGGGATACATAAAGGCGGCTGTCGCCAAAATTAAATTTTAAATGCTGTTGTCACATTAAATTAAATAATCTGAACATTTTACTAAAACATGTTTTACGATAGAACATTTTCCACCACGTGGATAAGTTACGTCAAATATCCACCAGTGCGAATAACCAAGGTAGAACGTAGGTTCTCCACAATACAAACCTTAATATTTTATGAAAATTAAAAATCTTCTAATATGTACCTTCGAAACAGAACAAATCTATTACTAATGCACATCTGGGGGCGAACATTTTTATTTTCCGAACTGCTAACAAATAACTTCGAAACCAGAGTAGAATAACAATCCTACCGACAGTCAATTTTATCAGATTAAGCCACGTCTGTTCCAGTAAAAGTCAAATAAAGGCTAAACTACAAAGAGCTCCTTATGGTTATAATGGTACCTTAAACAGATATTATGAATGTTTAGTAATTAAAAATGTGACTTCACGAGTGTGTTTTTAAAGTAGACTAGTAATTTTAAGCATTTCGCAAAATGCGGTCATTTCTTAACTTAATAGTTGTGATACTCATTCAGTGATAAACTGACAGTTTCGAACTGAATCCCACAATTCATTATCAAATTAAACTATCACTACAACGCCATCTCGCACACAAGCCTTAATGTTTAAATATGTTAAAGTGATATTTAAAACATCAATAGTATTAATTGTTCAATATCTGGGCAATGCTTTAAATTTTTATTTACTTTCCAATAACTGCAACCTGTCTTAAAAATGACTTCTCTTGAAGCTTTCTGAATCTCGTGAAAATATTATCTTGGATTTGAGCAGAGTTTTGGTTCAACTAGTTTCAAGTAGTGGCCACGGGAAGCGACCTACGCTCTGAAACTGCAATGTGATTGGCCAGTTACGAAAGCTGGTATGCAACATGCCACCGACAATATTACTGCAGTACAAGGTGACAGTTGACGTGAACGGCGACGTATTAGCAGACGTAAAAAGCTGCACTGACAAATCTTGCACAATATGCTACGGAATATGGTGCAGTGTAATACCGTCATTAATCGATAGCACTGCGGCAAGGTTTATTCTAAGGTTGGCATGGCCAATGCTAATATTCTGGCGAATAAAATTTTTAGCCGCCAGGTAGGACTTATTTCATGTGGATAAGATTTCCTTCGCTGTGTGCAAACAAACTATATATTAGCAGTTTTCATCAAATAAATAAAGTGTAAAATCTTGCCATTTGTATTATGTTAGAACCTACGTACAGAAACAGTTGTTCATACTAGAATGAAACTATAAACTAAATACGTCTACAAGAAGTTTCATATTCGGTTGTAAACTGGGTATAAAAAAATTCTGGTTTATACAATTACTTTATCTAAATGCAGCAGCTTAACAGAAAAATTCCTTTTGACGACTGCTGAATTTCTGTCGCTCTGAACCAGAAACTTTTTCCGATCGAAACAAGCCTAGTTATGAACACACTTAACCGAACATTTATTTTAGCCGTTTACTCTTGAGAACAGAATTGGAGGCTGTGAATTATATTTGCAAAATAAATTCAACAACACATATTTATCTGGGGGCAAGAATAATATGTCTAAATTCAAACCACAGCACCTATGCACTAATAATATATATATGCAAAATCTTTGGAAAATTCAAGCAGTATTTTTTTCCCATTTAATTCGAATTTAGACAAGAACGCCTTTAATCCGCAGCAACACGTAACCGCGTGTATTATAAGTTGCATAACACGAAGGCGAACATTAGCTACGATTGAAGCTTATTCTCGCGTGTACAGACGATCGCGCCAATCAAGTTCGCCTTCGTCGTTCGTGATACGCAACTTTAACTGCATGCAGGTACGCGAAGCTGTGGACTTGGGGAGTTTTTTTCCTAACTTAAAAACCTTACACAGTATTACAATTATAACCGAATATTAACACACAAAGAGGCACAATGCTGGGCAGGAGTTAATTTTAGCCTACAAAGTATTTTAAGTTTGGTACTGAAAGGCATCCGTACACAATATGGTCCAGATCCGATAAACTGGGTATAACTAAATAGATAACATGCACTCAAACTAATTTTATATGAAGACTATTTATATAATAAACATCGTGAAACTTTAAATTTCGATATCTCAGTACAGCAGTGCGAAAAATCCGTTTTTAATTTCTCTAAACATACAACGTGCAATATACTCTTATTACGTGTAACAATTTAAATACCGACATTAGGGACCGCAATGGTGTAGCCCGACTACTCTTTTCACGCAGGCGAACCAGGTTCGATTCCCGGCGGGTTCGCTCCCCCACGTGGGAATCGTGGTGGACGATGCCGCTGGCCTGCGGGTTTTCTAGGGGATCTCTAACTTCCCTCGTCCTTGCATTTCGACGCTGCTCCACACACACACACCTCGCTTCACCCTCGTCGGCTCTCAAAACCTCAATGTCAACTGCCACCCGAACTTCTCCACACTAAACAAACTTGTGTTCGGGATAATTGAGCATGTAAATGTGCTGGAATAAGGCATCATATTAATACATCACTACTAATCCTGAAATACCACATATCGTTACCCTCATAAGAAAATTTATAGAACTTAATTTGTGGTGGTTTGTAGGATTTTACGTCATTATAACAAAAAAAATCAATTGATATACTACGAAAAGTCTCATCCAGGAATGGATAACTTCATAAGAAAGACTGAAAAGGAGGTAACTGTGTACACCGGTCGAGGAATTTTTGAACACCAGGTTGACTTAGCGGTTTTTTAATCCTGCTTCCATACACAATACAATTACACTCAAATTCTGAAGTTTTTATCGCCTATTTGTACAACTCTACGTTCTGGAATACTTGAAAATTACGAGTTTTGTGCGTGTTAACTTATTTTTCAGAAAAAGCGTTCGAAAATTCATCGGTTAATGTTTTAGTGTATATTTATCAGATCCACCGAATTTTCAGGTCCGTTGAACTGGTCGACTAATCGGTTAAACTGGTCTCAACCGAAACAGTAATTTTCGAGCACGTCCGGTGTACATAGGTGAATTTTCGAATACGCGGTATGTTTAGAGTATTAAAAACACTACTGTACCAAGGTACACACATGTAAACACAATAGAAACATGCAGCAGTGAGATATACAGGCGGTGGTACATACCGAGTAGAGTAGCGCAGGCTGTCCCTTGACGGTGCAGCAGCAGGCGAGAGAGCCCACTATGACTATGAGGGCGCCCGTACCCAGCAGGACGTAGGGCGCCGTGCTGGAGAAGTCCGCGGATAACTCCATGTACTTGTAAAGCTCCACCTGCATCCAGATGCCTATGCCGAGGATCACTATACCAGTCATCTGCAACAACACAGCACAGTCACTCCCTCACTTCAACTGTCCGCTGTCAAACTTTGAGCAGGCCACTCAAAACTGCCATATGCTGTTCACGGTGAAATGAGCACTTTTGAAAGCCCTATCATTTGAAATAATAGTCAAATATATTTTATTTTAGCCTTAGGCGGTAACTTCAGAGTGCCGTGGAATATACACACTATTACATACATGGCAATATTTAGAAAGGTGGTTAAATGATAAATAATGGCTGAAAGGAAAAAGTAACTAGGGCCTCAAGAGTGCCCATTTACCGGTAAACAGCCTATACTGTTATGTACATTGAATGCCCTTGCTCCATATGTAACAACATTGATATGGGCCTCTTCACTTTATTCATGCGCCGGTCAACAAACTGCGCTATTATAAGAGTAATTAAATTCGCTACTACTTACATTTATGTGTATTAAAATAACAAGAAACAACCATTTCAGTAACCACAAATGTTTACCCCAAGTTTATTTTTCGACGTTGAGACGAACTACTTTCGCTCGATCGCTACCTACTTCACTGGGCCAAGGTTACTTATACTCTGGTTAGCAAAAAAACAAGCTTTAATATGGGAGAGTTTGGCAATGCCGCCGCTAGGTGCGCTGTGTTCCAAATAAGAACTCCGTTAATATTTTAAGCTAAGTGAATAATAAAATAAATATTTTAGTTAGTTAAGAAGTTATTTTATATATGAAATGATCATTGTAATTATCCTGTTTTTAAACTTATAAAATAGAGAAACTCTAGGACGTGCGACATTAGCACTCGCCTAGTGGAGATATTTTTCCTTTTGCCAACCTTTCAACACTGATCTTCCCAATCTGCAGTAGAAGTAACTGCGCACGCCGATCAGTGTACCCATTAAAATACACGCAGGTATATACTGTTCAGGGTAAAGTGAGCACTTTCTGAAGCCCTCATTTGGAATAATAGTCAATAAATTTTATTGTAGCCTTAGAAATTAAGGGGGCGTGGGACATAAATCTACACCAAATATGTAAATTTATGTTTACTGGTTTTTGAAAGCCAACATAGAAAAAAGTAAAAATGACAATCTTAGACGATAGATTATGCCAACTAAACGACCCAAGTATTTTGCAGTATTACTGTATCAATTTCGCATAGTGTTTTGCGCCACGAAAACACACAAAAATTGACAGCGTCAGAAATATCTCGGCAGAATAACGTCACTCAGGTAAATTATTTGTTCTCGTAGTTAGTAAAAACTATTCTGTATGGTTGTCCTTTCTTTGTTTTCTCTATCGGCTTCCATTAACTGTGTAAAATACGATAAACCTCAATAGCATTAATTTATGTCCCGTGCCCTCTTACTTCCAAGTGCGGTGGAATACACGCACTGTAATTATTACTTATATAGTAATTGTTATTTTTAAAGTGGCGAAAAGATAAAAGTTGCTGATAGGAAAAAATTAACTAGGGCCTCAAAAGTGCTCGCTTTACTATTAACAGCCTACAGATAAACTTGACATTTTTCAAAGGTTGATTTCAAAACTGTTCATCGAACAGTTAACTGTGTATACTCTACATACGTAACTCCACTGCCGGCTGTGTACGACACTAGTGCATCAACAAGCGCGTCAGGAAGAGTAAATGGGGTACTGTTTTCCTTCAAAGGTTTCGTTAACTTATTTAATACAAGCCCTAATGTATTATGATGCATTTGATATAGCTTCGCTTTCGCAGACAGTCATATCTTTTACGCCACACACAAATTTTATTTTGGTACAATTAAAATTTAAATTATAAGATCAAAAAATAAAAAGGGGGGGGGGGGGCGCCTTGGGGCATGCCCTCTCCGAAGTTTAAACTGTTCGCCACTGCCATTTCAGTAATTTTCCAGTCAACCTTTAAGAAATACACTGCCCAGAACGGACGCTGTATGCACACTAACATTTTGAATAGGTTTTTAGGATATTTTATAGTTCGACGAGATAATACGGTGAACAGAAAAAACCCGACAGAACATCTAAATATACGTCAACTCTGCAAGTAACACTGAAATTTAAGACAAAAAACTATTAGTAGAAATACTTTACTTTTAACAGTAGAACTTCTATAAAGTCTTCAATAGTAAGTTCACGACTGGAACAGACTTTCTCGGAATCTTTCCTACTACCATTTTTAAGCAACATATTAAAAAAAGGTTAAAACATTCAAATTATGTTCTCTCCCCGTGCTGCACAACTAACTGTACCCGCGCCAATCACAGTTTGTATACGCTGCTCACGGTAAAGTGAACATTTAAGGCCCTTGCAAATTTTTCCTTTCATCCAATTTCCACTATCCTGCTGCTTTAATATAAAAGTTGCAATGTGGCCAATAAACACTGTGTATACATTTCACCACCCTCACGTTGTAATGCCTGAGGCTGCAGTAAGATATGTATTAGTGGTTAATGCCCGTTGGGAGCGCCTTAAAAGTGCTCACTTCACCGTATACAGACTATAGTAACGATGCATGCAGTTGGCGACTAAGTTGTTCAAAAGTCCGTTCCAGTCGTGAACCGACTATAGTAACCTAAATACCGAATAGGGGCCATTTTGGCGTCTTCAGATCCAGAGAACCTGACTGGGAATGTTTGGTTGAGGGAATTTTAGAGTCCCGAGGCAGGAAACCGGTTTGTTTGAGACGACGCACTTTCACCGCCTGTTCGGTCGACTGCCACAACGAGAAGTACGGCATTAATCTACGCGGCATGGCCTTTATGCATATAGAGGATGTCTCGTGGTTAGCGGGTACGAACCGCACCACATGAATCTGATCTAAACTAAGTAAAGCTGTTCATTTCTAAAGTGCTCACTTTGTCGTGAACTTTATAAAAAATAGTCTGCCCCTGCATGCATATATTTTAATGGGCGCACTGAGTGACATTCGCCCAGTATAGTTGGTAACGATGGAAAGTAGTTCCACATCTTAACGTTGAATACGTGTTTTTTATGCATCGAAGAGTAAAAATGATCAGACTTGTAATTACTTTATTAATAACTTAGAGGTTTCTTTTGACCGACACATGAATCAATTGAGGCCCACGTCAATGTTAATTTTACATAAGGCGGAAGAATACACAGTGTCTACAAGCAGATCTTGAGCAGGGCTTAAGAAGTGGCAGGGTGTGAGGTGATGTGGCAATGCTGCAACTAATGTTGGTCGTAAGGTATAGGGTAATAAAACGAGCCGAGCTCAGTAGTGTCAGAGGTCATGGAGTTCACATGCAGTGATTACTGGGACATGCCGATGGCCACGGATTCATCCGGCGGCCAAGCTCCGTGCATGCTGTAGGTATCCGACGTGCGGAAAAGTGCCTCGCTATGTATGGGCAGAGCAAACTTCGAACACCTGTTATGACGTTTCGACGTTTTGTATGCTGATGCTGTGCTTAACTTTCAATAAAGTCAACAGTTAACCAAAGAATATTTTCTACTTAGTTTTGAGCACAGATTCGTGTGGTGCAGTCCGTATCCGTGAATTACCCGACAACATGTATAGGGGGACACGAATTTGTTAAAGGATAAAGAATGGCTGAAAGGAAAATGTAACTTAGGGCGTCAAAAAGTGTTCACTTTATCGTGAACAGCCTATACGCATTGTTTAGCAGCGCAGAGAGGAAGCTCCCAGGGAAATTATTGAAGGTAGCGTCTTTAAGCTTTAAGGAAAAAACGTGTGCACTGGTTTCTTTGTATTGCACGGGAAAGCCAACAAGTGAGGAGAAAATCTTACGCAATCAATGTATAGATTTCTGGGTTAGCATATTCGTACTCTATACAAAACTATAAAAAAAATATTCGGGAATTATTTGAGCGCTATATTTCTATGTAAATGATAGTAATTCATTTAGTATTTAGAATATCGTGGCAATAATTTGTGTATTTTGTAAACTTATTATTTTATTAGTCATTGCATCAGTAGTAATAATCACAGGATGACAGCGCAACTTTTTCAAGGAGTTAATAAGTAACGTCAGTGTATTGCACCATTTTATGAAACTATTGTAATACTTTGATTTCGAGACCCACGTCAGTGTACACAGGCGAAGCCACGATTGGACCACGTTAACTCGATGCAATGTTTCAGGCAGCATAAATAGGGTTAGCAAGACTTTCTCGTCGTCAGTTTTCTAGTTATCGTATCACTTCAGTTCGTTTCAGTTTGTCAGTCAGTTCAGCGAGTGGCCGTGCTGCCATTCAGTCTCTTGACATTCTTAATAAATGAAAGAAAAAGAAGCAATTGTTTGTGAAGAAACTGCAATAAACCTCAGTTAACAATCATATTTAATTTATTTCTGTTGGCACTACTGGATCAACAAACGTTCAAGTGTGCAATTTATTTCTACGCCAAGTGTCTCGAACTCTAGCCAACTGAGCTAGTGTTTGCTGCGAACTCAGTATCCGTACAACATAACCATTACAGCCTCTACGCGGCTCTAGCAGTATAAATTCGGAGTTACTCCAAAACCTCAGGACTCTAGGGAGATTATCAAGGAACTTTAATATATATATATATATATATATATATATATATATATATATATATATATATATATATATATATATATATATATATATATAGCATGAAATCCGTATATTTACCCGATTTTCGATATAAGTAGTTTTCCGAAGGGTTTGTCGGAATTTTGGCTCGACAAGACTAACGATAGTTTTGAACGCCTCGTTACGTTGTTAGTAAGTGCTCCGAGAATAATGACTGCAGTAAATATCTAAGAGTTTTTATTTTATGGTCTTCAGTCGGGGACACCGTGCATTTTTTGTAACATGTAAGAAGTTGCTCAAAATTGATATTGACGTCTTGTCGAGCTAATATTTTTTGAAAAATACTCTGTAAAACAAGTTACGACAAATTATATAAACATGCGGTTAGCGTGCACCATTCCCCTTGAATCATGGGTGCTGCGCCCGCTCGGTCTCGTTGGACAAGTCACAGCGGTGCGCAATGTTCGCGGTTACATGCACTGGCCCGTGCTACTTGTTCCGCATGCCATGCTTCGCTGCACGGCCACTGGGTTAATTGCTACCTGTATCCTTGCCTTCTCCCCTCGAGCTGGCCTTGTCTGCGTACCCGATCGAGGCATCGCACGGTCTTCATTAGTGGTTTGTGGCACTCCACCCACCACGATTGGAATGAGCGTATCTCCTATTGACTGCATTCAACTGCAATTTACGGTGGCGCATATACAAAACATACTTAACATAACATGTTTCTCCTGTAGGAACAGTAATGCATGAACAGAAAGAATGTACACTCATAATTCTTACACAAACAAGTATTAGTCTGCAATAGACACTTCTAGAGTTCGTCTCTTTAAACCTAAATAGTTGGTGCGCCCTCCTTTCTTCATTACGGTTTCCTGCAACCTTCATAAACATTGTGCCATTGATTTTACTTAGTTTTAGGTACTTCTGCTGGTACATTCCATTTTTCAACTAATGCTCCCTTGAAATTATTTTTCTTCGAAATGATATACATTATCTTTTATTGAAATTTTCCTATATTTTTGAGCTGTTTCCATAGTTTTTCGTCCCATTTCACGACGAGAATGCCACGATGTTTCACTTATGAAAAAAACCAAACAGCACCGACTCCATAAAATTCACGTTGGAGCACCAAAAAATTCTGTATGACGGCCGGCCGGGCTGAACCCTGATCTCTTCCCTCTGTACAAGGTCACTGGAATCAATGAACCTTTTCCATCCTCGCCCCTACAGAAACGACTAACAAACTGCACACTGTAGGAATTGTCCTGTCTTGTCTTGGGCATACCCGGAACTTCTGTTCCATGCCACCGATCTCTACGCATGTTATATTTCTATACCCTGCGGGCGTACCAGCTTGCTGGCGGCGTGTGCGCGCGCCAAGACATTTTACTATTATTTTACATACTATATGCAAAACAAAGAACCTACTGCCAATAAGGCTTGTTCAAAGGCTGTTTTACAAGTTTCTATTCAAACTAATATTAAGATTTGCTAATATGTTCTGTTTACAATCGAAGCACGAACTTTCACGCCAAAAAAGACATGCCTTATAAGAACTCGTGTACGTTCAATTACATATGAGATTTAATTTTAGATTCCTCGAGTCATCTAGCGAGTCCTCTACTGGGCACAAATTCAAAAGACCTGCGTGTAATCACTGTGGAAAGGTCTGCCACACTGCGCCAGTGTTGGAAGCAAAGTAACTTTCTGTGGGATGGATTAGCGAGTAGTCCTCTTGGCTTTCCGCCTGCCAATGATCAGCAGTCCATACGATTGTGCCGGTGTTCCTAATATTTATTTGCCCTTCTCCCTCATGTAATTCAAGTTTGGCAAATGGAGTGGCGCGGGTAGATGGGTAGACACGTGTCTACACATAGTGTTTTTTTTTTTTTTTAGTCAATCTGTGGACTAACCACGCAAACCATTGTTTCAAGTAAATATTTTGAAAAATTACGAGAGTTAAGACAAAGCTGTTGCTCCAACTAATTTCGGATGTTATACTTTCTTGAGCCACTGTAGATGCAAGCTGGCGGCAAGGGATGAGAGAGATTAGGTGATTATTGGCAAATGCTCACATCTGAATTAGGACTTACCTGATCTGTTTGAGTACCAAAATAAGTAAGTGGACAAAGAATGTGTTAAGTCATCCATACTGTTTGGCTCCGTCCAAATTGGAGATTAAGAATTACAAGATTAGATAAGTGATCTCTACTTTACAACATGCCGGTCCCGCCTTTTCAATCCCTAAATAAAATTTAAAAATAAACTGCATTGTGGTTGATTGGAAGGCCAATAAAAATAACTAACTTTAATCTGAGTCTTCCCGATTTGCATTCTGCATCCTGTTTACTCTAGGTTTTTCACAGATACCTTAGGCTAGTTATGGGTTTAGATTGCTCTGCCAATGCGGGACGTGAAATTTATCAATTGACATGTGGCCCTTTTGGTCTGGCTACAGGTACTTACCTTGTTTATAACACCTTGTTTATAACCTAGGATTTTTCACTATGCCAAATTTAAATGTGTGATGATCTAGTAGTTTATTCAGAAACCTTTGAACACTTACATATTCAACTCGTTTTTTCGTGCCTAGAGAAGACTGGGTTGAAAGTAAATGCAGAGAAAGTTAAATTTACCGTTCAGGAGATTTCATTTTTAGGCCATGAAATTTCTTCCAAAGGAATCTCTGTTGATCCTGAACGAACTTAAGCCATTAGAAATTTTCCACCTCGTGGGAAAGTCAAGGGCTTGGCCGATTTATTGCCTTAATATAATTTTCTGACATATATATTCAAAATTTAGCAGAAAAGGCAGCACCACTGAATAAGTTGCACAAAAGATCAGTCAAATTACAGTGGGGCGATAACCAACAAAAAGTCTTCAATATGCTGAAAAATGACTAACCCTCCTGTTTCCCGCATAACTGATTTTTCAAAAAATATTCATTAAAAAAAATGGTGCCTCCAGTTGGACTGTGGGGGAAGTCTTAACTCAAAAGTCTAGTGTTCGTAAACCCATCGCTTTTTCTTCATTAAAAAAAAAAAAAACCCGACACACTGAGTATTTCACTGTAGCAAATTCTCAACCAGGGAACAGCCTTAACGCTATTTACCTTCGGTTCAGTGAGCACATAGCTGTTGGAGGTCGTTCCACTACGTGCGAATGCAACTGTGGTTTCAGCACGACCGCGCCTGGGCACGTTTTGACCGAGACAAGCCAGCATACTGAAGATCAGCAGTCACCAGGAATGGCGATCAAGTACTCTACATTCGCGATACGCCAATATTTCTCACCACTTTAATGTTGTTAGCCATCCTGGCTCTTAGTGGGAGTGTGACATTTTCCAATTACATCTAAATATATTTGTAAATAGTTTAGTATTGAGTGAGTGAAGAGTGAGTGAAGAGTGATTTGGATGGCTCTTAATAGGTTTTCACGGCCCGAAGGCCAGCACACTCTCCATCCTCCCGCACTACATCTGTACTCTGATGAGTAAGGCAGTGCACGGCACTCTCTCCTTTTGGTCTTCACTCTTCTGTGCCTTGTGCCATTCTTGCTGTCTACACGGCAGTAGCAGATTTTCTCAGTGAAAACCTGTCTTCTCCAATCAAAAGTGCTTTGATTAAGATAAAGCCTTTACCCGAACACTCCCTGATGGATCATCTAAACGATCGAGCTGCCACCGGTCAAATTCTTCAAGCCTTTTTTCAACTTTAGTGGTGAATCCATTCCACAGCATGTGCATCTCCTTGTTCATCATTCTTCTGTCCAGCTGCAGTCCTTTTCTGTCAGCAACACCTTGGAACCAATCCCTCAGGTCTTCGATCTATAGACAGTCGATCAGCACATGCTGTAGAGTATCGTCGACTCCACATACCTCACAAAGTGATGATACCACTAGTCCCAAACTGTGTAGTTTTGCCTTAAAATTGCCACGTCCAGAGTGCAGCTGAGCACTATAATGGTTCATGGTCAGTTATTTATTCTTCATTCTCTCAATTTTGGGGATGATTTCATATGTTTTCCTTCCCTTTATAGACTGGTCCCACCTCTTGCCAAACTTCCAACGTGTCCTACCTGGTCAACCTTTTTTCTTGTTTGCTTAGCCTTCTAATCCTTTGTTGTTCAGCCACCAAAGCTCTTTCACTGACCAGCAGGTCGACTGACAGGGCACCCGCCAGCACAGGGAGTGCCTCGTTGGACACTTGTTTGCTTAATTACTGCCAGCAGCACCGCCAAGCTTCCTTCTATGGAACACCAACTCCGCTCATGTATGCCACATAACTGCTCCATAAGCAATTATTTCTTCGACCACCACTTTGTAGATTTTCCTTAATGCTGGGAAATCTACTCCCAAAACAGGGTTCCTCAGTTAAGCTTGTGGGACACAACCACTGCTTTTCTAGCTACATACTTCACGTGCTCCAAGAAACATCCTGTCATCCATGATGACCTCCAGGTACTCCTACTGCGTGACATACTGTAGGGACTCCCCTTGAACACCACAGCAAGGTTTCTTGCAAATCTTCCCTTTACCAATATTGTTTTTGTCTTGGTGGTGGAAAAGCTGATTTTCACACCTTTCGCCCATCTCTCAATGTTCGACATTATTATTGCTGCGTTATCTTCAAGCTGTTTCCTCGAAGAACCACCAACCAAGACAAGCCCATCAGAATGGCTCTTAACAGCGAGGTCTTTAGAGTCGATGATGGTATGGAGCAGCACCGGAATGAAATGACGGGGGGAAACCGGAAATCCCGAGAAAACCCGTCGACCAACGACATCGTCCGGCACGAGTCCCACATGCGAAAATCCGGTGACCAGGCCGGGGATTGAACCCGGTTCACCTTGGGAGGCGAACGGACTAACCGCTCTGCCACCGCACTCCTTTAGTATTGGTTTGTTGTAAACAAGTGCAGTGCGATGATAATGGCTGAATTATCTTTCAACTTTCTAGTAGATATTACCGGCTTTTAATGAAAGCTTTATATTAAATTTCACATGTATCAGCTGTCAAGCACAGTAAATTTGGCAGTTTTTTAGGGAAATAATATACGCGCATGGAAATATTGACATCAGTAAACGTGAAAATCTGTATTATTTACAAGAAAAAAATTTTGTGAAACGAGTAGCCACTCACTTTCCTTAAACACTCCCTAAGTCTAGTAGATATTTTCTCTACTTTCTTGTGAAGTAGAGGAACTTCCCCATCCTTTAAATCAGAATATCATACGAAAATAACTATTCGAGGCAGATGTGTTTTCAGATGGTGAAAGAAATAACTACAAAAGAACAAATCCTATCAATTAATTCACCCACTAGAGAGATCTTTCGTTACAATATCTGCATACTGAATCTTCTGATCGCTTCATTTGTCAAGGTGAGCATAGTCTAACCCGCACGTTTGCTCAGACATGATAGTTTTGTTTGGGGACATGTTACAGGGTTGCCACCTTTTTTTCCCACTGAAAAATTCTACGACACTTACCTGATTTCCAGACAAAAAGAATCTCTCCCCCGACCTTTTACTAAATTATTTTTCCTTTAAGGACTAACACCTTTGCATTAGAACACACTTTTACACCAAACTACTACTTTTATCTCAAAAATTGCTCCCTAGATAAAAGAAAAATGCTTAAGCTTTAGTCCATAATCACTAAAACAAATTTATATGCTTCTGGCGGCGGTGCGAAATTTATCAGAACTGCCAAATATAGCATGTATATCACAGAATTCCCCGACATTTAGCTAACTTTTTTTAAATTTCCCCGACATTTCCCCGTTTCAGACTTGTGGCAGAAACCGTGTGTTAAAGCAGTAACTCCTGTTGGCAAGATGACCTGCTGGGGAGATCGCTAATTAGTTCGACACAGCCCGCCACATGCCAGAGTGTTCTGAAGGGTCGAGACAATCTCTGGAATGATGCCGTGATGTACGTTTAAGGTGACTGGCAGTTTGAACAATTTCAACCAATAATACCTTATAGGTACTGACGTTTCTCGTAAATTTGTGTATTTTAATGTCCGTACGTTGTTAAGGTTGAAGTAAAGCAACTGTCTATGGAGCACTGGACCTGACTATACCTTATGAAGAACTCTTCAAACGTAGTAGACACCATGAAATTTGTCATAAAAGTGCGATTTATATGTACATTCTCTCATATACATTTTGCAACATAAGATATTTTACTAAAATATGCTTATTAAATATAAAAACTAATAAATCGATAGTCCACATTTTTAACGAAATTTAAGCGTATTTCCGTTTTTGGATGTTTCGGAAAGCAAAATTTGCAATAAAATAAACAAATATCGTTATAATATTTACTGTGATCTTATGGAATAAAATCTCACTAATAATGTATCATATCAATTTTAATTAACTATTTACGCCAGTTTCAGCCACAAGTGTGACAAATTGACACAAATTCAAACAAAAATTATTTCCTAGATCACAATTTTCTTGCATACAATCACAGTAAACATGACTATTTCATTATGAAGATTATCTTGCAAATTCTGCTTTCTGAAGCACTCGGGATGAAAAAAAAAATGCTTAAATATAAAAAAATTTGACTTCTAATAGATTATTTTTTTACATGTAAAAAGTATTTGTTAGTAAAATATTTTATACTGCAAATTATACACATTCTTTCAAATACAGCACATGGCGTCCGTACTACTTTTTTTTCAAGAGTTTTTCACATTGTACAGTCAGGTGCAGAGCTCCATAGGCAGTTGCTTACATTCACCGATTCATATGTCCAACGAGCAGGGTCAAGGTTGCTCCCCAGAAAATATACCAACCAGCCACACTATCTAAAAAAAAAATTCACTTTGAAGTTAATGTGTAACTCTAAAATAAAGTGCATTTGACTATTAATCAAAGTGCGGTGGAATATATAACTTGTGCTTATTACATGGCTATATCTATATATATATATATATATATATATATATATATGGTTAAAGGCTAAAATTGCTGAAAGGAAAATTAACTAGGGTCAAAGTGCTCACTGTAACGCGATCAGCCTACACGTCTGTTTTATTGAACGCACATATTCACATACCAGGCACACGGCAATTTTCAGCCTGCACTGAGGAATGGAGAGCGATCTTCGAACTCTTTCTGTGAGCAGTGACTTGCATCATCGTGACAGTTTGTAAATTAGGAACGAAACCTACTATTGTACTACACAAACCACAACCGATCGTATTACACGTGACGAGTGTTCCTTTCTCAAGGTGCGCGGATCCCTCACTGACCACCTCGTGTAACTTTCTGATTAATGATCAGTCGTGGGAAAACCAATTAAGCTCCAGCGTCACGCAATTTTACGCGATAACAAATTGCAAACCCTTATATCTAATGACATGACAGCGACGGGGTTCTGTATGCCTGCGGACAGTTCAGCTGGAAATTATTTCTAATGCCATAAATTCATTTTCAAATACCATCTCTAATAATTATAATAAAATGTGTGTTCGCTTCATCGTCATGCGCGCGTACCGGCCCTTAAGGAGTTTTGACCCTACGCCTAATAAATTCTTCGAATCGTTCGCGGGGTGTGGAGGGGACGGGGCGAGGAGAAGGGGTTAGACTACTAGCTTGCCACCTAAACGAAACGGGTTCGATTCCAGGCGGAGGTCGCTCCCGAATTTTGGCATGTGGGAATCGTGCCGGACGATGCCGCTGGTCTGCGGGTTTTCTCTGCGCTGCTCCATACATCACTTACATCACTTCACTCTCATCGGCTCTAGTCCGCCGACGTTAAGGGCCACTCAAATATCTCCACTCTATCTAAAAACCTGTTACACACGGTTCACTTTTTTTTGTACAAGGTGTACGCCTTTTTTGTTCGAGTCAATTTGTATCTTGTGACTGGCTAACTTGTTTGGAAGTGGCCTACAAGCAACGGCATGTGTGCGAGCTGGAATCATTTAGAGACGTTCTATTTATCGTCCACTTTCTTGTGCAACTAGTTTGTTTACATTTACGCCGATGTTAATTTGAGAGTAGAAAACAGATTTTAATTCTGTATTAGTGGTTTGTTAGGTTTGTAAAATATTTGTGTGTTGTGGTGGAAATAAGTGACTGGCATGCTACAACATTCAAGTCGAGGCTGTTCACGATAAAGTTAGCACCAGAAATGAACCTTAGAAAAGTCACTGACCCTGCATCCAATTATTGCAATGCGCACACCGGGTGACAATCTCCCAGTAAAGTTGGTAAAGATGGACAGAAAGTAGTTCCGTATATTAACGTCTAATAAAAAGTGTTTGGAGATCATTTGTGATAACTTGAAATTATTTCTTTCGCTTTGTATTTTTTTTTTATGCATCCAAGTGTAAAAATGACCAGATTCGTAAGGTATTTACTTTCTTGATAACTTCAGTGTTTCATTTGACCCACTCATATATAAAATTATTAGACCCATGGCAATGCTAATTTTACATAGGGCGGAGGAATACACGAAAGGTTTACAAGTAGATTTTACGCAGGGCTTCCAATAGTGCTCATTTTACCGTGAACAGACTATACTACCACTGTGTGTACAATATGTACATGGAAATTTAATACACGATGGTGTCCACCTTTTTGTTCACAAAAGATGCCCGCCTGTATCAGGCTTAATTATTTCTTAAGGCTGTGTGCGCGAGACTAAGACTAGCTCTGTTTATCTCACTACTTTACACCTCCTTCCTGAACAGTTTCACACAGGGATATCCAGAGTGTGGTGGCAGTTCTGTGTGTAAACCGAGTGCAGCGGTGCTCCGAACAGTCTGCGGTTAAAGGAACCGGACACACACACACTTTTGTACGAAAGACCGTCCAACTTCTAAACCTCGCTAGTAAACTACACTTTCTTGCATGGAAAATAGATTTCAGTTTTTACAACACGGCATATCAATCACAATTTTAGTGGCTCTTCAATGTACAAATACAACAAACACTAATATTTGCAGAAAATTTAACAACTGACAGAAACCACGGCTAGTCTAGTAAAATTCTATAGATTGTTACACTCAAAAATATAAGAACATGTATTTTTTTTTTTTCAGTAATTTTTAAAAATTTCGAAAACCTTACATGTTGCGAGTTCAAACATTTTTTGATGCAACTGACTCATTTCAATAAGTTAATTTGTATGATTTGTACATCCCAAAAACGAATTGTGATTTTGACATGCAATTACACCAAAACTACGAAAACGTTAAAAATATATTAATCAAGGGAATACTACTTACAAATATGTCTACGAGTTGAACAATATTTTGTACAGGTATAAAATTATGCATTTTTTTTGTTTGGCCCTTTAACTGGAACTATTATTCGCGTGAGGCTGTTATGCCGGAATCGCATAGCCCCGACCAACACAACACGACCAAAAACGCAACCACGACACATTTCAATGCGACTACTTGAATTTACAGCACGACCGACACCACGCTCTCGGCATTTAACCTAACTATTTAGAAGGCGCTGATAGGCTACGCTAGTTTCAAAGGCGGTGAACAAGAGGGAAATTTGTAATACATAATGGTGACAAATTGGTATCGCTAATGCATACAAAGGTAAAATTATTTTAAAGAGTTAGTTATTCTTAATTTATTTTTCTTTTAAGCTGCTTATTTACCATTGTAGGGAAATCTTGCAATACAATTTTATTTTGCAAGGTTGTACATTCTGTGCGTCGTGCCGCACGACGCGAAGAATATAAATCCTTTTTAATCCAAAACTGCTGGTCGGACGACAGAATCGATCAGGCTTACGACGATCTATCTTGTATTTCATTGGCTGTTGGCCGTCGTGTCGTGCGCGTCGGGGCTGAGCGATTGCGCCATAGTCATTTACCACGACTGAGCTGGAGTACAGCGTTGACTACCTACGGGAAGCAAGTGCTGACTGTCATTTTATTGGTGCAAAGTCCGCGGCAAGGCTCAACGCAGAGATCTTTAGCATTTTGATCAGGGTTGGCACAGCTTTTCCCACCGTATGGAAAGTACTAATGAATTCCAGGTTAAAACAGTCCCGGACTGAAAAGTTAATGCCAGTATTTTCCACTCGGTAGGATAATTTGCCTGAAATCACTAAGAAGTTTTAAGTTCATTTAAATTTTACTATAAAAACTTAAACCTTTATAATAACCAGTGTATAATATTTTAAAATCATGTTTCAAAGCATGGCCTACTTTTTATTACAGCGACGGTTTAATGTAGGCATATAATAATATTTTAGAATATGTATTTGTAAGCAAAGTTATATGTATGATATTTTTATCTATTATCCAGTGTAGCCACTTGGAACCAAACAGTAAATTTCCTTACTAAACACGGGAATTATCAGGCTTCCTGTTCCATTCTCAAAACATTGATTTATCATTTTCAAACATAAATCTGTATACGTTTAACAAATATAAGAATAAACAATGACTAGCTGATTTATTTAATTGGTATTAATAAGTAAAATCAAATTTTCATTAAAAATCAATAACTAATAAAAAGTCTAATTCGGTTACACACCTAGGCACATAATTATATTAGGCGATAAAGATGAGTTTTGGCCAGTGGCATGGTATTTACTGAAAATTGGTGGCAGTTTGCCAACCCTGGTTTTGATGCGTACCTGAAGCGTACATTGAGCGAGTGAAGAATGGAGAGATTTGGGCGGCTCCTTACACAGAGGTCTTGAGAACCGACGGGCGTGATCGAGGTGGGCATGGAGCAGCGCCGGGGTTTAAGGGCGGGGGAAACGGGGAGATCCCCGAGAAAACCTGCCGACCAGTGGCATTGTCCGGCACGATTCACACGTGCGAAAATTCGGGAGTGACCCGGCCGGTGATTGAACCCGGTTCGCCTTGGTGGGAGGCGAGCAGACTAACCGCTCAGTCACTGCGGCAAAGTATGTTTTGGCTGTGTTGCGCGCCACGTTAAAGCACTCCAACCTCAAGTGACTACTGTATTAGACGCACATGTATTATATAGGCTATTCACGATAAAGTGAGCACTTTTGAAATCCTCCTTTGAAAAAGTCACTGCTCCTACCTGCATATATTTTAACGGGCGCACCGAGTGACATGCGCTCAGTAAAGTTGGTAACAAAGGATGGAAAGTAGTTCCATAACATCTAATTAAAAATGTTGGGTAACTATTTGTGATGGTTGAAATTATTTCATTATGTTATTTTTAATGCATCGAAGTGTAAAAAATGGCAGATTAGTAAAAATTTTACTTTTCTAATAATTTCCCAGTTTCACTTGAGCGACGCATGACTAAAGTGACGATCCCTATGGCAATGTTAATTTTACATAAGGCGGAGGAATACAAAACTTACGGCTTTCAAAAGTGCTAATTTTACAGTTATAGGATATTCACGGTAAAGTGAGCACTTTTGAAAGCTCTCTCATTTGGAATAACAGTCAAATACATTTTATTTTAACCTTAGGCGTTAACTTCAGTGTGGTGAAATACACTTATTACTTACATGGCAATGTTTATTTTTAAAAGAAGGTTAAAGGATAAAAACTGGCTGAAAGGAAAAGTAACTAGGGTTTCACAAGTGCTCACTTTACCGCGAACAGCGTATAACCGCCTATATCGCTGATATTACTATAATTACTTTGTTTTGCATGTGAACAAGTTACTTAAATTTAATAAAATTAATGTGATTACAAAAATCCTTCGATTTGTATTTAATTGAACTTGCGTAAATAAAACTTTCATCACACTCGTGAGAATTCGACGAAAATTTCCACATGATTAATATTAGATCGTAAAGCTATATTTAGCTAAACTTTATATTACATTATTTTTAATGTGACAAAATAATCTTAAAAATCCTCTTTAATGATAGCTGTATTTGTTTCTCATATGCGTAAATTTTCTCACCGAAATAGGCGTGTGTGCGAAACTTCTATAAGTAACAATTTTATGATTACTTTATTTTTTTGTAAACAGCATTGGAAAGCACTAATAGTAACTTTTGAAAACCCCGCTTAAGATCTACTTTTAAACACCTCGTGTATTCTTCCGCGTTATGAGAAATTGACATTGCCATGGGCCTCATCACTATTTACGCGTCGAGCAAGTGAAACAAATTAGACAACTAAAGTTTTTAAAATCTATTCAATTTTACATTATGGCGCTTTAAAAAAAAAAACTAAAGAAATAAGTATCACAAAAGGTTACCAAACACTTTATTCAATGTTATATAGAACTAATTTCCCTCCATCGTTACCAACCTTACTAGGTGCATGCCAATCAGTGCGCCCGTTAAAATATACGCAGGCAGGGGCAGAGACTTTTTTCTAAGGTTTATTTCAAAAACGTGCTCACTTTATCGCGAAAAACCTTTAAATACATGGTCATAGTAATGTGATTGCTATGGCCACCTGCTAGAAGTGCCATCTGCAGCGCGTAGCCCAAGACGTATGGCCCGTGACCGTAGGCTGGTGAAGCGGGTATACAGGAGGTAAACGATGAGTGTTTACAACTGTACACAAGTGTACAGGGCTCCAAGACGAGCAATTTGATGTAGGACACTTGTCCATAGGGTCGGGAAATAGCAGTAAATCGCTTGTTGACAAATGTGTACCAAGCCACGTGCAGCGCGCCGCTGTGGGCCCGGCCTTAACCTGCTGGTCAGCTGAAGCTGTTTTGTAGAGCGGTCGAATCGGACCGCACACGGCCTTGTACTGCCTCAGTTCGCGGAGGTGTGGTCTTGCCTCTTCGGAGTACACAATTCGTTTTCGCGTCACTACACCTGTGCACAGCCTTACTAGAGAAACTCTAGCCTAGCCCGCAAGAGACAGCGGTCAGGGTTTACTGCAGCGTGTTAGGAACTATACATATTTTTTTTGCGAAACCGCAAGCTGTGCGTGGTTCCAGACAGCCTCACCTCCCCTCCGCGTCTTTCTCCCGGGGTCATGAAACCAAGGGTAAAGGAGTTGAAAAGGGGAGGGGGAGGAGAGTAGTTGACGGGTTAGCCTTCGTGAAGGTGACTTATGAACAAGAATATCCTGAGGAAAAACCCACACGTTTGCTTTCCGACATGTTTCTTATGGAGCTTGACAATGGAACTGTCAAAGGTAAAGTCAAGCACTCTTGAAATTTAAAGTCAACTTCTCGAAATCGTAAAGTCCAGCAGCCATTTTGGCGAGAATCTAACAAGATGTTATATGGAAATTGCGTTATTTTATTGTAGGGCGATTTTATTATCTGTATATTAAACAAATCTAATCTTAAATTAAATAAATGGCATACAAATATAATGTGAGGAGGAAATATATGAATTGACATTTTAAGAAAGTAAACTATTTGTTTTTAAATAAACTTTAAATATAAAATTTAAGCCTATTTTTAAAAGAGTGCGTATAATGCTTTCCTGGATATTTGCGAAGCGCTTAGAACCGATGTTCAATTGTCTGAACTCTGACTTTACAATTATTGTATTGTGTATTAGTGATTTCGTCAGAGGACAGGAAACGTTAAGTCAAATGTTAAAAGTTTCCTATTGTGTAAGAAGCTTTACTGAAGACATCCTGACGGGCTCCACATGGACCTTGCAGCAGGCAAACCACGGGCTCCAACTACAACCTATGCCGCCAGCCCCTCCGCTTCCACCCGACACCAATATTCAGAGGAAAATGGAAACAATGCCGACTACAAAAGTGCGGAGGGAACCCACCGCTGCACCAACGAGAACATGCGTCTGTCAGACGTCGTTAGAGGCGAACACTGTCCCGGTGTAGCTGGCGAATTTCACCCCCTGAATGCCAGAGTGGCGGCACTTGTCAAAGCAGCTCGGCGGTCCGCTGACAACAGTGACACTTTACAACCCTCGGCTGACCACAATATATTAGGTTGACACTAATCCCTCACAGCATTACCCTCGTCACTTTCTCGCCAGACTGTGTCCCTTGGTAGAATAACAACCTAAGGAACACCTGTGGCCCTTTCGCAAATAAAATTACTGTTCAAGCGTAGCTAAATATTTATGCACCGAGCCAGTCCTCAGCGCCAGCAGGGGAGTTAATCCCCAAACCATGATTCAAGGCACACCGGCTGTTTTTTGTAGGTGGTGACTGCGAAGCGGTCACGCATAAGCAAAGCTTCGAATTTCCCCACAAATGATTTTCAAGCGTAGTAATTTAGCGTTCTGTAGAATTAATATAGCGGAATTTAGCACTTTCCGAGAAACAAATTAATTTTTTCCGAAATGCCCTATAAAGAACACCCCTTTTCTTTCCGTATGACACCCCACTGTGCCGACATCTCGCCGATGCTGTACTTAGCTAGTTCTTTTCCTGTCTCGATCGCGAGGGTGTCAGTCCTTTCCTCCCTGGGGTTAAATTCACCTGGGGGTAATATTCGCCGGTCACACCCGTCTCTAACTAGTATTCCACTCTACAAGAGGTCGGAAACGAGGCCTCTAACTTCTGTCCAAGGCCCCTCTGGCCAACCTCCCGTCCACACTCCGCCTGTTAGTACCACCACAACACAACAAAAACAAAAATACCACATAGTGGTACCAGATTCCATTAAGTACAACATTTTGGTTCAAAAAATGCAAGCCATTAATAAGAATGGTTTTTCACTTCTCCCCTAAAATAAGGGCATTCAAATTCTCACCTCCAACCTTAAACATCACAAGGCAGCTCGCTCAATGTTCTCAGCTGATTTCATCCACTTATTCACTTTGTCAAAACTAGGAAAAAAAATCACAAAAGGCTGTTTTTGACCTAATTACAGACATGGAGGATGTCAGGTCCAGCACTTCCACAAAAAAAAAAATCAAACAGCACCGACTCCATCAAATTCACGCTCGAGCACCAAAAATTCTGTATGACGGCCGCGCAGAACCCTGATCTCTTCCCTCTGCACAAGGTCACTAGAATCAATGACCATTTTACATCCTCGCCCCTACCAGAAACGACCAACAAACTGCACTGTGTAGGAATTGTCCTGTCTTGTCTTGGGGCATACCCGGAACTTCTGTTCCATGCCACCGATCTACCCTCACTGCGATGGGCTACACCCCACGGGTGCCTGTAATCAAACAACCTCAACCCCCTTCCCCCAAATGCAACAACTGTTCAGGCGATCACTAACACTATCACAAAAACCTGCTCCAAATTCGTGCAACAGGTGCAGAAACGCCAAGCCGTGCACCATCTGGGAACCTGGCAGAAACCTTTTTGTCCAGAAAATCACAACCCCAGCTATCACGCGCAGCTACTCTTACGAGAGCCCTTGCAACAACACCAATTGAAGACACCGGCTGCAAATCCCTCCCGCCCCACCCACAAAAATCGCTAGGAGGAATGAAGAGGACGATGCAGGATTTTCGTGAATTCATGGATTTTTTTTTTAAAAGAGCGATTGCCATTCCCTCATGGGACATTTTCGTCCCTTCATCACCCAAGCCTGGCATCTCGCAAACAGAACGAACGCATGTTACTTCTCGAGGCCTTGCCTACGTTTGTCGCCGCCTAGTCTATCTACATGACCCGGATATTGTACCGTATCTCTCCAACCTGCTCAAGAACGACTACAAACTACATCAAACTGTCATACAAAGTCTACCGGGTGCAAAAAATTAAAATTATTTTATTATCACAATCGACTGATCGCAGCACTTGTTTGCAATTAATTAATTAATTACTTTAAATATTCAAACAGGATTGCAAAGTAAAAATATAAAGCTTATAAATTAATTTTACTGGCCAGCAATTCAATATTAATTGTTTCAAAACTTTAAAATCATTTAAGTTTAACTGCAAACCAGGTTGAATTAACCCATAAGATTTTTTTAAATAATTTTTTACCTCATAAATTGGCCAGATAAACCAAATTAAAGTTTTCCATAAACGAAGTATATTACGATTATTTACAGCCCGCAATACTAACTTAATTTTTCCGATACATATTTTCAATTTCAAAATCTGTTCACGTAAAAATAAGACACTGCTGCCATCTGTTTAGGATCTTAACCCCGCCTACCACGAGACCTCTTCTCAGCCAATCAGATCCCCCCACATCACGTGAAACTAAAAATCTAAGTTCTCAGCCTTTTTTTCAATGATTTATACAGTAATCGTATGGCTTTTCCCCTCCGCAAATATAACAAACTATTTTTAACTACAAATGACACCTTCTGCGTAAAACTATTCTCAAACCGTTTTAAAACTAGATTTCCTGCCCACTTTCAGTCGCTCGACAGAGTAGCGCGCGCACGCACGCACACACACACACCAATTAAAAACTTAACTAATAATAACTTATTCAAACAGATAAAACTAAGATAGTTTAAATTAATTTTTAGTTTATAATTATTTTCAGCCAAACTTAAGTAAGCGTTACCTTCAGTAACCGTTAAACGATATATTCTTGTATAGCATTTCACATATTTTCAGGACTACAACACTAATTTAGTAACTTCATTGCATTTTACTTCCAAGCCATCACTTCCCGAACCACTCCAGTCATACGTAAGCAATTTAATAAACAGATTTTACTTCATATCTCTGTCTATTAAATTCCGCTTTTCCAGTAACCAACTGTCCCGAGCCCCTGGCAGGGGGCTAGCGACAAAACAAAAAGCCCTGACATTCAAAATTCCACGAATAATAAACTTCACTACCCCCTTTTTCCACTCAAGTAGATAAGGGGGGGGGGGGGAATTTACAGTAATGGCTACAGGTTCCAGGCGCTACCCTGAATCACTGGGTAATTGTGGATCTTCGCAGTTGAAAGAAAGACGGCCAGGCGGAACAAGGTATCTGTCCCCAACCTGAGCTTTATAATGATTCACAACTGGGACTACAATGTAAATTTGAAATTATGTAAAAATATATAATATTAAAACCTCTTAATTCTATTATTAATTATGTATATAGAATAACATATGCCCAGCGAAGCGGGCGAGGGTTCTGCTAGTAAAAGTATAATTGTGTACAATTTTTAATTATACGAGATTTATTCATATTAATAAAACTAGGAGAAATAGGTGTGCTGATTTAATGCTTAGTACGATATAGTTCTTGGGAAGAATATTAAAGGGAGTGAGCCCAAATGCGGTGCGTGCGGCACCTTTGGCGGTGTTTCCTAAACTTGGTTAAGGTTTATTTGCATGAGGCGGAGGGATATCCTGAAAGTAGAACTCAAGCAAGTCTGGCTTCAGGAAATCTGGAAGTCGCCGCAGTGCTCTCCGGCGGGCACGGTGAAGTCTGGACCAGCGCACACTGGCGGCTGAGTGTGAGCAAAACCAAACTGGTGCGATCAGATTTATTTTTAGAGTATAGGGGCATAGTTCACCCACAGTTGTGACGACTTTCCCAAAGCCCTGCTGAGGTCTTACTGTCGGCTAGGATATTCCTCCGCTTCATGCGAGCGAAGCTTAACCAAGTACAGAGAAAATTGCACCAAAAGGACGACCTGCTGTATTAGTACGCACTCTTTAATAATACTTTGCTCGAGAACTATTCCTTACTAAAGGCTGTTCACGATAAAGTTGGCACTTTTGAAATCAACCTTAGAAAAATGTCACTGCCCCTGCCTGCGTATATCTAAACGGGCGCACTGAGTGACATGCACCCAGTAAAGTTGGTAACTATGGTTGCGAAATAGTTTCATATTTTAACGTCGAATAAAAGTGCAAAATAAACATTTGTGATAACTTAAAATTATTTCATTCGCTTTCTGTTTAAATGCATAGAAGTGTAAAAATGAGCAGATTTGTAAATATTAACTATTACAATAATTTCACAGATCCGCTTGACCGGCGTATGAATAGCGATGAGACACACTGCAATGTGAATTTCATATAAGGCGGAATAACACACATTTTATCGTTTTATTTATATATTTATAAATGAAAAATCTTACAAGATTGTATAATATTTCTGACAACAGAAATATAACACTTATGATACACAGAATATTTCGGTAACAACTAATCTCACATGGATACACATGAGATATCGTGAAGACTATATACAAATGAAGGTGATGGGAATGATAGAAGTCTGATTATTGTGGTAGACTAGTGCAACTAGTTTCTGTAATACGTTGTGAAAAGGTTTTATTCTTGAAGGTTTTCCTTGGCTAAGCCGCCGAAAAGGGGATAGAGCTGTGCGTGGAAAGTGTCCATCCAGGAACGTCGTTAGAAAAAACATTCCACATCCGACAAGGTTCGTTTCAGAAATGTCCCGATTGGTATTTTTTTAAGCGAGGATCGTTTAAACTGGAGTTTCAGGCACAGCTCAGTTTTTTTTCCGTCACTGCACCATAACATGGTCTGAGGAGATCTAGGAGAGTTGTGGACGTGAAGACTAAGTCACTCAGTGCCTTGCGCATAGAGGCGACGAGGCACGTGATGAGCGTGCCTGGGTCGCCCCTGGCAATCCCACGAGTGTAGGCCTTTGGCATGCAAAATACCTTCAGCCACAGGCGGAAACAGGCTGGAGAAATTTGTCATTTGCCCCAGGCCTCCTCCTCCAACCTGTAGGCAACGTTTTCCCAACGATAATTTACTGACACGGTCAATACCCATCCATTAAACTAATTTGTGCAGGAAGTAAAAAATCCATTAATTTCTTAATAGTTTTTAAGTTCAGTGTTTTTAAACCACAGAACATAGAACCATGCATGGGGGGTGTATATTTTTTATCATTTAATAAACTATGTTGCTTAGAGAAAATACTATTCTTCTCTGCAGCTATCCAAAAAAATGTTTCCAAATTTTTTTTACAATTACTTCGCGATAGTTTAATGTGAAGAGGGTACTATTTTCCGTGTATAAAACTTCAACACTTATTACTTTGACAGGAAACTATAACCCTGTTTCCAAGCAACGTGTTTTCTATTGGTAACTTGGAATAAATACACTTGTTAGCCAAACTACGCAGCGTCACTTCAAATAGCGTGCCCCAAAAACAACTTTACAACAAGCCCCCAAACACTCCAGGGCCCCAAAATTTACTTTGTCCCATGGGTGGCGCTGGGCGAAACCCTTAAGGAAATTAAATCCCTGCCATACTTGATGCACGTTTCTTTCCACCGAAACTTAACAGAGAAATTAAGCCATGTAGACATACAAAATGTAACAGTATAGCTTTCACCACTACCTGAAATAATATATACATACATACACACACACACACACACACACACACTATAGGTTTATTCTTCCTGCTATCACCTCTCCTCCAGTGGTTCGCATTAAAATCACTTTTCAGCTGTTGTCAGAAAGTAACTAAGGCAGTGATAACTGCAACAAATTCAGAACGTTTGAGAAAACACCACAACTTGCGTTCTGTAACACGCAAAATAATTACTCGCCCTCAGACTTCATAAGTCTATTCCCGGTTTCTCGACACTTTCTGAAACAAACATTTGAAAAAACCCCGTATGACGTGTTTGGTCATTTACTCTATATGTCATTTATCACAAACATTTTGTACCTCTGTTAACATGAAAGTATCTTATTTTTCATAGAATTGAAGTTTTAATTATTCTATCTATAAATTAGAAATAATTCATTTATAATAAATATAGAAAAAAAAGTGAGAAAACAAGTGTGCTGGTAGCGCCTAGTAAGAAATAGTTCTCATGCAAATTATCATTACAATTAGAGTGCGCGCGAATCTGGTGCAGAGTCCTTTGGTGTAATTTTCTAGACTTAAATAAGCTTAGTTTGCACAAGGCGGAGGGATATCCTGGAGGAACATTAGTAGGGCTTCCCACAAGTATGAAGTTACCGTTAACGGATTTTAGTGAGAAAACTAGCCAGTCCAATATGGAAGGGCACCATCTTTAAGTGTTGCCCACGAAAAGTATTTTATTTTTGTCTCATACCTTAACTTTTTAGACATCTAATTACATTTTCCTCAGGCAATTTTTTATATCTCGTAGTTCTTGCTAAATTACATGCCAAAGCATAAATTTTACCGTTTTCTGCAATGTAAAAATAAAATCAACCATACTACTAGCAGAAAATCTAACTAGGGCAACTGAAAGGCACTCATTTTGAAAGGTATGTTCGACAAAAAAAGTTAAATCGCAAAAAATTCACGGGCAGCTACAATCAAGAATAACAATTTCCTAATTTTCAGCAATTTTTTGGAATTGGAAAAACCCTTTCCTTGCATAATTTTGCAAACTTCTTGAGGTTGCCATTGGCATATTCTTTCGGTGTAATTGTCACATTATTTATACATTTCTAGAAAACGGTGAGCTGGCCGATGGCGAAAACAGTGAAACTGTGTCATGTGTATATGCGAAAACTATACCACTGTATTCTTTCGAGGGGAGAGTAATCACTAAATAATATCTCAACGTTAAACAGTGTGTGAAACGTGGCCAACGCCATCTATGCAGTAGCCTGTTGGAAATCTGTATAGTCATCAGTTTTACCTACAAGACCTTGAGCCATTCATTAACTACTCCTAGGTAAAGAATGTTCACTACAAAGTGAGCACTTTTGAAATTAACGTTAGAAAAAAATTACTTCCCATGCCCATATATATTTTAATGGATGCACCGAGTGGCATTCGCCCAGCAAAGTTGGTAACGATGGATGGAAAGTAGTTCCGTATCTTAACGTTGAACAAAAGTGTTGGGTAACAATTTTTTATAACTTAAAATTATTTATTTTACTTAGTTTTTTTTAAATACATCAGTGTAACAATGAGAAGATTCGTAAAATACTTACTTTCCTAATAATTTCACAGTTTCACTTGACTGACGCATGAATAAAGTGATGCGGCCCATGGCAATGTTAATTTTACATAAGGCGGAAGAATACACAACATGCATACAAGTAGATACTAAGCAGGGATTTAAAAAGTTCTCACTTTACCGTGAACAGCCTATAGTTCCAACAGATCTCATCCCGGCATTAAAGACAATGCACTACTCTAAAAACAAACTTGCTACATGCACTAGAAAGCTATATTCGTGCAAATTTGTTTTCTAATTTATAAGTCAGTGTGCGTCTTTCGGGACCAAGACCGAGCGGGGTAGCGCAGTGGTAAGTAACTGGACTCTCATTCGGGAAGATCCGGGTTCGATTCCCGGTCCGGCCATCCTGGTATCTGTTGCACGGTTTCCCGAAATCACTCTTAAGCCGATATTACACGATACCTGCAGCCGTACTTGGTTCTTTTACATGCTCCTACGGGCCCCGGTGTACGAGTCGGTATACCAGCCGCTATATGAGCCGCCATGTAAGATTCATATTACACGACAGCAGTTCGCGTACTAGCATTTGGCACCCTCGGTGGGTGCGCAGTGTGTGGCTTGTAGTAAATATGAACCCCATTCGTAGAACTGCTACCAGTTAGTCACTTGTGTAGGCCTATAATAGTACTAGCTGCCACATCTTAATATTGCTATATTACTGTTCGCCTTTTACATAAATCGATTACTTACTACTATAGTTGCATTAATTTCCTTGAAAATGTCGTGAATTCACTAAGAGCAAGAGAGAGGTATTTTTAATATTGACGAAAATTACTGACCAGTTGCAAAATAGTTATTTTTCTTTACGCATCGGAATATTAGTCGCATGTAAAATTTAAGGCCCAAAAGTCACCTGTCCATTGCGGACCCCACGACATTACCACTGTACTACCAGTTCACTTGGGATTACGACAGTTTATATACCGTAAATAACATAAGAGATTGAATTGACTGTTTCATGCAGAAGGTAATGTTTTAAGTATTTAGAACAGTTTTAAGGAGTAATTGAAAGTTCTCATAACCAATATAATTCGTCTTCGTCGATGTATTTTTAATCTATTTGAAAGAGTTTCAACCTCACGGATGTAAAATCAAGATGGAGGCTTCCTTTTCGGATTCATCAACTCGTTTCAAATAGTAGCCACGGGGAGCGCCCTACGCTATGAAACTGCAATGTAATTGGCCAGGTACGAGAGTCGGTATGGAACCTGCCACGGAAAATAGGGCAGGTCCAATTACCAAGCCTGTGATGAAATCTGGCAGCGCCAGGCGAAAAATGCCATGACGGGTGCCGTACAGGCCGGTATAACGGCAGCTATGGCAGACCTTGCACAAGCTTTTACGAGATCTGGTACCGTGTAATATGGCCTTTAAGAGAATGCTGGGAATAGAACTTCAACAAATGCCATGGTCGATTTCTTCCCATTCCTTCCTTGACCCCTCTCCCGTGAGCAGCTTGCTAAGTCTCTAATGACCCCGCTGTCAGAGACGTTAAAGGTGGCTTTACGATTGACTTAACAGAATACACGTGCGCCGTGTGCTTAAGAGTTATATGGACCTGCACGTTTCTGCAAATAAAGACTGTCATAAAAGATAAAAAAAAAAAACATTTATCTAGGTCATTATTTTACTTTCGTCATATTTAGTATATTCTTGAAGGGAGAAAAAAAAATTCGTGAAGATGGTCATTTTTAAAGCTTGCCTATGTAGTTCCTTAACCGGCAAGAGAAAATTGCAAAAATAAGGACGTAGTTTAATCTATGGGATTTCATCACGTGTAATAAAACCGCACTGTTACAGATCTGAATTGCACAGTACAGCATCACGACGGAACCACTGCACGCTTGCGCGTAGGAGCGATGAGGCACTAGGCTTAAGTGTTAGTGTCGCCCGTATTGCTCCCTCGCTTCTTAAACTTGGACGCCCAGCTCAAACGAACTCTTAAGGTACGATTCAATGTATTCAAGGGAATTAATTTATGGCCATCGTGTGCGATCTCTGCGTGACTTAAGATATAAAATATAACTCTCTCTTAAGTACTAGTAGAGACGAAGTAGCCAATCTGATACCAGTGACTTGATTTTGGTGGGAAATTATATTAACATTTTGTATTTAGGTTATGTCATGGTGAAATCGTTTGAAAGTAACTATTTAATCTAGAAACAGCATCCTCTCAAAGAACTGTTCATGGACAGGATTTCTTTCTTGGAAGAGGTTATTGAATTCGCTTTAATTAATTATTCCAGATGTATTTATGTAAATGCCCAATGTTGGCATCGGCTTCTATAATATATCACGAGCTTTTCAAAACTTACACAAGCAGTAACTACAAATAATTAAATATGTAAATAATCCCCACTAGTTCATATTTCCAGGTTATGTCGGTTGCTTTCGTCTCCTATGATTCTGATCGATTAGACTTAACAGTTGCTAATTCAAACTGCAAATCTTACTGTTCGTTTTCTGTATGCTTATTTAGTCAAGTACAATTCTTAATCGTTCAGACTAATCGTAAACCTACCTTAAACCCAACACTTCCTACCTACCTTTAGGGACTACCAACAGAACATATTTCCCTAATATTAACACGCGGCTCCTGACATCTATGTCTTGAGAGCCGATGAGGGTAAAGCAAGGAGAGTACGGGGTAAACTGGAGATCCCCGAGAAAACCCGCCGACCAGCGGCATCGTCCTACACGATTCCCACATACGAAAAATCAGGAAGCAGCCCAACATACCGTAAGAATTTACATCAACGCAGTAACTGCGGGGGAACAACTAAGAAATACTGCTACATGAACCGCAGCATCAAGAATAGTCTTGAGTATGTAACTTAACAACAGCGGCTCCTTACGTCAATGGCGGTGGACATTGTATACTCGTGGGAAGAGTCTAAAACTGTGGTAACCGCATTCTTGAGATCGTGTTACACGAGCAGCGGCATTGAGACCCGCTCGAGCGTGTTCTACAAGCCCGGTTTAAACGTGCGACGACCACGCCGAGTACACGGCAGAAATGTGATTTGTCAAAATGGTCGCACATTTTCTCCCATTAGAGTGGACTTTCGTATTCGAACACTTGCTTCTGTGTTTACTTCACGGAATTTGTACTAACGATATTTGAGATACCCAAACAGATTACGCTTTATCAGTTCATTCTAATAGATAGAGTTTTCATCTGAAAACTCACTTCCATTGACTAAAAGCAATGTACTATCAACCAAATAGATACAAAAATATATATTCCCTGTATTAATATTCATTGCCACTATTTTTCGTCAGCAATGCATATGATGTTGGGACGGAGCGATAACAATGTATTGTTACGCGCTGCTGCCCGCCACTGTGGCAATGGACCCAACCTAACCCTCCCCTCCGCCAGGGTTACCTCCTGACCAACTTTTCTGGGAAACACGTGAATGGACAGGCGATCGGGCTGTCGCACTGCTCGGCGCCTTGCTTGCCTCACGGCCCCTCTCCCCTTCTGGAGGTTTCGATGAGTCTGGCGACGACGCAAGAATGTTCTGGTGAGTGACTGGCGCCTCAGCCCTTCGCGACGCATTATCGGTGTTGGGGAATGTTCTACGTGGTTGCCTAAGACTATATATACTGCCGCAACCCAGCGGCCGGCAGTTTTAGATGGAGGCCGCCTGGCGAGTGTGCGCGAGTGAAGTGATGTGTGGACGACGACTGGAGATTGCGGGACGACGGCGAGTGAGGTGTTCGTGGCTTGAATGGACGAGATAGTGTGAAACCGACGAGTGAAGCCTATTGTGCGTGAGGGCGCGTGGAGGACTGTAGAACATTGCGACTGGCGGGACATGGACTGAACTGATGTGGGACTGAATGGAAGTGTAATGTTGATTTTATTACAAATATTCTAACTGTCTAGTATGAATGCATACATTATAAAATAACTGAATGTTTATACACCGTCTGTTGGGAGTGATCTTTATTTAATTTCAGTGATTTATTTCTCAATTTTAAATTGTATTAATTGGTGTCAATTGTTAACAGTGATCTAAACTTGAGAGATTTGAGTTCAGATAATTGTGCTGTAGTTACTGTAAATAAAATAAGGAAATGTTAATTCTTTTATTTGATTAAGACCTCCATCTTTTAACGAACTTGTTATAGCCCACTTAATTTCAAGAGAGAAATTTTAACAGTATTTTAAATCGGTGCTGTGCAGCTGTATATGAAAACGAGAGGGATGAGAGTGGTTCGACTCGAGGGTTCCGCAGTCTTCTGTGGATCTAGAGGGTCATCCGTCAACTTCGTCTCGAAATTGCTCGAGTTAAGCGAAGGGGCTCTGCAGTCACGGCCACTAACCTCACAAATATCCGTATCTACGAGTCGGTGACCAAACTGAATTTTGTTGGCCTAAGGTATGCCACTTTTCGAAGTTAAATATTTAACTGCGCAAATCAAGCTTCATGTTCATTCGATTCATTCCTCCAGTTATGGTACACTCACTACATTTTTCATCATTACGTCCTAAGAGTGCACTGTTGACTTATCTTACCATTTCCTGCTAGAGTGCACTGATTGAAAAAAAGGTATTTCACATTGCTCACTTGTGGTTGGTGAACTGTCGCGAATTATAGGAAAAAGCCCATCCTCACAGTTTGATGCAACAGGTGTGTGTCCTGTGACCACAAGTAGCTATCATTTTGGCATGTTTTATCAGCATCTACTCTTCCATCACAGAATGCATGTTATCGGTCGTGTTCTTAACTACGCATATATCCTGTAACATGTTGCATCACTCTTAGATTTAAATAAAAATAATTTCGACAGTTCTTTACATTTTTTAATGTAACAAATATTTACTTTCCTACGACATGCAGTTAATAATGTATAACAATTCCTACGCGAAATATTTTAATTTTGTATTTATTAATTTATTCCACAGAAAGTAAGTTAAAGAACGTTTCATGCTAGGTCTTAATTTAGTGTCTTCCGCAGTGCCATCGCCGGCTCCAGCTGGACTGCCCAAGTCTTCTACGATGACATTCGCGGTACCGATAACAGCTTCAGCCACATCCACGCCACAACACCTGCGTCGTTTCTGCAGTCAAACATGTGTTAGACGATGATGCGCGAGGACAAGTAAAATATCGGTATGTGATGAATACGAGTCTGGTGTCAAACATGTAAAATCTACTGTACATCATTTGCTATACAACTTTCAGACACGCAAGACATACGAAGCTGTAAAATCTTCGCCAGCCAAACTGATTTATTCAGTCTTATTTCGCCTAGATTTACCAGTTTACTTCACACAATACCAAGGGTTCAATATGAACATCTAGCATTGCGCCAGAGACGGTCACGCCCAAGAATCGTGGCAGGATACGAGTGTTGATGCCAATGGGGTCATTGAGAGATTGCATTCCGAAGCGCAATTTAGAGACTTATCGCTCTAAACAAGCCTGGTTGACCAATAGATTAGTACATTTCTGGATCGCATATGATCGGACAGCTCAGGAAAAAAGTACAAGAGCAGAGTTCAAATTTAATGTGGTTCAAGTGTGATTTCTCAAAACCAAATACTTTCTGCGAAGATACAGACTAAAGAGCTTTTAAGACTACGAATGTGCCAGTGTACGAAACCGATGCAATCTGAAAGGTCATTTATTTATAGGAAAAATGTTAATGGGAAGAAATGTACAGAGCTCAGATCTGAGTGGGTATTGTCAAAAGTTAATCCCGCGCAGCTCCAAATTAACAAGTTTTAACTGCTACACACTTCATTAAATCAAGCTTTTAGATTTCTTCAGGAGACAAGCCATAAACAAAAAAACAACAGACCCCATGTTTTATATGGGCGATTTTGGCACAATTTGAGGAAGATTAACATGTCGAGTGTGTAGAACATATTTATAGTCCTAGAAGCTTTGAATTTCTCAAGACTGGAATTCCTTACACCACTGAGTCAAATTAAAGTCTTCGAAAACAAACACACAGCGTAGGTCAGAATGTAATCTCTGTGCCCAGGTCATAGCCATATGTGCGGCGAATGAAGAAAAAGCTTATCATTGCGACTTGCTGTTAACCATTGAATAAAACGACCACCACAGTCACAATAGGTCGCATCTTCCGAGATCACAACCGACAGCCCATGACCACAGGATCCATCCCTGTATGCAAGTTATGATTCACATTTTACCACAACCTGCCGAGAATTGCAGGACTTAAGAGCATCTAGAAAAACACAAGAAATACGGCAATGAAAGTGCCCCAGCGACAATAGAGATGCCAGTGAAGTGAAAATGGCAGGCCACAAATACTGAAATTCAAGAACTACCACCACATTAATAAATTTCCGATCGCCATGCATGCTGAGGCAATGCTGAAGCCAATTCTGACCTGCGAATAAGACCCCCGCTGCTCCTGTATGTACGCCGACTAGAAGCACGACTTATTTTGTATATGTGCATATTTATTTAATCCTGAATCTCTTATCTTGCCACTATCAAAGTTATCAGCACTTTATAGAAGGCCAGATGCGGATAGGACTATGGAAGCTACAGTGGATATTAGCAATGTGATCAAAGATATTTACGCCACTTTAAATCTAATGATGCTGCTAACACCAGCTGAAAAGGCAACCTACTCACGTGCGACAGTGCTGCTACTGCGAATCAGCGTTCATTTTAGGAAATTACAAGGGGAAGGTACCACGACCAATTCACCGGGCAGTACATCAGCCAACCCGTGACAGCTGCAGTCTGCTGAAACTCAGTGTTCTTCCTTAACCTGAACTATGAAGAGAATTTCATTATCTGCCTCCGAAATGAGCATTCCTCAAACGACTGAATGGCACCAACATCAGTGCTAAAGACGACATTTATGGTTACTCTATGGGAAGAGTGGCTGCAAGGCCCCAAGTATTTTAACTCATTTCAAGAGTAATTTTCACTTTTGACGATGTCTTCGAAAACTTCAGGGAAACTTGCACTTCGACTTACACAAGCGCTACTATGCACACTGCACGAGCACTTTGTGGTTCGCTTTCGATGCCATAGTGAGAATGACAGGAATAGTGCTTAGAATTACTCTCCGATTACGACATACACATGTTCATCGAAGGTGTGCGACGGCTTGGTACAATACAACCCCGCCACATGTACAGTGTACAGTTACGGAAAGGCAATCCGTAATGACGAAAAACGGAGTTAAGTCCATAAATACAAAATACGGAAAGTCTCCGCACTTCCTTTGCCTTCGAGTTACGGGGACGGACAATGCCGATTCTACACGAAGCTTTCTTCGCAACTGTAACAAGAAAATTATCGTTTCTGCGGCAGTTAAGGTTATCCACGCCTATGACCTGTTTTTTCAAACATTACAAATAGCATCAGGCGTCTAACCTTTCGTAACGCTAGAATACACTAAATTTAATACAAACTGATTTTTTGCTTATATCTTTTGAATACAAATATGAAACTTGTACAATTTTTAAGTGAGAGTTTTAGGTTAATGGTTAAGAGTATTAAGCTGGTAATTTGTTGAATGGTTCAAACCTCGCTTATGTAAAACATATTTTAACTTTTTAAATATCATTTTTATACACTGTAGAACACCCACATAACGAAAATTAAAGACATCTTCATTCTCTCTATTTTAAACGGAAAGTACAGAAAACTAACTTGGACATTAACGGAGAGGTTCCGCGAAATTTGCGGACATTTAGATAAATTTTTACCGGCACTTTTCCGTAAAATGAAGGAAATTCTTTAACAGTGTGCAGCATTTTGATGCAAAAAAAACTATACGGATGAGTTATGTCATTGCTGATCCTAGTGCATGACTTCAAGTGGACCATCAACATCACAACAGTCCCCGACGCGATGGGAAGCCTCGTAACATATTTGATACTATCCTGTAGCCCTGCATGCAGCACATAGGGGCCTACTATACCTGCCCATCGACAAGTCATCTGGCCTCCACAGACTCGAAACCTACGACACTAGAACAAAAGAGCAACCATTTTATGTTCTATTGCTTGTCTCAGGTTGCAGTAATTAATAGATTTCTGAAGGGGACCTTGTCAATCCTCTGGCCCTTCCTTTCAGTACAGGATCGCACAAGTTGCGCCACTTCCAGATCCTCCCGACAATGGAGCCAGTAGAATATATTTTGAAATGTCTAGAGTCTTATTTGCACCAGTGTATCCACCCATGCTGTATTAAATTTCTTTTAGCACTTCTGAGATTGCGCACTCTGGTAGGACATTTCTTTGTCGCCCCTAATATCCACTTTTCTATAGATATCACCTATAAATGTGAACCCCTCCTACTCCATTGACTACTTAAAAGAATAAGTTGATTCTGATTTAAAGATAACGTCTTACAAAAATGAGAATTTACAGTGGAAATTAATGTTCTAATCCGTCGTACCTCAATTTTCAGTTAAACGTCTTCGGAGGGTGTCAAAATGAATTAATGATTGAAACCTCTCTAGTACAATAAAATTTAATATTCGGAATAACATGTAGCGAAAAGGACCGACGAAAACACACAAAAAATTAACATTGATATAACATTTAGTATTTAGGTATACATTATGTATTAATATTATCTGGACATATCAGCGTGATGTCAGATTGTGGTTCCAAATGTGTACATCAGGCGACTACCAGTATGATAATGGCTAAAATCTTTTTCTGGCAATTAAGACTGTATGTAGCTGTGATTAGAAGTCATCAGTCGTGAAAATTTATGTAACAACGATTGCATCAAGCGAAAATACACAATTGGCATGATAAAGCGTCAAAAAATGGCCACTCAAAACAAATGGGCAAAATGTGAAACACTACACAAAGGTTCGTGAATACCTGCCATGTGACGCTAGAGTTCAGGGAATATCATAAATAACCTGTCCGCATTGTATGTGTAAACAAGATTTAGAGTTCTTTCAGAGAACGAAGCCTTTCACATAAGCTAACCAACAACCAAAACAGACCGACACGCCGTTCAAAGAAGCGAGGCGTGGAAAGAAAAGTAATTTTTATTGGGGAACTAAGATCCCAATTTTAACCAAACCAGATTGTGGTGTTAGGAGAAGACATTTCTCTCCGACTGTCAGCTGTTCTGGGCAGTGGAGTCTTATGAGGCAGCGAGTAACTAGAGTTCTCAGACTAGTTGACTGAACAATTGGCTCCCAAAGGGTCACACATTTACTACGGAGGGAATTTTGGTTCCTTTGTATGATACTAGCACTGTCGATACGTTGTCAGGACAACTCAGCTGATGTCCCCTCCCAGTTCGATCCCTGGTTCCAATGGGCGAGAAAATTTCAGACCAGGGAGGGTGTCTCAAGTGAAGAGATTTGGGCGGCTCTTAAGAGTGAGGGACTTGGCCAAAAATACCAGATCTTCTCGCCGGAAGATATGGGGTACGTGGTTGTTGCTATGTCCCTTTTGCACGCACTCCGAGAACGAGAGTGTCAAACCAGCAGGTGGGAGAGAGGGTAGTTGCCATCTTATCGCTTTAAACATCAACTCGTCTCTCTTGGCCAATATCCTGGTTGTTCCCTGTACCTGAGCATGCATGAATAACTTGTCTGGGTCCCGCTTTCAGTGACGTAGTTTTATTACACGAATCTCAGTTACAGATTACTTAGCGGGAATAGTGATCGTGCGCCAAACAGAGTTTCCTTATAAATGGTTTCCAAACAGTCAATATTCGTTATGAAAAGTCTTAGCAATATAGCCCGAAAATAAATTTGTAGTTTTTTAAAATATTTATTGATTCTATTTGAGCTGACTTTGTAATTCTATAAATAAATCGAGAAACATTGCAATGGTCATTTAAACACTTAGATAGCGTGCATTAGTTTTACATTTCGATAAAGCGCTTGAGTGATAGAGGAACCTTGGAGAAAATCAAATGATAATAATTTTTAAATCTCAAATTGTGTAATACAAGTTATTCAAAATCTCGCATTATAAATGTTTTCACATTCTTAAACAACTATGCAGATAATGGATATAATGAATGAAAAAATACCATCCTTCAACAAATTTTTTTATATTTATTTTGTCTAAATCGCTTTTGCATAGTTCATATACACCGTATATTTGGTATCGCCTTGCTTTCTTTGTAGTTTATATACACAAGCGAATTGCAACACTCGGTTAGTTCCTGAAAGGAAAAGTAGCTATCACATGAGCAATACTGAAACGAATTAAGCATAACATTTGTGACATAACTCAGATTAATTTTGTACGTCACATTCTTCCATTTATAAAGCACAATTAAAATGTAAAATGTGGTCGTAGCCACTGCAGACAAATTAAAATGTGAAATACAATGATTGTTAGAAAATGCATTTTGCATACTAACAATTTACATATGAACAATTATCACAGTACATAACTGTAAACATATTTAGACATTATTCCAATGCTTTAAGAAAACAAATCGTGACATTTTACAATCTGGAAATAAACCTCTATTCTTCCTATGTAGCGTCTTGAAACTTACCTAATTGCTTCTCTCTCTTTGATTTTCAGACATGTATACTGTGTTTCTTATAGACATTGGCCGTGTGATCCTTTGATCAATTAACTCCGGAAGTAGGCAGTTTTTATAAAGATTTTACAGTTTCGGCATAATTTCTTTGTTTCAGAATTCATAGTTTATTTCTATTTTTATGCGGAACAAATGCCACCTCGAAGAAATGTATAGTTTTCTTGTAATTTGGGGACACAAATTAACATTGGTGACATAAGGCCAACTGGGTCCCTCCGACTCAACATCGTGATCGTCAGAGCCGAGGAGGGTGAAAAGTGGCGAGTTATGGAGCTACGTCGGAATGAAAGGACGAGGGGAAATGGGACATCCCCGAGAAATCCGCCGACCAGCGGCATCGTCCGGTGCGATTACCACATGCGAAAATCTGGGAGCAACCCCGCCGGAAATCGAACCCGGTTCGCCTAGATGGGGGGCGGGTAGTCTACCCATTACACCACCGCGGGGAGTGGTGAGCATGGCGGACACTGGTTAATGCTAAGATCTATTTCTACAGCTTTTGCGAGAATTAATGTTTTGTACCCAGACGGGAGTCGATATTTTTAATCACCTTACAATTTTTTTACATATTGTTTTTATTATGTAGTCTAATTTTTTTCAACACAAAAAAGTGTATAATTTTTACCAATTATTAATAAAACAACATTTTCGTTAATTGGATAAAAGTACACTTTTTTGTGTTGGAAAAATTATACTACATAAAAACAATTTGTAAGAGGATTTTACGACATCTGTTCCCGTTTGGGTACAAAAAATTAATTCTTGCAAAAGCTGTAGGACTGGAGGATCGTGGCCTTAAGATGTTCTCAGGGCTCTCCTGTTTCTACCCCCGTCTTCATTCCAGTGTCTCTACCCCCATCTCGCCTCGTCCAGTCTTTGGGCTGGCCGAGGCAACACTTGTACCGCATACAGAACAGCGTGTTGCGGTTAGCATCAGTCCCCTAATGCATGCTCGACCCTGCCCAGGCGGAAGACATGTGCAGGATTTTTCATTGGATTTCCGTACAGACTAGAATTGTTTCGTTTTGTCCATTAAACGTGTCTGATATGTGGCGAGTGGTGTGAAGCTTATGGTGGGTGTGTTCCAGGCAATTTGAAAAGTGTGTGTGTGTGTGTGTGTGCAGATAATGTGGAGTAATATGTTTAAGGCTGTTTACGATAAAGCGAATTTTTAATTTTTGAAATAAATTTTACAAAAAAATCACTGCTCCTACCTGCATGTATTTTAATGGACACACTGTGACATCTGCCCAAAAAAGTTGGTAACGATGGAGGGGAAAATAGTCCCACAATAAAAAGTGTTCTGTAACAAATTGTGATAACATTTCTTTCGCCTAAGTTTTTTTTTTTTTTCATCGAAGTATAAAAACTTCGAAATTTCGAAAATATTTACCTTTCTAATAATTTCAGTTTCACTTGTCCGACGCATGGATAAAGTGACGAGGCCCATAGCAATGCTAATTTTACATATATACAACGTTCAGACAAGTAGAGGTGGAATGGCAAACATCCATTATTACCAGAAAATACGTGGGTAAAATTTAGCGACATTCTTATGCATTTGTGAAATGCAAATGCACTACAATCAGAAAGATTCAGATATTTTATTGAAAAAGACTTGTGGACCAATAACAGAAACTTCGACATACAGGGCGAAACAGAGCCTTGGGATTGCGATCACACGACACAAAAACTACGAATGTCTGCAGGGTTTTCAAAGTGCTCATTTTACCGTGAATAGCCTATAAGTGGAAATCTTTAGCTTCACATTTTTCGCACAAATAAACACCTTTTACTAACAAACTGCAGGGGAATGACACTGGATGCGTCCTACGCCAGTGTATTGGAAATTTCACTTGGTATACCAACTTCGGCATATCTCCAACTACCTGTTAAATTATCTAGGGTCAATATAATTAAAAAAAAATGAACTGCATGATTAGCATATAATAGTGACTATTTTAACCAGAGTTAAAAACATTGTGTTTTTTCTTTATTTCCTATTCGTAGTTTATATTTGTGCATTTTATTTCGTTTTGGTGGTGTACCTGTTCTCTGGACATATGTTCGTGCCTCATGGTTGCAAAGTTATTTTCGCATGCGTGCTGTGATTATGGAAAGTAAAAATAGCTTGTATTCCAATCTACGTGCATTTTAAGCGTTTCATAACATCGTGAGGCATGAATGAAACACAAACTTTCCGAATAACCACAAAACTGCAATTGTCGAGGGCTGCAACTGGCATTTTTATGTTATCGGTAGAGGTTTGCATTAAAAAAATTCTCTTTAGTTCTTATGTTGAAGTGTTAGATTTTGTTTGCAAAAGGTACCTACCAAGTCAGATTTGAAAGTTTTTTTAAAAACAAAAAAATATATAATTTGTTAAAGGCGAATTTTGTACCAGGTATGGTGAGGTTGGTAACACGGCCGCAAGATATTTACTTACCTCCCTTTTCCACCTCCAGCATAATTGTTAACAAGTGACAGCTTAATGCGAGTGTGTCGCGCCTTTCTCCCTTCAGTTATCTGTGGTGAAAACCAAGGGCAGATGACGACGCTGGACTGACTCAGACAAACCGGTCTGTCAGCACCCGTGATCGCCATCACACACACACCACACTAGAACTCTAACCTGGCATAAAGTATGTAGTTCTTAACCTTTAACCATTTTAGCCGACTTTCCGAACCGAATTTCACCAAACACTGCATATATATATATATATATATATATATATATATATATATATATATATATATATATATATATATATATTAGTATAGGCTGTTCACAGTAAAGTGAGGACTTAAGGCTCTTCTGAATTTCTACTTTCACCAAATTTCTATCGTCTTGCTGCTTATTAATATAAACATTGCAATGTTACCAATATACACAGTGTATAAATTTCACAACTCTCAAAAGTTAATGCCCGAGGCTGCAATAATATATATTTATTTGTGGTTAGTGCCTATTGGGAGGGCCTTAAAAAGTGCTCACTTTACCGTGAATAGCCTATACTTAGTAATGACTAAGTATTTTTCCGACCACGCCGGGCACTTTCAAAATGACGGCCATTTTAATATTTAGAGTGATCTCGGGAATCAAACGTTCCACAGTTTTAAACAAAATTGTGTGTACTGGCAAAGCATCCTGTAAGCATTACATTTTGAAATTTTTGTTAGTCTGCCATTTTGGAAGATAGCAACAAATGAATAAAGATTTTACATTAGGTCTCGAACTATTTGGCACTTCAGTAATACTATGACCGGCCACGTAAACGTAAATTATTGAACATTAGGTACTTATTTTACAAAATGGCGGCCACAAATATTTTAAGTTTATTCGGTATATCTACTACTATATCATTTAACCGATTTCGACAAAATTTTGTATACTGAAATTCATTAGCATAATATGCCAACACAGCCACTTCAGCCATTTTGCAAAATAGTGCCATGTGAATAAATAAAGTTTTTATTATATATCTCGGCAAAGAATGAATATATTCCTACCAAATTTGGCAAACAATTTGCACTGCAGCAGGTGGTGTAAACTGGTATTTTTTAAGTAGGTCAGGTACTTACTTTCAAAATGGTGGTCATATAAGCTTATTTTAGCTTTGTATCTTATTAAAGAAACCAATTCCAACTTAACTTTGTATGCTAGCAGCATCAGTTATAGCCATCAAATATGTATATACAGAGCCTTACTTCTCTGCGATTTCGTAATTTATCCTCGCAATAAAAATTAAGGTTTTGTGTAATATCTGAGAAACAATCCACCCATTCTTAATAATTTGGTGGAGTATTTGTGGTTGGCCATATAACCATATGTACACTTTTGTGGCAGACATTTTCAGAATGGTGGCTATAAAATCATTTTAGCTTGGTGTGCTATATCTCAGAAATTACGTAATTGATTTTAGCTTTACTCTGTATACTGGCAGTATACCTACAATCATAGAATGTGCTAATAAATAACTTCTTGTCCACCTCACCGTTGAGAAATGTGTGGCTAAGACACTAGTACACTGACTAAAGTGAAGAGAGGAAGTTTAAGCTAGAGTTGATCATAGTATAAAATGCATGCATAACTTTGAACAATTACATTTTTCATCACAATTAAAAACTAACACTATATGCTGCTCACGGTACAATGAGCATTTTTGAAAGCAGTGCTCGAGATCTACTTTTATGTACGCTGTGTATTCTTACGCTTTATGTAAAATTAACATTGCCATGGGCTTCATCACTTTATTCATGCATCGGTCCAGCGAAATTGTGAAATATTAGAAGTAAATATTTTTCAAATCTGCTCATTTTCACGCACTGATGCATAAAAAAAAAAAAAAAATACAGAAAACGAAATAAAAAAAATTCAATTCGTCACAAACGGTTATCTGAAACTTTTTATTTGACGTAGTTACACGAAACTACTTTCCCTCCATCGTGACCAACTTAACTGGACGCATATCACTCTGCGCGGCCCTTAAAATGCATGCAGGTAGGAACGGTGACTTTTTTCTAAGGTTGATTTCAAAAATGCTCACTTTATCGCGAACAGCCTTTAACTGTGAGAACCTTAGGGTTAAAGAGCCGGAGGGAGGGACAACACGAAATATCTCCGTATGGCTACGTCCTTATCCTCTAGTCCCATCGCAATTGGGTTTTAAGAGGATAGTGCAGATTTCGCCGTACAATGGTTACGTTAGACAAGTCGTTTCTAGATTTCAAGTGCCTCCGACGTCACTTGGAGCGCACACGAATTAGTAACTAGTAAAATACGCACGGAAACAATTCAGTGGCTGACCTTCACGAAACTGAAGTGATATTTGAGAAAACTAACTGTCAAGATGACTTAATATAACGTCGGTACCACAGGCGAACATGCCAGCTTCTACAGTTGTTTCGTTAACAAGAACTGCAATGGTGTAATAAATACAATTCTATATTTGCATCGCACGAATAAAGATCTCGGCAAGACTGCGGTCACTGCTCATTTACATACTGTTTTCCCCGCAGCCATTTGTAGCAACCTGTTTAGCCTCCTCTTAGAACTTTCACCCAATACAAGTTATTCTCTCTTCGCTGTTCAAAGGTAAATTGAGTAGCAAGCGTGACGACATACGGCAGGAGAGGAAAACTGTCAATCTTGATAATGCAGGTCGTATAGCATTTAAGATTTATTTACGAGTGGTAAATGTTGAAAACTTAGTAAACGTCCAGGCTATGGTAACCTGCAGTTCACAGAACAACTTCTGGCTGCGGCAGGCTATGCAAATTACAGTTTCATACCTCTCGGGGTTTATAACCGTAGCCGAAATATCTATACAATTACATCACCGAGTATTGAACCCGTGGAAACTCTGTCGAAATTTGTGTGTAGCTCTGCGAAATTCATTTCAGCGTTTTATAACGGATGCAAGATTAGCACGCAGAGTCCATTATCATCAGTTGCTCTTGTCGGCTCGCATATGAACTACAGCATACTTGTTTGTGTACTAGAGTGCCTGCACTCAAGCCGTCGTCGTTTTGAGATGTTTTACGAGTCTGCATCGCTGCTACATTATAACGATTCTATCCATTCCCCCCCCCCCCCCCCACCGACCTCCTGTTGTGCTGGTTTTATTTATGTAGATATTGGTAGTTCTCATTGTTACCATTGCGTGTTTCAATATCTTATTGTAGTGGTCGTTACACTAATTCATGTTTTGCCGATTACATTTTTCCATTCATACTACTTCCTTTCTTGTTTAATCTTTCCAATTGTTTTAACATTAAAGAAAACCATATTTGTGTTAAACTTAAAATTTTCCGTATATTTACGGAAAATTGTACGAAAATGCACCACAAATATACGGAAACAATCCGCACAATGAAAATCTAAGAGCGTGAATACTAAATAAGAAAAATCTCCGTATTTCCTATAACTTCGGGTTTCGGGGCACGAACAATGCCGAGTCTACACGAAACTTTCCTTCCCCGCTGTAACCCGAAAGTTATCGTTTCTGCGAAAGTTAAGGTTATCCATGTCGCTAAGACCCGTTCTTTCAAACATTAAAAAGTAGCAACAGGGGTATGTAACACTTAGCAAACACTTAAAATACACTAACTTCAACAGAAACAAAAAACGTTACTTGTGTGACTAATATGGAAATTCAAACATTATACAAGATTCACCACGTGAGTATTGTACATAAGTGGTTACAGTCGTGAACTTTCAACTTTGACTGGTTCATATCTTGCCAAGTATAAAATTATTTTAAAACTTTTTAAAGTATCTTTTTTATACACGATAGAACACCCATATAATGAGAAATAAAATTTTTTTTAGTATTTATTTTAAACTAGAAGTACAGAAAACTAACTAGGGAATTAACGGAGAGGTTCCGTGAAATTTTACAGGAAGTCCGTTATTGAAATCAATGTGTAATTTTACGGAGAGTTCACCGACACCTCTGGATAAATTTCAACCAGCATTTTTCCGTAAAACGAAGTAAATTTTTTTAAGTGTACTGCAAATCAACATACCAATAAGACGACACACTATAGCAACAGAACATACGACAAAAACTGAAATGCAATAAACCACTTAAAAAGTTGGCGAAACCAACAGAAACTAATGGAATGATATAGCGTCAGAATTCGCGTCAAAGACACTGAAAATTAGAACTTCAGAGATCCTCCAATGACACCCATTGCACACAAAATACAACAGGAACCAACCAATTCGTTGTAAATTTCTTGTTTGATTAAGTGTGCTTGCATACGTAGCTTTACCCCGTCAACACTGCCAGTGCCTTAAAAATAAAAAGTTTAAGCATCCTTACATAGCACGAGTTCGGCAGTAAGACGTTCAGCTCTTGTGCGTGTGAAGCAAATGATTGCAAACAATAGTGTAACAGCCTTCATCATTTTCTTGCACCGCAGCAATTTTGCTTACACTTTTGGTTAACAGGCTAACAAAAGCACGCATGCATTTTACGTAAACATTCTAAATTTAGATTGCTTATATGTTACCTGAAGGCAATTTTGAATGTCGAAATTAAGTACCTACAGGGGCAACATGTTTAGTTTATTAGATTATAACGAGGTTAAAAAAAAAAAACTTTCTTACATGTGTCCGTAAGTTTCCCGCGCACTCATTAGCCTCACTGTAGGATGTACAGTCGCTTCCGCGAGCCGTATCCGTGCCATTGTATAGCGGGCGTTACAGTTCGGTGCGTCTGGGCAACAGACACGGGAGATAGCTGCAGGTACATAGGCCGTTCACGGTAAAGTGAGCACTTTTGAAAGCCCTGCTTAAGATCTACCTGTATATGCGTTCTGTGTTCTTCCGCCTTATGCAAGATTAAGGAAGTGTCGTAATCGGCCCAGAGAGCGCTCTCGTGCGCTCTGAACAGAGACAACCACTCTCTCGTTTCTCTCCAACATCAGGCAAACAGCTGATGCCAAAAGGCGGGAAATTATGTTAAGCTAAAATCGCGGTCATGGCTATTTTAAGTAATTTGTATGTGTTCACAATAATTCACAAAATTTTAGCACTACCAGAATAATCATTATTAGCACATAAAATACTATTATTTTTGTTGTATATCTTACCGTCATGTTACAGCAAAGTGACAAAAAAACTACTCGAGTCAGAAATCCGTATTTATATTTTTCATAATACATGTTGTGTATGTCATTTCGCCGTGGTTTTGGCCCAGAAGGCTACTTACTATAACCTTATTCAAATACGGAAATAATGTAAACAAATATGGCGCCTGCGAGAGAGCGCCAGCGAGTATACAACTTCGTGCTTTCTGTGCTCTCGTTCTTTCGCACACTCTCCGACGAATTGAGACGACCAGAGAGCGTTCTCTGACGTCAATGACACGAGAGCGAGAGCACGACAGAGTGCTCTCTGGGCTAATTGAGACACTGTCTCAGTGCCACACAGCGAGAGAGCGCGAAGCAGTGCTTTCACCAGGTTGTGCGAAAGAGTGCTCTCTTTCGAAAGAGTATTCTACGAGTTGAGGCACGGCCTACCATATGGGCCTCATCACTATTCATGCGTCGGTCAAGTAAAATAAATTAGAAAAGTAAATATTTTACCAATCTGCTTATTTTCACACTTAGACGAAAATAATAATAATAATAATTTAAGTTATCACAGATGGTTACCCAGCACTTTTTATTCGACTTTAAGATATAGAACTGTTTTCTATCCATCGTTACCAACCTCACTCGGTGAGCCCGTTTAAACATATGCAGATAGGGTCAGTGGCATTTTTCTCAGATTGATTTCAAAAGTACTCACTTTACCGTGAATAGCCTTTACCTGGTATACCTTACACCACTGTGTCAAAGCCAAGTGCACCCGTGACAAATAGTTTTCCATTTGCTACAATAAGGTCCCCATCAATGTGAGCAGACATTTACCTGTCTTTCTCGTGGGAAAATACCGTTTAACATTAAACTTAAAATTACCTGTAGTATAGAGGCGATTTTTTTTTTTTTTTTTTCCAACCTCTGATGGGAATTAATTCACACGCCAAACGTCTGTGCTAAAAACTCATGCAAAGTAACAAAGGCCAGTATTTTTCACCGGTCATGAATCTTGACAAACAGAATTAAATGTTTAGGGTCTGTTGCGAAATTTTCGACAATCAACGGTCTAGGAAAAATTACGGATAGTTTCACTATACTTTTCCCGGCAATCGTAAAATTAACGTAGGTTGAAGTTTTAGCTAAACATTTTGTTAACATTAACACGTCCTTTCTTATTCAGATGAACACTGCAGGTTTTTATAAATATACAAGTTGTTCCTTAATCATCTCCCTAGAGTAATGAGGTTTTGGAGTAACTCCGAATTTATACTGCTAGAGCCGCGTAGAGGCTGTAATGGTTATGTTGTACGGATACTGAGTTCGCAGCAAACACTAGCTCAGTTGGCTAGAGTTCGAGACAATTAGCGTAGAAATAAATTGCACACTTGAACGTTTGTTGATCCAGTAGTGCCAACATAAATATATTAAATATGACTAATGTTAACTGAGGTTTATTGCCGTTTCTTCACAAACAATTGCTTCTTTTTCTTTCATTTATTAAGAATGTCAAGAGACTGAATGGCAGCACGGCCACTCGCTGAACTGACTGACAAACTGAAACGAACTGAAGTGATACGATAACTAGAAAACTGACTACGAGAAAGTCTTGCTAACCGTATTTATGCTGCCTGAAACATTGCATCGAGTTAACGTGGTCCAATCGTGGCTTCGCCTGTGTACACTGACGTGGGTCTCGAAATCAAAGTATTACAATAGTTTCATAAAATGGTGCAATACACTGACGTTACTTATTAACTCCTTGAAAAAGTTGCACTGTCATCCTGTGATTATTACTACTGATGCAATGACTAATAAAATAATAAGTTTACAAAATACACAAATTATTGCCACGATCTTCTAAATACTAAATGAATTACTATCCTTTACATAGAAATATAGCACACAAATAATTCCCGAATATTTTTTTTATAGTTTTGTATAGAGTACGAATATGCTAACCCAGAAATCTATACATTGATTGCGTAAGTTTTCTCTGGAAAACCTAGTAAGATTTTCTCCTCACTTGTTGGCTTTCCCGTGCAATATCAAGAAACCAGTGCACACGTTTTTTCCTTAAAGCTCAAAGACGCTACCATCAATAATTTCCCTGGAAGCTTCCTCTCTGCGCTGCTAAACAATGCGTATAGGCTGTTCACGATAAAGTGAACACTTTTTGACGCCCTAAGTTACATTTTCCTTTCAGCCATTCTTTATCCTTTAACAATCTTTTTAAAATAAATATTGTTATGTAAGTAATAAACAGTGTGTATTTTCACTGCACTCTGATAACGTCTAAGGCTAATATAACATATATTTACTGACTATTATTCGAAATGAGAGGGCATTCAAAAGTGCTCACTTTACTCTGAACAACCTATAGTAAGGCCAGTGTGCGGATACACAACAAAGCTGGTATTGGTTGTTCACGGTAAAATAAACACTTTTGAAAGTTCTGCTTAGGATCTACTTGTATGTACGTAGTGTATTATTCCGCCTTAATTAACATAGCCGTGAGCCTCATCACTTTATTCATGCGCCGGTCAAGTGAAATCGTGGAATTAGGAAAGTAAATATTTTTCATGTCTTATTGTTTACACTTTAGTACATAAAAAAACAGAAAGCAAAACAATTAGAGTTATCGCAAATGGTTACTAAACACGTTAAGATACAGAACTACTTGCCTTCCATAGCTACCAACTTTACTAGGCGAATGTCACTCAGTGAGCCCGATAAAATATATGCAGGCAGGAGCAACGACTTTTTTCTAAGGTTCATTTCATAAGTGCTCACTATGAGCAGCCTTTACCCCGAGTGAACTTGTGCGGGTGTCATACGAAGGGGGAAGGAAAACTGCTCCTAGAGTTCTGTATCGTACGGCTTTTGTAGGCTATTCACGTTAAAGTGAACATTTTGAAAGTCCTCTCATCTGGAATAGTAAAATATATTTTATTTTAGCCTTAGACGTTAACTTCAGAGTGTGGTAAAATCCACACTATTACTTATATGACAATACTTATTCAATAAGGGAGTTAAAAGAAAAATTGTTGAAAAAACTAGGACCAAAAAGTGCTCGCTTTACCGTGGACAGCCTATATGGTGACCTTTAGAGTTTCTAGTAAAGTTGATTGTAGACGAGCCTTAAGGCCCCGTCCACAATAAACTTGGCTTAAATAACTTTACTTACAAAGCATAACAAGCGAAACAGTGTCCACAATCTGCGTTAACGTGAAAGAAACAACCCTTTTCTAACCAACTATAAACAGCAAACTAATAGGAAATAATCTATGCCGCGCAATAATCTTTGTATGCACAAGATAGCTACACAGCAGTTATGACATTTCACTCTCATTCGCCGGCATTAAAAACGTGGCGCGGGATACTCTCAGATGACCATCTTTCACGTTCTTGCACGCTATGTAAGTGACGCCGAGTCTAGGGCCGCGGTTAAGCGAGTGCTGCTTACATTCAGCTATGCACATTCGTTAGCCATGACTAAACAAGTTTAAAAACAATGTGATTCCGCGGTTACGCACCCAAAGCAGAATTAAACCTATGGCAATTCTAACCTCAACAAACATGGAACTTAAATTTTGGAGGTTATTATAATTAAATATCGTACATTTTACCACTATTGATCTTTTTAACTGTTATGAAACTTAGTTTTATTGTAATGGTATAATACGTGGGCACTAATACATTCAACCTTAAAATTAATTCAATAACTGCAGGAATTCCCGCCAAATTCAGAAATTTTATTACACTGCTTGTTTACTTCGAATCAGCCAATAGGAGCGCAGCAGAGAAGAGAAGTAGTTCGAAACTACTTATGAAAACTGTTCACTTTGAACGAGAAAACTGCGATCGGAACTAGTTCGAAGGTAATGTAACCTCTTCAATAGCTGAACTTTTTTACAGTGAAGCAGTTCTGCATCCCGTGTAACCACAGCCATAGTTGTGGACGCTGCTATTTATATTTAACCTTCATGTATTCAGTTTCGTATGCGACTAATGTGTACGGTACGGCAATTTCAGACGAGACTAAGCAGGGATGGCTGCCAGTAAGCGCGCATGTAAACAGCGGGCTTGCTGCAGACTGATGGAAATGAGAGGGACTGGCGGGATGTGTCTAGCTGATAAACCCTGCCGGCAAAAAACCGCAGTAAAATACTACAACACCGCGCAACACACTGGAGCGAGGTAGCGATAAGGGCGACAGTTACACGCACACGCGCCAAGACTTGCATCGTTTCCGTCGTAACGCTGTACTATGCAAATTAGATCTGTAACACAGGGGTTTTATTACACGCGATGAAAGACCGCAGGTTAAACTACGTCCGTATCTTTGTACTTTTCTCTTGCCTCTTAAGCAGAGATCACACGATCCAAGATGCATTTCGCGTAAGATTTCGTACGAGAATGCCAACTAAATTCAGTGCGAGACTAGTTCACACGCAGATAAGATGAACACTGTCTCGCATCAACATTAGTTGATAACCCTGGGGTGTACCAAACAGCCAAGGTATTATAATACAAAACATGAAGTTGCTTACTTTAGCAAAGTATCTCTTTCAAAGCTATCCCTCCAATATATAATTATTTTATTGTCAGCGAACTGTAAACTTCAACCCACGTTTTAAAGTAATTTCCCAGCAATGTTTTATTTCCCTGTATTCCTCTTCGAACCTCAGACTGATTTACTGTTACTCTATGGTTGCGTTTACAACAGGTCACATGACCAGCAAACAAGGACCAATAGGATCGCAACTTGTATCGCCTTGCACGAGAAAAACAGGACCTGCTCTATCTCATCATTCCGTGCAAGATGTGCCTTGCACAAGAACTTTTGCAAGAAACTCGTGCAAGGTCGGCATCTCGCGCAAGTTTGGCATTCATCTTGCATCGTGTGAAGCTTGCTTTAAGGAAACTGCATATGCAAGTTTTAGAAAGGAGATATTTTACCATTTTCAAGAATTTTTCCCCAAGAAATCACTTAATATGACAACAGAAAGAAAAAAAAACTGGGGCGTAGATAATTTTTTATCTTTTCTGACAAAATGTAATATTTCCAGAACTTTTATTTACCGAGATACGCCTTTATGCGCAAACAACGATTTCACAGAAAATTGTTTCAGTACATGTGACTATAGGCTGTTCACGATAAAGTGAGCACATTTTAAGGCCCTCCTAAATTCATTAACCCCTAATAAATATATTTTCTTGCAGTCTTAGGCATTAACTTTTGAGAATGGTTAAAAGTATACACTATGTTTATTAGTCACATTGCAATGTTTACATTAAAAAGTGACGGAAACTTAGAAATTAATAGAAAAGTAAAATTTTGCAGGGCACTAAAAAGTGCTCACTTTACCGTGAATAGCCTATGAGGCTCTGATTCACCCCTTTAGTTGCAGAAATTCGTTTTCGCGTAGGAATTTCGAATTCATAGTAATTACTGACAATGTACGATTATAGAAATCTAGCTGTTATCGGCGGCTTTATCAGAGTGCAAAATTCAAACACATAATTACGTTACGTATCTTAATTTTTCTCTATTACTCTAATATATACTGACTTAGCACATAAGGTAGTTCTCATTCCGCAAAAATGAGCATTTCCTTAAGGAATATTAACAGACCTACCAACTAGCAGCTACTCAAACGTATTTATATATTCCCTAAGAAACTTAGTTTTTCCCAGGATGAAAAGTACCCTATGTACTAATCCAGAATATAATCTACCCCTGTACCAAATTTCATCAAAATCCATTTGGCCGTTATATTTTTTAACATACAAACTTTCGTATTTATAGGATTAGGATTTACATTTTTCAAGTAGTTTAATATTTTTGTGCTGTATTTTAATCGTGAATGTCAGCTTTTTGTAGTAGGCTTATACAGGCCTACTTGAGTACATAACGCGTAGTTAGACTTAAGCAATAAGTACGGATGAATTAAAGGGACTCATTGCATGAATACACGAAAACAATTTTAGTATAGATCGAAAACTTGTGTCATATTGAAGCATACAATAGATATGTGGTTTATTACGTATTTAACCGCACTGTGATGCCCATGCTAACTGCGAATTGTTTGAGAATTATGCGATATCAGAATGCCAGAGCATCACAATGCTGGAAAAATGACATTGTAATGCCTTATCTAAGTGGATAAGGGACGATATATAATAACACAACAGGCTATTTGGAAAAAAAAAAAAAACTAAAATGACAGTATAGAAATACACAGAACTTAAACGTACAGGCTAACTTGAACGGCGAAACATTTAGTACAATTTATATTTTGAAAGACGCGAGGATGAACTTGTGTTTTTATGTCAGCGGCCTACACTGCTAACCTGAAAGCTGCTGTAGCGCTGATGTAAACAAAAACCTCACCTTATACTTGAAGCTTTTTATTTTTTTTTTTTCGAGACAACACGTTTTAGTTTAAAGTGTGTAGCTAACTGTGTATCATAAATTACAAATTAAATTTACTTTCCACCTTTTTTGTTGCGCCTTTTATATGAAAATAATGTTCAGGTAACCAAACATTGCAAGTAATAACCCTCCTTGTCATGTTCAGAATTTCGTTTAGTGTCGCTAATTATTGGAATTCTATATTCTTGACTTTTTAAAAGCATGACAAAGTGAATACCAAATTTAATCTACGCTAATAATTATAATTTTTTAGAATAAAAATTGCTAGCAACATTTTACATTCCATGGCAATAACACCTTAAAATGCATCGAAACTTAATATTTTAGTGTGTAAATTTGAACATTCAGCTAAATCAAGCGCAATACACTTTTAATTTCAGTCATAAAAACCAAGTAAATTTCTAGTCATTTATAATTTCTTGTGAATATGTAAATGTTTGATGCGTGAACGACCACGGATGTGACTGTTGATCGAAATTTTTTTATTTTAAGACAATTTTGCAAGTTGTCTGCTGTGATAGTTTTGGAACATACATATTTTTTTTTATTGAGCACATGTCCAGAAAATGATAGCGACTGTGCATGCGAAAATTTGCAAAATCAATTTTACACAATTATTTAGTATGACGAGACAATAAGCGAAAATCTTTCAGGTAAGGATGGTCACCAAAAAATATGTTCTCATTTGAGGCGAATCAAGTAGGTTCAATGTCAGAAGCAAAAGCCTCGTTAGGCAAGCCAAAAACAGGAAACTATTTCTCGCACGCACTGTAGCCAGTAAGGAAAGAAATGTTGCAGGCATGCGTATAGGACGGTGAGACCTATCATGATCTCAGACATTTTCGCGATAAATTAACATCTCTAGAATGGCATAACTGTGGTTACATCCCGTCTGTACTTCATGTAACATTGTCGAAAAGAATTTACACAGAAGAAAAATACGCGTATCTTTCTGGCGTACAGTTTTGTACCCAAAGGTTTACCATTGGCAAGTCGACAAAATTAAAGTTGAAATGTACTCGTGATGCAATCATTTGGGAGACATCTTGCATAAGTCATATTTATAAAATGTGTCAGAATAACTGCCAGTGTTAACGAAATTCAGTAATTTAATTTTTAAGTGGATTTTCGTATACCAAACTGATACAAAATCATCCTTGTAAACACTGTCCAAAACGAATTAATGACCACGTCATTATTAATTACAACTGATACAATTAGCTAGTCTTAGCGCAAGTGTTAACTAAATTTATAAAGCCTTAACAAGAGTAACTATATTTGCAGCTTTCAGCCAAAACCTTTGCGAAAATGGATTGTGTGTGTGGAACCCAACAGAAGTTAACGGTTGAAACTCATCACTTCGACAGTTTCACACAATATGAGGCTACAATATGATACAAACATTTCTTCTATAAACATATTAAATCATAATCGCAAAGCGATGTTATTAACCTTAAGGTTTTCACTGCTGAATATACATGGTTTTTATTGGTATAACTTAAGATAATGTATGCAAATATGAATTACAATTTTGCTTACCTAATCAATATTACTTCCTCGCTCGCAAATACTTGTTCATGTGGTTTTACAGCCTGCGATAGGATTCAGAAATGAAGTCTTTTCTCACGTAAAAAAAACAAGCACTGTACAACATGCTTCAAGGACTGGGAGGAAAACCAAAGATTATCAAGTATGGAAGCGGCGCTAATTGAAGGTTTCCTCCAGAGTGAAGAAATGTATGGTATAAAATACACTAAACTAATTGCAGATGGTGACAGTAACGTGTACAAAAGAATTTTGGAACAACATCCTTACAAATGTTGTCGAAAAAATAGAGTGCTAAAATCATCTGCGTAATTTCGGTCATTGCTACTACAAGTAAAACAGATTGTTGGCACTGCCATGAGAAAGAAGCTTGGTGACAATCTTAGATTCAGAACCGCTCGTCAAAGCTGTAGAACACAGGCCGCAAGAAGCACGGCCACTGCATGAAAAAGTTGAATTGCGGAAAGACATCTTGAACAGTGCAAGCCATATATTTGGCGATCGTTCCCTCTGCTAGGATAGAGGCTACTTTTGTAAGTCAGAGCTCATTAAAAGTGGTCTGTGACGAGATATCTGGTGTAAGACAGATGAGCAACCACAACAGAAGTTTAACCCACAAAGTGTGCAACAACCCTGCAGAACATTACAATTCGGCAGTAGCTCAATTTATTGGTGGAAAGAGAATTTTTCCACTAGACTATCATACACTGGCAGATGCGCAGGAATAGTCCTAACACACAATACGGGGATGCCATTGTATAAGTTACACAAAACAATGTAGGCCTATAAAAGAGCCCGGGAAAATTCTGTAAAAGAATGGAATACAGCGAAGAACTAAAGTTGTAGCACGTAAGACCAAAATAAAGGCAACAGTGAAGAACTACCGTAAACCTTTACTCCGCCGGGCTCTTTCCGATAACTTCTCTGGCACCAATGTAGAAAAACCGGACATGGATCCAGACACTTTCAATAGAGAATGCAGAGACTATCTACTCCTTGCAAATGGCAGAAAGTGAGAAACAGAGTCGAAACGGCAACCGTAATCTAAGAGAACGTGGGGAGTGGAAAGAGAAAACTGAAAATACTTATAGCATCACATTTCGGACGAATACGTAACACGACGCCATACAAGAGTTGTGAATCAACAATAAAGTGTATAATAAAGTGTATATTATACAGCAGAATCGATACCAAAGCAATGCAATACGGAAGGGATAGCAAAAAACTTGCAAAGAAAGCGATGGAGCAAGAACTAAAATTAATTTTACACTGGACTTTTTATTGATCCGAAGATTCCTTACTTCGGTGCCACCCTAGACGGGCTTGTAGGAGATTACGGAATTGTAGAAATTAAGTGCCCATCGCCCGCCTCGCATAAGACACCCAAAGAGGCAACACAGAGAAAGTCACGGCATGGAATACTGACAAGTCAGGAAACATCTTAAGTATGAAAAAAAATGACTTTTCACCTCAAGGGCAATTACATGTTAGTCGCAGAAAGTATTGTCTGTTCGGCCTCTGGACACCACTAGGAATAAGAATTTCAAGAATAGAAAGAAACTATGAATTCTGGAACAAAGAAATTATGCCGAAACTGGACATTTTTTAAATAAAAACTGCCTACTTCCAGAGTTAATTGATCCAGGATCACACGGCCAATGTCTATAAGAAACACAGTATACATGACTGAAAATCAGAGAGAGAGAGAGAAGCAATTAGGTAAGTTTCAAGACTCTACATAGGAAGAATCTAGTTTATTTCCAGATTGTAAAATGTAGACACGATTTGTTTTCTTAAAGCATTGGAATAATGTCTAAATATGTTTACAGTTATGTACTGTGATAATTGTTCATATTATGCTGTGTCATCTATGCATATTAACCATTTTTATATTATATATTAATTATTTTTAAAAATGTAAATTATGTTAGTATGCAAAATGCATTTTCTAACGATCATTGTATTTCACATTTTAATTTATCTTCAGTGGCTACGACCACATTTTTATATTTAAATTGTGCTTTATAAATGGAAGAATTTGACGTACAAAATTAATCTGAGTTATGTCACAAATGTTATGCTTAATTCGTTTCATTATTGCTCATGTGATAGCTACTTTTCCTTTCAGGAACTAACCGAGTGTTGCAATTCGCTTGTGTATATAAACTACAAAGAAAGCAAGGCGATACCAAATATACGTTGCGATTTAGACAAAATAAAAAAATCTTAGAGAAGGGTGGTATTATTTCATTCATTATATCCATTATATGCATAGTTAAGAATGTGGAAATATTTATAATGCATGATTTTGAATAACTTGTGTTACACAATTTGAGATTTAAAAATTATGGGGAAAAAAAAAAAAAAAAAAAAAAGCGTTCAATCTTTTCCTTGCTACGTAAAATTGCCGTTTGATTTCCTCCAATGTTCCTCTGTCCCTCTCAAGAGCTTCATCGCAATTTAAAACTATTGTGCGCTATCATCAAGTGTTTAAATGACCATTGCAATGTTTCTAGACTTATTTATACAAGTACAAAGTCAGTTCAAAAATAGAAACAAGTACTAGAAAAATAACTACAAATTTATTTCCGGGGTACATTGATAAGACTTTTCATAACGAATATAGATTGTTTGAAAACCATTTATAAGGAAACTCTCCCTTTGGCGCACGTTCTCTATTCCCGCTAAGTAATCTGTACCAACTGTAGTTCGCGTAACAAACCTTAGTCACTGAAAGCGGGACCCAGGCAAGTTATTCATGCATGGCCAGGTACAGGGGAACAGCCAAGATATAGACCAAGAGAAATGAGTATGTTCAAAGCGATGAGATGGCAGCTACCCTCCCACCCTCAAAGGTTTGACACACTCGTCCTCGGAGTGCGTGCAAAAGGGACATAGGAACAACCACGTACCCCACATCTTCAGGAGAGTAAATCTGGTATTTTTGGCCAAATCCCTCCGACTCTTAACAAAACAGCGTGATTTTATTGTGTGGAAGACTCATGATAAATATCGTACTTACATAACGGGCTTTTATCTTCTGGCAAAAATTTATTATTCCAAAGATATTTATTAGCAGAGATAAGCGTAAACTCACAAAGAACTAAATTTAAAGAGCATGCGTACGTAACGTGAATTCAACGACAACCAATAATAGACGCATTGATATGGACTAATTAACATCGAAAGAAAAACTGCGGTCGCTGAGAACAAGTGAAATAATTAGCGTAGAGATTCATGTTTAAAAAAAACGGAAAAGGGAAGGTCATATTTAGTATTTAACTAACAAGTTTAATGAAAATTAAGTTCATTGTATTAAAACAGCAAGTGGGATACGTGAAAAATCTTGAGTTAAGTTGTTTGTAATCGTTTCCTTATTTAAAGCCTTTGTTCTGGAAATTTTTATAATTACATTAATTTTAAATATGAGTAAATTTAACCAGCACTAAATTTAAGTCGATATTTCAGTCATAACTGATTGTAAGCTAACTTAAGGGTACATTTACAAACTATCACGAAGGTGTAACAGTAACTGCTTCGATAGTGATAGTTAACCTCAAAAGGGACGTCAGACAACACTTGTGAAAAAAAACCATTGATAGGCCCTACATTTGTGTAGAGGGTGATATTTGCTGGGGTAGTTAATTGTCGTGACAGGATATTAAGGACATGTAAACATACATTGTTCCCGTGGTTCGTGACATGCTGTCAATACTGTCTTGTCATACCAGCATGATAATATACGGCCTGTCATACCGCCAAATAATTTAAGAACCGCGACATAACAGAATCAAAATAAAAAGTGAACTTTTGTACAAATTTGCGACCCGCACTATCACGATAGTGGTTCTGCACTATTTTACCACAGTTGCATGTTCTATCACGATAGTTACTACCACTATCTAGCTTGAGCTGATATCGCGATAGTGCTACAGTAACTATCGTGCAGTTTACACGGCGGTAGTAATACGAGAGTAGTTCTCGCGCTAGGAACTATCGCCGTATAAAAGAGCCTAACGATAAGCATGCTGAAAACAGACTGCTTCCACTTTGTATAGGCCTACCACCCATAGGCACTGATAACTCGTTTTAATATTATCACACCTCACCCACTCCGTACTGTAAACATCGTGCTCTTAAAAGTTTAAATAACATCTACTGGACGTTTTCATTAGGTTGCATAAAAACGTATAAAGTAATAATATTTTTAAAAGACCGCGGCAAGCTGTTTACTATTACTCAAATACTACTTAAATTTAAGCAAGTAGTCACCGACCACAGTATAACAATTTGGAGGGGGGGGGGGTTTATCGCACCCTCCGCTACTCTGCGTCAATGGGTCTACCTACGAGTCTTAGGGAGGATTTACGACACGTCGCATCCGTCAATCACGTGACCAACAGTGGCCATTAATTCTATCCGTCCGTCAAAACCTTGGCAAGCTTAAACTTTTGAAGGACGAACGGATGAAATTGCATCCTCCTGGCAGGATTTACAACAGCCCGTAGCGTCTGTCTGTCAGACGAGCGATTTACAACCAAACTTCGTACGTCCGTCGAAAGTTGATTGCTGCAAACTAATAAAAACCAAACTTTACAAAGAGGAAAAAATCCTCCACAAAAAGTGAAAATCTTTAACGGTAAAAACCACCACACGTACGTAATTGAAATTAATCTATGTAAAAATTTTAATAGCAAATAAAGCATAGCTATATTATTTCTACTGTTGCACAAAAGGAGTTCTTGTTTCCAAACGTAATTTTCAATTAATATTCAGAAAAAAATGTAACAATTTCATTTTACAGTTACATAAACATGTGAAAACGAAAGACAGCAAAAACAAAACACTGCGCACACTACACACAGCCTCATGAACCCTGGATCAACGAGTAACAAAACGTAAAAGTTTAGAAAGCTGTAATTTCATCCGTTCGTCCTTCAAAAGTTAAAGCTTGCCATGATTTTAACGGACGGACATAAAATTTACGGTCACCTAGGATTTGCTGTTGGCCACGTGATTGACGGGCGGATGACGGACGGACGTGTTTTAAATCCTGCCTAAACATACGTTTTGTTACCCGTTCATCCCGAGTTCTTTACCAGGCTGTGTAGTGTGTGCAGTTTTGTTTTGACCGTCTTTTGTTTTCACATGTTTGTTCGTTTAACTGTAAAATGAAATTAAGTTACATTTTTCCTAAAGATTAATTGATAATTACGTTTGGAAACAAGAGTTCCTTTTGTGCAATAGTAAAGATAAAATTATGCCTTATATGCGATTACATTTTTCCCCCGATTAATTCCCGTTAAGTTTGTGTATGGTTGTTTTGGGTACTTAGAAACACAATACCGCAAAACAATTTGACTTTTTATGGAGAATTTACCCTTATTTGTAAACAGTTTTGTTTTTATTAGTTTGCAACAATGAATGTACAACGGACGTGCGAAGTTTGGTTGTAAGTCGCTCGTCTGGGAGACGGACGACCGTATGACGGACAGACGGATGACGGACGTGACTGGCTGTTTTAAACCTTTCTTAAAGACGTTTTACATAACTACCAAACTAAGATTTAAAAACTTAAAAGCCGCCACGTGATTCCTCCATATGCATTTTTACAGAAACAGACCATTCAGGGTTCCAAGTAAAAACACTAATCAATTTCCCTGACTGTTCAAACTTATTTCCCTCATTTTCTCCCTGACCATTTAACATACTTTTACACCAGCTTTTGTGCGGAATTCGCCACGAAATGGGAACTGGCAGGGTCTGCCACAGTTAATGCGAACGAATGTATGTCCACTTGCCAACGTTGCTCACGAGGAAGGGGGGGGGGGGAGGGTTACAAAGTTGCACCGCAGCCAGGTTTACTTTGCGGGCATGGATCAGGGCGTGCAAAGAGAAACACTCGAGGGCTATAGCCCCCCAGAAAAAAATGAATCAGAGTATACTAGCAGGAAAGACGAGTGGGGGTGTTTGGCATTGCTTTCCTCACTGCGCCATAAAGAGCCGTTTGCATAGCCGCTGACCCTTTTTCTATGACCTTCCGCAAGCACCGACCATGCAAGGGATGTGTCCGTAGATCCCATACCAACACGGCCATAAATAAAGAGTGACAAGTGAAAGCCACCTTCTGCCCTAGGCTGTGCCACTCGAGGAAAAAAACCGACAGTGTACTTAAAATTCAGAAAATATTCAATTTATTACAGACAAATTCACAGATGTAGACCTATACTAACTTTCCTTGCACTACTTCGTACGCACGGCATTAAGGATTTGGAATCGCTCTTGGGGAGGAAAGGACAGCCCGTAGACAAAAAGGAGAAATTGCTGACCTTTTAACAATTCTTTTTTTATGCAGTAATCCCAAGGAAAGCTTAATCCAGTGCCTATGTACACCCTTGATCATTTTTTCGGAACCGTTTGAGATATTTCTATGAAACAAAGACTAAGTTGGCCCTGGGGTTATAAAATACTGTGTAAATTTGACGTCAATACACGTTCAGTGGTTTGAGTTAAATCCGGCTGGGAAAAAAAACCCATTAGATAGGCTTAGTAATCTATTATACTATATGAAAAAATAATTTTTAATTAGAAAATACAAGACAAACTTCAATTTTATTTAGTTGAATTGATTTCTACACTTTCGTGTTAAATATCCCAGAGCTACCATGATGTACACGTTATCTGTTTAACACAATATTAAATAAAACTCCCAGGCTTATTTCAATTATCTTAATCCTCCCCCTCCCCCTTTCCCCACTTTCATGGTCTCTGGGGAGCCTGACGACTTCTAAGATAAAAACTTTCCACCAGCAATATTCTACTATAGTAAATCTTATTCTCGACAACACAATCTATACCACTTTTAAGGGCGAGTACCACGTTCATATGCTGTTTGAAGTCATTCAGCAACTTCGCGAAATTAACGCTACGTACATATTTTCGCATGCAGGATCTGATTAAATCACTACCGATAACTGCGCGCTGTGTAAAGGATGTTCATGATAAAGTGAGCACTTTTGAAATCGACCATAGAAAAATGTCACTGCCCCTGCCTGCATACATTTTAACGGGAGCAGTGAGCGACATGCGCCCAGTAAAGTTGGCAATGGAGGGGAAAATAGTTCCATATTTGAACGTAGAAATTAAAAAAATGTGATAGGTAATCATTTGTGATAATTTAAATTATTTCCCTCGCTTTCCGTATTTTCCAATGTATCCAAGTGTAGAAATGAGCAGATTTGTACACTATTTTTACTTTTCTTATAACTACAGTTTCTCTTGACCGACGCGTGAATAAAGTGATGAGGCCCATGGCAATGTTAATTTTACATAAGGCGGAAGAACACGTAGCGTGCCCACAAGTAGAGTTTAAGCACAGCTTCCGAAAGTGTTCATTTTACCGTGAACAGCCTATAACGCTTTGCCTTCCATGGGCATCAAGTGAACTGGAATTTCCAATAATTTCTGGAGGAAATTAATTGGGTAGAGATGTGCTTCGTGCGTAAATATTACGAAGCTCTACTAATACGAGACGAACTAACAAGACCACACCCTACCGAGGTGTGGTCTACGGCAAATGCACACACGTAGTCAGTGGCATAGCAATGTCAGGTGGTTACCCAGTGAGGAAAATTTCTTGTACCCCCTCCCCCCCCTTCCAACAATGAAAATATTAACAGGAATAATAGGATACAGTTGCAAATGTTATTTTCTAATTTATTTACTTATAACATTGTGAGCATAAGCACTTAAAACCTTTTCCCCCCCTAAACTTTGTCCTCGGAAAAGTTTGAAATCACATATCAAAATCTATTCCTTTCACTACTTTTCAATTGACAGAATGTGGATTCTTATTGGACATAAGATAATTGTTGCTTAATTTTAGTTTAAAAAAACTCACATGATGCCACAAAAAAAAAAAAAACACTACGTTAACTAGAATTGTGAGGCTAAAATAATATTTGGTACATAATACGAAAGCTATATTCAACAAAAATCTCTAAAAACCAAATCCAAAGAATCATTGTTTAAGACTAAGTATGATATTAACTGTGGAAGTTAGTCTGCTGAAGTTGGAATCAGATTTTTGGGCTCGAGAACTGCAAACAGAGCTGGTGTGCTTTCCGTGTCTTTGCCGAGTGTCAATTTCTTGATAAAAGCTGTCCATTCACACCAACATTGATCTTTTCAATTCTTCATTCAACTAAGTGGTTATCTTGAGCCTTTTCTCCAAGCACAATATTCTTTCAGATGGTTTTCACAAAATAATGACAATCTTTTCACAAGAGTTCTTCGAAAACTCTCCACTACACAGCGCAGGGTTCAGCCACGTTTCGTTGCATTTGTTGACTGGACTTAAATGTTTAAAAACTTATGTTGGGTTGTTGAAGTTAATTGTCGGACAAAGTTAAACTTGTTTTAAATAAAGTTATTTAAAAACAGTGCCATGGAAAATTTTTTATTTTGGCCATTTTGTTACCCCCTCAATGATATATATATATTATATATATATATACACACACACACACAGCCCCACTATTGGCTTCTCTACACACAGAGTTTCTGCAGCCTCACTATTGGTTTCTCTACCCACCGAGCTACTGCGGCCCCACTATTGGGTTGTCTACCCACCGAGCTACTGCGGCCCCACTATTGGGTTGTCTACCCACCGAGCTACTGCGGCCCCACTATTGGGTTGTCTACCCACCGAACTACTGCGGCTCTTGGGAAGGAATGGAAGACAGCCCATAGACAAAAAAGGGAGGAATTGGTGAACTTATTCTAACAATGCTTTTTTTTTTATGCAGTAAAATTACAATAAAAATTCTCAAAGGAATGAGGTAAAATTACGTTTTTTTTTTAAATAAGGAAATGAGATTGTTCCGGGATAAACACTTTCCCATTTATATATTAGTAAGGATTCTTAATCAAGATTATACATGCTCGGAATAAGGTTTGTCAAATTTGCTACAGATGGTTAAATGGTCTGTAACGCGTAACTTTGCAAATACTTATACTTTTTATGCTCCGCATATATAGCTTCTAGGTTCGCGACTATGACTTCAAATGCTGAACATACAACCAAAGCACTGGTAAGACCAGCATTGCAAATGCTGCTTTAGACATATTGCGTTATGGCAAACATTTAGGGCACTACCCACCAGTGGTAAACATGTGTTCTACCAGAAAGAAAACTTGTTCACTGCATTTCCACGGCTGCACGAAGAAAACTGCAGGTCAATTCGGAGGCTTAAGGGGAATGGTGTATGAAAGCATATTTACCCGATTTTCGATACAAGTCTTTTTATAAAGGGTTTGTCGAAATTTTTAGCTCGACAAGACGCAAATAATTTTCAACGCCATTTTACGTTAGATATTCACTAGTCATTCTCGAAACACTGATGGAAGAAGGAAAATCTTTTTAAAATCAATCAGTGCTACGAGAATAACTAAATCAGTGAATTTTTAACAATGTAATAAGGTGCTCAAAATTGTTACGTCTTTTAGATCCAAAAATTTTGAAAAATCCTTTTTAAAACAATTAATGACAAAATCTATACAACTTTACGGGTTGCGTGCACCATTCCCCTTAATGCATATCGACGTAGATGAATTTTATACAGTTAAAGCCATTAAAAGTTTCCGTGCATCATTGCCGCAATTAAACTGTTGCTCCAGATGTTAGCACTGCGCTTATCGCAACGATACGCCACATTTACAAACACGTCTAAAACCAACAAACATACGCGCAACGCTGTTTGCGTAGCAAACCATCAAACTGAGATCCGGCAGCATTTGGGACAGAAACTTTTGTAAACACTCATGCTATCTATCCAATGTGTTCGCTGCACATGTAATTTGTGAAGCATGCTATTTTGGTGATAAAAAAAGAACAAGCCATTCCATGGATCGATAAAAGGCGAGCATATGGTAGACCAAGTAATTCTCTTGCAGTATGGAAAAAATGCCTGCACTACAGAGCCTTCTGGAAACTATCTAGCAACACCAAACACGTCCGTTCAGCCGCGTTTTGAATTTCCTCGCTGCTGCTGTCAGAATAACGTATGGAAATGTGGGATGTCAAGTGGACATGCAGGGCAGTTAGTTAAAGACTATTCGCAATGGTGTTAACAGGCGGCCGCAGTCCGGTCCCACTCACCCAGAAGACGAAGTTGAAGAGCATCAGGAGCGACTTCATGCAGGCCATGGCGGCCACAGTCTGCAACCTCTTGCCCATGTCTTCGGCCAGCTTCTAGCAGTACTAACGCCAACAGACAAACGCCAACTGAATTGAACGAGCCGCCTGCGGCTGGACCGGCCACTACCGCGCCGGTCGATACGCCCGCGCATGCGCAATAGACACTCGGCCGCGGCGAGCGCGCGCGGCGCTGCCACCCTCCCGGCGATAGACAGCACGACACAACTGCGAGACGCGGCTAATAAAGATCGATATTACAACTCAGCTCAGCGCATGTACCAAACAATGGCCTATCCCACACAAATACAATTATCAATGTCACAGGTCAAGCGATAAACGTGTTTTTATGTCTTAATTTAAAAAAAAAACTTTTTATATGAATAAAATATTTTTTCAGATTTAAGGAAATCAAATTACATCACAAATTGGTTAAAGGAATGTTCGATTATAATTAATCTAGTTTGAAATTAAATTAATTTTTGTCATCAATAAATTTTTATACTCTCTTATTGTTCTTTAAATTAATGTTAAATCGATTAAACTCCTTTTATTATATTTCGATATATGCATATATCTAAAATTAGCGATTTTATTTACGTCAGTTAACGATGTGCTTTGCGAACCAAAGCCGAATTTGACTGCATGTAGCTAAGTAGCATAATGGGATTTGCCGGATGTCAAATTCAGCAGACTTAAGGTCTTATCCAGTCTGTGAATATGCCCACCTACGTCTTTCCTTAAAGGGGAATCTTTAACGTAGCAAACCAAAACCAATTTTAAACTATTTTTTATTTTAAAAATACAGAGCAAAATGGGCGATGAGCTAGTTAGAATACTTTTAGTATTCCTTAAGAATTCTGAAAATATAATATTTAAGGGAATAATCGATTATTCAGGCAAGATTTATCAGTTTCAGTAAGTGTGCTTCTGATTCAGTAGATAAATAACTAAACGATTATTTTGTTTCTATTCACATTTTGAAATCGTTTCTGATAGTTGTATTGGCAGAAAATAAGTTCGTGTTGGGATACGGAGACGGGTTTTGTGGGTTGTGCTGTTGTAGTGGTTAGACTACTCGCCTCCCACAAAGGCGAACCGGGTTCGATTCCTGTAGGGGTCGCTACTTTGCAAAGAAAACATGGGATTTAAGATCACTTTTCTCTGAGTCTGTATGTGTGTGCCACTTATCCCCCCAGAAATTTCTGAACCTTGAAACGAATTTCACCAAACCTGGTGGACTTACAGTACTTCGTGAGGACATTCCACTTTTATAGTTTTCGACTACACTGGATATCTATTTTCAAACTAGCTGCAATTAAAAAAATTATTTGTTTCTATGTCATATATCGGGATTTAATTTACCTATTTAAATCAAATTTAGTACAATGACATTGCATCATGTAAGTATTAAATTGAGAGAGATATACTGTTGTTCGTCCGCCATTTTGGGAGATAGTACCACATGAAAAAATTAACCTTTCATGTTATATCTCGGAAAATACTCAACCGAAGAAAAGTTAAAACTAGTCACGGTTAGTGGATATCTATCCATATTTTTTAAAATTATAGTACACTTTTGGTACAGTAATATTAACAGTTTTGAGTCAGTCAGTAAACTCTTAAGTTTAAAAATAGCCCCCTTGAAAAATATCTAATCTGCAAAGGTAAACTAGTTATATTAAAACACGAATTTTTTAAAATAATTTTGGCAGCAAATCACAGTGGCACTATAGAGTGTTTGAATTAAATGTTCGTCCAATGTGCTGAACTGCGAAAAGAACAATTTCAACCAGGCCTGTTGAGTGCTTTCAAGACACGTCACATACAATATAAAGACCATTTCAGAGCACTCCAACTTACCAGAAACATATTTTACTTGCCGTATCTCTCTCTCTCTCTCTCTCTCTCTCTCTCTCTCTCTGTATATATATATATATATATATATATATATATATAATTACAAGATGTTCATAAACTACCTGTCGAAGTTCAAACCACAGCATCTGTGGGCGAACAGAAACAAGAAACTAGTCACAAAATGTTCGGAATGGCAATTTAGTATGTTTAAATTTAAATTGAATTTCAGTAAACGACATCATGTGTCCGTGGGCACAACAAGTTGCATAACACAAAGGCGAACTGATCCACGGCAGTGCTGCACGCAGCACTTGGCGCCACCTGATGGCTGAATGGGTTGCCACTGTTACACAGACAGATGACACCTTACTATCAGGGAGCTTGCGATTTCATGGTGGCCTACGTACAGGCACTGGCCGCATGTCATGTCACTGCCATGGATCAGATTTTGTTAAAATTGTGAACCCTAATCGATCAAATTTTTACATTTGAAAAGTATTTTTAGTAACATACTTTCTAATGTTGCAAAATATATACATTTTTCTTTCATATGCAGCATAAATCACATTTTTCTGACAATTTTCATGGTGTCTGGACTACTTTTCTATGAGTTCTTCACATTGTACAGTCAGGTGCAGTGCTCCATAGGCAGTTGATTTACTTCAAACTTAAGTAGCAGAGTGCAGAGCAACAATGAGCAGCCACCACAGTCGTCGACTTCCCGATGTGGGGAGCTGCTCAAGTGCTCCTAAAATCGACACCGCAGGCAGCAGAACAGGATATGCATCTGCTGTAATTGAGGTGGAATGGCTGCAAACTGCTTCACAGGGGAGGGAGGCATTTGATGCAATTTGGGTTCCCCTAACCCAAGACCATTTGCCTGCTGCAACAAACTCCACAGCGCAGCAGAGCGCCGCACTCTTCCTAGTGCACTGAGGCACCAGTGCGTCCATGCAACAGACAATGGGGGTTAAGGATCACTTCAGAATAGTACAACGAAGTGTAGAGTCAGTGCAGCGCAAAATAGTGTGCAGTGTGGCCGAGCAGCCACATGCACCCAGCAGTGGTGCAAGATACACGGAAACAGTGCGAGTGTAAAGATATTTCTAAAAGGCTTCAAAGGCAAGGGCAATATCATACAAAGACACACGAGTACAGAAGAACACCCTCAAAATCCATCTTCATGCCTAAAAGCAAGTGCAAGTGCATGTTCGTTATTTTTCATTATGTTCATTCTCATATGTTTACATCTTCATCCCATTTCACCCCCTTTTTTTACTTGTACTACAGGTTCCAGAATGCAGTGAATTTTTCTGTTATGTTTTGAGCAAGCATGGTAAGGGTGCAGAGGTTTTCATTGCAAATGTGTTGTAGCAAATATTTCCACATGGTGCGCCTGCCTACCAATGAGGGCACGTGCACTATGTTGTGAAATCAATAATCACAGGTTTTCTTGAGAGGGCATATGTGTGTCCCTGTGACACCAGGTCTTGGGGTCTTCATGGCGTGGAGAAATGAAAAAAGAGCATTTATGTGGAAATTTGGTAAATAGGTTAGGTTTTGCCCGGTGCCAGTCATCGTCAGAGGTGGTGCCAAAGTTGTAGAGCTGACTCTTTCTGATGCTCCGGGTTGTGTCGCCGACGAACAAGCCCTTCTTTTCCTGGCTCCTTGAAGAATGATGACTTAAGATTAAATGTAAAGCTTTGTGGACTCTTAGGGCGGAACTAAAAAAAAAAAACCTGAACAAAATACGTTGAATTGAATATACTGCGGAACAGAACACTCTTGAAATAAACACATAATTCACACTTTAGAAATTGCGGGAAATGAGAGTCCCGTGTCCTTATGCACCTTGAGGCATGAACAGAATCAAACACATACTTTCCTGAGTGACGTTATTTATTCGTCCGCGAATTAACATACTCCTCTAGGAAGTAACTTACATAGGTACCGAACTTAACTGGTCGGTGACGTAACACTGAACAAAAGGCCATGTGGGCAACACAATTGTTACAGGTACAAGTAAGCTCCCGGAGACTATGCATACCAACCGGAAGAGGAGGGGTGTTGTCCCGGGTGGCTAACATAAAGAGGTACCGGTAATTTGAAGTCTATTGCAAATTAAAATAATTAGTACAAAGTTTGAACGCCACCTGGGCATGCGCTATGCGACACACAACGACACGACGCAACCCTCCAGATACCGAGCGATGACTTACTTGCCATGCGGAGGCAAGGGCCGGCGGTTGCGGGCCCGTTCGACACACGGAATTACTTTCTTGTACAAAGTACTGTTAGACTTACTTGGGGTCAAGCACAGATGTAGGAGGTACACAATAAATTAAAATAAACTGCAAAAGACATATGTAACCCTAAATACAAGTTGATGGATTATGTGGGGGTGAAACAAGTGAAATTTAAACAAACAGGAAATTATAAAAAACACTAATAAAAGCAGGTGCGCCTTAAGATTACTTTGATGTGTACGTCTTTCCCAATCTCGAAATATGTCTGCAATTTGCATGAAGCATTAATCAAATATTTTACATTTTAACTCAATTTGTACTAATTACATATCCCTCCGCCATGCTGAGTAGCTGGCTGGTTGAACAAACACTCACATTCCTACACTAAACTGCCCCCTGCTACATCTGACTTACCCTACTCTACCTTGCACTGACTTGGCACACTTCAGCAGACACTGCATGTTGCTGCGTCGTGAGTAGAGTGTGCGCCCTGTCGGCACAGGTCCCTCCTTGCAGCGGGCAAACAGTCTAGGGTGAAGCAGTGGTCGGCGTGGACTGTGCTCGCAGTTTGCGCACACCAAGGTGGCCAGCACTTTTTGTATCGATAATTTAGATTAATAGTAGTATATTTTAATCAGGAACAGTTTCGTTTCTGCCACCCTGGATTCTGCGTCTCACCTTCCCCAGTGCTTGCATTGTCTGGGGAAGCATCAAGCAAGTGTAAATTCTTTGTAAGGCCTCGCACCATTTATCTGTATCACCGTCGCCGACAGGTATGAGTCCAGTAACCTGTATCAGTGGTTTTCCAGAGGTACATGTAAAGTAATACCGAGTAAATACAGCAGTGAAAGCTACACGTGTAATTTATTCAGGTTAGCCACAAGGCATTTCAGGGTGCAGCCCTCACATGCCCATTAAAAGCATCAGTGTGTTATTCTTTCAGTGTTCAAAGTGTTTTCATGTTTTACAATGTAAATCACATAATTTTTGGGCGAGTGGTCAGCGCTGATAGTCCACCATGTAGCACTTTATTATTTAAATATTATACTGAGGAGCTCGAGCAATGCACATGGAAGGATTGCCACCTTTTCGACAGCATGTCCTGAGATGTAGAGTCAGTTCTACCAGATCTCCACGACATTATTGTCTGGATAATGCCTGGAACCCCAGGTATCAAAACATTTTTCCACGATTTTTCCTCACTCCAGACTTCACTGGGCCTCAAAACCTCAACCGACCAGTTTCATACCACACCAAGCTATCACACTGCTGACATAGTGGTGACGGTGCACCCACATGCATCTGGCCAGCCATGGTGGACATGTGCTCGACAAGGATGCGTGGCACAGTGATGGAGAGAGAGTAAGGCTTCCCCTTATGTGACTTACCTCTCTGCTCTCACTAGGGGATTGGACAGACTGACAGAGAGGCGGAAGTGACCACCTGCTCATGTGAACTGATGCTGTATCGATACTCGCCAGCTGATGTTTATGCTGTAGCATTAGCGGGGAGAGCTTTGGGTTGCACCCTCCTTTGCCGTCCAGCACTGAAGAGGTTGTGGGTGGGGAGAAGTTGCCCCACCATCCAAAAATGGCCACTCTCCTGCATGGTGTGGTGTCCTGTTGTTAAAATGGCTGTTGCTATGCTGTTTTGGTACACTTCCACCTTGCCATGTGGTGCATCGTTCCAGGTATCTGGAAGGGGTCGGAATGCTCCTGTTAACCTGTTGCAACACCCTTGATGTTCCTGTCGCAGTCAGTTAGGAAATATTGCCAGAAAATGACAGGAAAGAAAATTTTGAGTGGTTAAATTTTGGTGGGATTCCATGTTCGTATTGTCAAGAATTTTTGGAAGAAAAATTATGCCACCCAGAAGGGCGCCAATTGACACTGAAGTGTGGAGGCTATTGGTTAGGTGTGTTGTAAGGGGCAGACAATTCTTCATTAGGAATTCTTAGGATAGGTTGGTTTTACCAGATTATGCACAAAGTATTGCTGGCAAGTCACACTGATGTTGATAAAGCTGAACACACTTGCTGTCCTCAGGGTGCTGCGGGCGGAATGCCCAGACATAGACTTTTTTTTTGGTGTATTTGTCCCATTTACATAATTAATTATTGTGTCTACAAAACGGCAGGACTATTGAAGGCTAACTACATGTTTTTAATTATATTATCCAGAGAACTACACTCACAACTGGTTGAATAAACATGTTGAAACATTGGATGGATTTTAAAGAATCCTATTGCCTGACATGATTGAAAGTTCTGCGAAGAATAACACACATGATACCTTGCACCTCCAGAGGTGCTGGAATGTGTTAGTGTCCCACCTGGGAGCAGGTGGAGAATAGGAAGTGGAGAATAGGAATGCGCATTGTCCGCAATGGAATCTCTCGGCGACTCAATTTGCCATGTCAGACATTGCCAGTGCATTTTGCGCCCACACATCTCACATCTCATGGTTTCTTGTGAACCTTGCCTGCAAATTTCCTGTTGACACTGTTCATGTGTTTGTAAATGTTCAGTTTTGACTGCTTTGAAAATTTTATCTGTTCGGAAATAATTCGTTCGCACATTTCGCAGAGAATACAGCCTTGCTGGTATGTGGTGGCCTTTTCAGTTCAACTCAAACATTCTGAATTAAAACTACGTGCACACTCTACACAAATTACGGTTCCATTTTCGCTTCCTGCACACATAATTTGTTATTCTTTCTTTGCGAATTCTCAAATTCTGTTTCCCCTACACGGAAATATTACTTCTTCAAATGGATGTGTACCTATTGTGGGTTGTACACACATCAAACATAAAGGTTTAGCTTGGTCTCCGTTCGTACACCAATTCAAATGCATCAAGACAGTATCTCCTACCGCGCATGCTGTGGAGCACAGACTTCAATGTCAAACATAGCGTTGTTATGCGTCTGACCCACAGTCGTTCTTTGCGGGAGGAGGGGGATATTTACACTTTCTCGCTGTGCCTTGCTTCCCGCTGAGAACACGTGTTCCAGCTTGCGCGGGTGAAGCATGTGTTTTCCAAGTATACTACTTGCTTTAAAAACTGAAAAATTACTTTGAAAATTTACTTGAAAATTAATTGTGGGCTCTTGACTTATGATCGTCGCACAACAGCTTTGAAAATCTTTGCAAAAATACCTTTAATAAATGGCTGTAAAATTTTTGTTGAATTTTGAAAAGTCTGTGAAATATCCTTAACATTTTTATTTATTGTGAAAAATGCTCAGAAAAGTTTTAAAAATTGATTTAATTCACTGCTGCCCTTTAAGTTCGTTACTGCCAAAGGGAAAACACTGGAAAAGTTTATTATTTTTTTGTTTTGAAAAAGTTTGAAAATTTCTATTTCTGAAAAAGCTTCAAAATGTTCTGGAAATGTTCTGGAAATAATGAAATTGGTTTTTGGATTGCTTTTGTTGTTACAATCTGAATGTTAATGTTCTGTTTTATATGTTATGTGTCGATGTTGGCAAACACTGTTCACCAGTCAGACAATAGAAATGGCGTCGTAGATATGTACCTAAATAAATGTGTATTGTAAACCCTGAGGCTTTTACTTAAAAACTACCACCTTAGTAAAACGAATTCTAATAGGTTATGGGTCCAATGCTTTCGTGAAATGTTTTGACCTTTCATTGTGAAGAAAATAAGGATGGAAGTGTTGACATTCATAGTGAAATGTTCGGGAAAGAAGCTGCCGATGCCGAATAAAAACAAGATTCCTCATGTAGTTCTCAAAGTGTACCGCCGTTTCTTTTAGATAACAGTGGATTCAGCAAGTTGAAATTTCGTGTCAAGTTAGTGCTGGATGAAAAACAACTGCTGCAAACTACAGAAATAAATGTAGAGGATATCGCGGAAGACAAAGAGAAAAATGAATTTTTCAAGAAGGATGCCTCAGATATGGCTAAGTATGGGACATCACGAGTATGTCACTGCACTTGAAGGGTGATATTAAATGAAATTATGCCTCATGTGGCTGATTCTCGATAGATGATTACAGTTACACTCTTATAATTAACATATTAAAATCGGAGCGTGTCGTAATGGTTATAATTACAGGAATGCGTATGGATGCGATGACACAGATTTCGTAACTAGAGGTAGAGCTATGCCCTGTATTCTATGGCATGTTATCTTCTCTCTATGCTGGGGCAGGAGGTTTCCCTAGTTAATTATAGCGCAATCACTGAAAAATTGCTTAAAATTAATGCGGCTAGGGATCCACTCGCCACTTTACACTTCCTGCGGGAGTGTGATAACTCATCTTTTGACACTACTTGGAGCCGAGTCGCACTCCGGATTCGGCCACGAGGCCCGTCGACATCGCACACATCGGTATGCTGTGGGAATAAGTGTCGCCCCTTATCACAGTGTTCTGTCCATTGGTTGTTGCGTTCAATGGTCGTGACTTTATGGGACATGCTCATTTAGGCCACATTCATTCATCCCGAGAGTTACGTCTTGTGATGAATGTTAAATATTATTAACTACGGCCATGACTTACAAGGTGGCAAGAAAATTGCAAATGCTGTTCTTGTCGAGCTGCACTGATCGAGACTGCGACCTATAGTCGATTTGTCGAATGTTGCTGTGTGGTTAATGCATCTGTGATGGAACAAATGGGCACAAGGGATACATGACCACGAGGGACACGTCAAATGTGTTTTCTTACCAGATGTATCTTTACTTACAGAAAAACACTATATTTTACTCTAGGTGAACACTTTACACTTTTTGCCGGGCTTGGCCAGCTGGCTGGAAACTACTGTCAAAAATGTGTGAAGCAGATAAAACTTATGTGAACATTTATGCTTCCCGAGGCTATGCATGCACTGGGGTAGTAGGGGTGGTATCTCCGGGTGGCTGAATAAGCAAAGTTCCAAGAAATTATGCTATTGAGACATTAAATGATTGGTGATACAATAGAGGAATGCCCCCCCCCCCCCAGAGCATCCCGACAGTCATGTAACCACCTCTATGAGTTCTCAGAGACTACTGATTGCCTTGGCATGCTGCAAATTGCCGGCTTGGTGGGTGAGCTTGGCATGTGGGGACTAAGTTTTTGGCGCATTTGCATTAAAATTCACAAACACACCAAACTCTTGCAAAACAGCACATAATAAAATATTTGGAATAACAATATACATAAAACATGACTCTTGCACAGTATGAGAAAATGGAATGAGGATGAACATATGAAATTAAAACAATTACCCTTGCAAACAAAGATTGGAATAAACAAAACAACACTGAATAAAAATTGGAAGGAACATCTTTTAAGTTGTCTTGTTTAGGATTTATACGGCGTGAGCCATAGGTCCTTCTTGGGCACCCTAATTTCTACACATTGTACTTTTATACACTGGGCTATATTACATTGCATTCCCTACACTCGCCGCACTATTGCACTGGTGGCACTGCTAAGTAAAACACTGTAGAGTGCGGGTGCTTGCTGTGGCAATGTCAAGGTGCGTGGCTGAGTAATAAACATAGTGTGTATATTTCACTGCACCCTGAAGTTAACATCTAAGGCTATAATAAGATATGTTTGTTGACTATTGTTCCAAACGACAGGGCTTTCAAAATTCCGTTACTATGAATAACCTTTAAAGGTGAGGTATGGCGATCTCGCTGGCTGAGCACTAATCAATCACCATGTCCCAGGACTAATCTGCTTTTCTACCACTACGACTAGGAAAAAATTTCTTGGATTTTATTTGATGTTAGTACACTGTTTGGCAAACAAGTGCTTTGAGAGGTTGGAAACTTCTTCTAACCAATTTGGAATGCTGCGATGTTTAATTCATATAGGTGAAAGTAGTAGTTTATTAATATGAAGTTACGTGTCTTTCAAAAATTAATCACTGTTGAAACATGTAACTGGCAATTGCTTTAGGGTAGGACAATGTTGGGTACATGCATTGAAGACGAATACGTAATTTATTGCCTTATCTTTAGTCTATAAATACGACAGGTCATACAATTAGTGATTTTTATTATAATCTGGTGGGAAAACGTGTGGATTAATTTAAAATGAAAAGTAAAATGAATGACTTATTACTACCTAATTATCACTCGTTTGTCTCTTCATAATTGATGATTGCTCTGTAGTAAATTACGAATATGGGGCAATTTTGAAATACATCTTGTATATTTACTGCACCTGATTATTTTATATTGAGAGACTTTCTCTCAAAAACGTTGGCAACAAGTGTAGTACTAGCAGTTAGTAATCTCGATGGCACAACGGCGCATATTTCAATTGAACTTCGAAGCTTTGTTTTTTTCCGAATCCAACAACTTTTATAAACGTAGTGTTAATTTTATTTTTAAAAATTTGCCAATAAAGAGTTAAATGTTATTTTTTAAATTTGGTCTGATGGTGTGAAAACTGTGTACAGTAGCTCGGTAGTAAACATTGTACGACTTAATTTTTATTTTTGACTTAATAAAATTTCTTGAAAAGCTAATTTCTGTAAAAAAAAATTTGAGCATTGTGTATTGGTTTTACTCCACTCTCAGGAGATATTTCGAAAGCGAGAAATCCATTATTTCATAAAGTTTTAACTTTTTTTCTTGTTTGGCATGGCTTAGGTATTTTTGTAAATTGATTTCTATAGCTGTTTTTAATGCTGCAAAATATTTTTTCTCTAGTTTGTCATAACAAATTAAATTTTGTTTGCGGATCTCTGAAAGCATGAACAAGAAAACTTGCAAATAAACATGCACAGCCAATCATCCAGATTGTAGTCTTATTTCCATACGTTTGTCATACTGGTGTGGGTATTCTTGTTCCCTGGTCAGCATTGCTGAGACAGCTATTTTTTGGGTGCAGTAATGGTTAGAAAAGGGGTTTTCTTTCATGTTAATGCTGATTGTAGATAGATTGTTTCGCTTGTTACTTTATGAGTAATGTTATTTAATCCGAGTTGATTGTGAATGGGGTCTAAGTCTAGTGCGAAGTATGGTTGGCTATTGTGAAGGGGAGCATTGCTTACTTTTGTTATATTATATTGGAACTGCCTCTGTGAATTGAATGGGAGTAGTGTGCAACCCGATTCCACATTGCATTTTATGACATCACCAATATGGTGTCTATGACATCATATGTATTTTACTATTCTTACATTGCTTACCTATGACAGTGGAACGGAAATGTGGGTTTTCGGTCGGGGAGAATTTCAGCATTTATAGATGTTGGAATCTGGTAGTACAGTAGATTCCATTCGCCCAAGTGTACTTCATGATACCACATAAGGATCATAGTCAATAAATTACTATTTTGCAGTAAAAACTAATGTATCTGATTTGTACCATTCATATCTTTTCGATATTTCAACCACACCTAGTTGTTTATCACGGGTCTGTGTGGGCGAATTACTGTATTAGGTGTATACTTCAAACAAATATATTCAATAAATGATTAATTTTCCACCAAAACTAACATCTATAAACTGTGAATCATCCTTTTCGGTACTTCAGCCACATCTTGTTCATCATGGCTCGTGTTTGCTGAATCAGTGTAATGGATGTATTTTTTCAACAAACTTAGTCAATAAATAACTAATTTGCCACCTAAACGTACATATATCTATAAACAACGAATCATAATTTCAGCCACACCTTTTTTTATCACGGGTTGCTTGTGGATTAATCACTGTAATAGTTTTATATTTCAACCACTTGAAAAGGATTATTTCCTCACACAATCACATTTCCTGTTTAGTTAAATACCATTTCTGGTATAAATATGAACATAAGGGCAGTAACTTGTTGATTACAAAACAAATACAACTCTACATAGCTGAAAAAATTATAGCACATAATCTTCATTAAAAATATTGTACTCGGTGATATGCATTTTCGACGAGATACTTTTTAAGCAGTTTCTTGAAAACAGATAACTTGTTTTTCAAAGGCTGTTTAAGTTTACTTATATATTTTATTGGTGATATGAATGGACTTAGTTCAAATTTCCTTAGTTCGGTGTGATGCAATAGGAATGTCTTTCTTTTGTCTTGTGTTGTAAGAATGTAGATATCGACATTTCCACGACAATGTCTTCTGTGTAAAAAAGCTAATTTTACACTGGAGACGAAAAAACTGATTTATAGCTTTTAAAAGTCTATATAATAAATTGACATTATATGACAGCATCAATGTATTGACCTATGAAAATAATAAAATTAAACTCATTAATATTTTATAGAAATAAACACAAAAATTATGATAAATGTGTATGTCACTTACATAGGAGGTATTACTGGTCACCAAAAATTACACAAGAGCAATTGCATCTAATTTTCCAACACATGAGAGGCATTAAAATGCACATAGGATTTTTAAAATCTTATATAGCTGAAAATTTACTAAACTTAAGAGTCATTACAAATTTATTTTCTAGGGAACTCGTACAAATAAATTGTAAGAGCAGCTATACATATTGTATTGTCCAGTCATTCTGTAAATTTTTAACCAAATCCCTCGCACACACTTAGTTTCATATATTGTACCCTTAAACCTGTGATTCAATAGACATTAAAACACTGATGTATAACAAAATATCATGTTATTACGTAACATTAATCTACTTATAAAATGTGTTCTTGGTACTAACTTGAGTCATTTCTTTATACGTAAGTAAGTAGAGTATATTCACTGTATTTCTTGTACAATACATTTTAACACCCACGAGACAATGCACATTAAAATACAAATGCAAAAAATGTGTCATATTTTATCACAGGAAACTGTTTGCATTAATTAATTTTCCCCTCTTCAGAGAAAGGACACTTTGACCAGTATTTGTTTGCTAGTTCTTTTGTGCTTCATGTATGTTTCCCGTACATTTAGTTGAGTCAGGCGTGTATGGCAAGTTGTCATAAAATATGTGATATGATCCATGATGCTTTTCAGTGATTGGTATTTGAGAGGTGTACAGAAAGCGTAACTCTTTGAAGTTTTCAAGTCTGAGTCACCTACGAGACAAGCATACCTAATCCTGAGTAAAGTCATTTTTGATATATATCTCTCCGTCAATGCAGTACCTAATTTTGCATCTGTAACAACCCTGTCACCTACATTTTGGCCTGGTCTAGTGAAACGAAGAACAGAGCTCATTCTTGAATAATTCATAATGAACTTTGTAAACCTCGGACACAACACTTGAAATACCACTTTGCGTACCGGGATAGCAGGAAACGTTTGCTTGAGTAAGCTTCTCACTGAAGCAGATCCGACACCATTGCCCCCTTTTTGCTTTATAGAGCAATTCACACCTTTAACTTGGAAATTTGTGACTCAAATACATAAGGCACTTCTCAATCAATATATAAGCAAAGCTACCAAGAAATATACTCAAATGTTTTAAAAGAATACTTGGTTTTATTCGAAGTAGGTGAGTGTGAAAACAATACAAAATTCGCTGGAATAAAATGCACAAGTTAAAATAGAAAATCCCTTACACAGATTAAAATTAAAAATATTACAATGTTATTTCTCTGTGAAAATCAATTTAAAATTAATGTATCAGTGTTTGTGTAAGGAATCACTGTCCAGATAAAAGAGTTTTATAATTTATGAATGTATGCCCACTAAACCAGACAGGTACTACAACACATCACTTTGGTGTACAAAATTTATATGTGGAATTTAATCTGGCTCAACTTAACGCTGTCCCAAACCAATTAGTGTCCAATTATGTTGCTTCAGTGATAGGATTGTACAAAGTACGGGACTCTTTATCCCTTTACCTCTGGGATTAAATGTTAGTTTTTAACTCTAGATCACCATGATTCAGTCAATTAAATTAGATACTTAGTTCATTTAAAGTAGTAATCTGGTTCAGCCACTATGCTGGAAGTTACCCGATTATCAGATGCGTCAGCCGCAGGGTCTTGCAGTCTGCGTCGATCAACAGCTAGTTCTAACACAAATCAAGATTAAGGACCAGGCCTCTTCTTAAATCGCCTGAAAAGTGGCCTACTTAAAAAAAATTTCTGCTGATTAATAATCAACTAATTTTTAGCCGGCGCACATATTTTTACATGTGGATCACTGCAGCTACTTTTGAATGGATGTTGACTCTTTCAACGATGGCAATAGAGAGAACGAATTGGGACGCTTCTAGTTGATTCAAACTTACCATAGCGGAAATCCTATGACGTCACATCAGTAGCATAACCAGGCTGGCTACTCAAATAATTACGAAAAATGTTTGTACGTAGAAAACTTTCAAAATAATATCTGTACTTTACAAGATGGTTTAAAAAAACATTACTGAGTCCAGATATGAAATAAAACTGCCAGATAATAAAATATCTCATAAGTCATAACCAAACACAATAAGTTTTATAAATAATTATTTGGTGTGCAAAATTACGTGTTTATAAGTTTCAAAACAGAAATGTAAATAATAAAAAATACATAATACGTTAAACACAAATGCAAATGTGACGTTTTATAAAATGTAAACAAACCTAAAGCCTGTCATTCTATCACAGCTGTAAAAAAATGTATGCACCTAAGTTTCCTTAGAAAAATATTACAGTACCTTATATTCTGTTTAAATATGAAGAGTCCTTTTTAATCATTAAAGAATGGAAGGTGTTCTTTCTCCTCTCGCATTGTGCATACAATTTCACAGTTGATGAATTGGCACAGTTTGGAAGTTAGTGCAGCTCACTACACTTGGGGTGTACTGCGTATTGGCCCATGACCCCTGTGCCAACATCTCTGCGTCTACTTTCGCTAGAAGGCAGTACATACACACAGCACCGGACACAAATTAGGCCAGCGTCACCTTTGAATTCATTAATTGATACCTACTGTAGTGATTGCATGCTATTGTACTGGCCTCCCACCCAGGTGATTTAGGTATAGGCTGTTCACAATAAACTGAGCACTTTTGAATTCCCTGCTTAAGATCTACTTGTAGGTCACGTTGTGTATTCTTCCACCTTATGTAAAATTAACACTGTCATGGGCCTTTTCACTTTTTTTTTTGCATCGGTCGAGTAAAACTGTGAAATAATTAGAAAAGTATACATTTCACAAATTCGCTTAACATTAAATGTTACGCATTAAAAAATACAGGAAACAAAAGAATTAATTTCAGTGTTCACAAATGTTTATTTGTCACTTTTAATTCAACGATAAGACATGGAACTATGTTTTCCTCTGTCGTTACCAACCTCACTTGCTGCATACCACTCAGTGTGCCCCTTAAAATATATGCAGGTAGGAGTAGTGAGATTTTTCAGAGGTTGATTTCAAGAGTTCTCACTTTATCATGAACAGCCTTTAACAATCTCAGCATATGAAGACTGTAGCAGACATGTTGGCCAACAAGATGTCTCGTGGGACTCCCGGTTCCCATGTGCTCGCGTTCCATTGCAACTTCAGCTGCATCTCAGTTCTTTCCCATGTTCTTAAGCACCCTCCCAATCTCTCAGTTCAGCTTAAATTCATGTTTTTTTTCAATTACATATATATATATATATATATAAATTATGTTAGGTTTGCACACTCACTCTTCTTCTTCATCCTGTGATGTTGCAGATATGGCTTGCAGGATACAATTTCTGATTTAGCCACAGTAAGGGACAATAACGAACTGTTGTAATATGCTGCCGCAAAGTGCACCTGGGCGCAGATTTATGTTTATTCAGCGATATTTTAGTTAGCGAATGTGGTGCAGTATAGCAGCTTTTTGTGTTATTTGCTCCTTGTTTGGATTGTATATGTGTTTTTCATGTGTAACTTTATTTATAGATATGTTTATGTATAATTTGCTCACTTTACTGTATAGATGAAATTAGGTATTTTGTTTTTCTCTTGCATTAAACACATTTTAATAATTTTGGTTATAGTCAGTAACAACACTATCAATGAAAATATTACAACTGTTCAAATATTGTGATCACAACATGCCCCTTTTGTCACAATCTTTAATGATAATTATTGTTATCTCCATTAAACTTTACCCACTATCCTCTGCCCTTTTATTGTCCTCTGAAATGATAACGTAGGACACCAGAGTAATTCTCCGTTACATTTTAACTTATTAATTAATTTTTCTAGGAGTTGCAGATGAGTTGAGGAGTCTCGGATGATCACAGCAGTTGCCATGGTGAATGCATCAAGCAGCAAAGAGTCCACATTTGGGGCCCCTGAACCTGTTCCAGGCCAGAACTACAAGACCCTGCAGTCACTGAAACAGAGTTTAAAGGAAATTCTGTCATCTAGTGTGAGATTATCATATTTTAAAAGAGTCTTGTAGTAGGCCTTGATGGCAGAACTTATGTGTGGTTTGGTATTTATAAATGAATGTTAAGTATCTTAAGTTGGACTCATAACCATCTGTTGCACCTGTCAGTCATCTGTCAGTCAGTCAGTTATCCATCTGTGTCTTCATCTGTCAGTTGAATGGGACTCGCAACAAGCCATCGTCCATCAATCTTTTGGTATGGTAAAATTTGAGTGTGATCTTTCTTTAGTTGGAAATACATTTTAAAGAGAGAAACATTATGGGGGAATAATTTTTTTACATGATTAGAATTTATACTGAATTATTGTTTACATATTAAATTCCTAAATGTACCACTGAAGATAAATAAACACATATCCACTGCCTTGAATTTTATTTCAAAGTGCATATTTGTGTCTATGGAAATTCGTCCATCAAAAGTTAAAATTTGAGAAATATTTTACAGATTTACGGATAAAAAAAAAATGCCTTGTGATTGTTTTTAAGATTACGCGACCGCCGGACGGATGAGCTACTGACGGTGCGACGGATGATTGAAAGTACACTTTTATGGACTATGGAGAATTCTGTTGTAACGTTTGGCTGAATTTTCTTTCCAGTCGCAAGATGACAAAAAAGTGGTGCATGTTTTCACCAGTGTGGAGCAAATGCTACATTCCTGTGATGTAAGTAATCTCCTCTTGGATTTTTATTTTGCTGAAATTTGTTAGTTACCAAATCGCATGCTGAGGAAATGCTGTACATGTGTGACGTGTGTGGTGCAGGAGCTTGGGTAAAGCATTTGGTTGGCTGTGGAGACGTGATGGGAGAGTTAGTTAGAGATGGGACATGTGCAGTAGAAAAAAGTAAAACTGAAATTTGGAGGTGTTGAAGGCCTGCGGTGTAGTTCCTTACATGCCCTTCCTCAAGGTAACGTGTGATGAGTACATACTTGGGAATAGGTGTACCTAACAACCAGTTAGAAGTTAAGTTTTTGACAACTTTCAATCATTTTGGAGGGAACCAGGTCCTGAAATTACTTATGTGACGGGAAGACAGTAAGTGACAATCATGCACTTTTTGTGCTGAAATGTGGTGTTATTAATATGGATGCAATATACTATTACAATGGCACAAGTTAAACACTGTTAAGGATCCTATGTACTGAAATGTTTTCTGTGAAATCGTTGTTTGCGCGTAAACGCATGTATCAGTAAATAAACGTTCTGGAAATACAAGTTTTGCCAGAAAGAATAAAAACTATTGTCTATATCGCTGTCTTTTTACTTTTATCATATTTAGTGTATTATTGGAAAAAAAAACTTGTGAAAGTGGTCAAATATCACATTTTTAAAGCTTGCCTATGAAGTTTCTTTAAGCGGTAAGAGGAAAGTATTGTTATACGCACATAGTTTGATCTGTGTACTTTCATCGCGTGTAATAAACTCTCACAGTTACAGATCTAGTTTACACAGTACAGCGTTAGGATGGAAACACTGCACTCCTTGCACGTGGGAGCGATGAGGCACTAGGCGTGTGTTAGTGTCGCCCGTATCGCTCCCTCGCTTGTTGACCTTGATTGCACAGAGGTACATAGGCAGATGCTGCAAAGGCCATGAGCAGTCTCAGAAAATTTAAGTAGAATTATGCCAGTGGGGTGCACAGAATCAGACTGAGGTAGTACTCTACTCACTGAAGACAAAATAAAAGCAATTTCTGGAAAAGTTTAAATATTATTGAAGCTAATTGTTTGTAATACAAGGAGAGAGTTGAAGTTTTCCTGAGTTGTAAAGCAAGTGTAGCACCATGTGTCATCGAGATTCACATTAATTGTGCCGGCCAAGATGGCGATGCAGTATTCATCACACCGGTATTCTAACCCGTCAGTGTAACGTGCTTGATCCGCCCACCTCAAGTATGGGTAATGGAAGCGGTTGTGGCAGTGCGCACATACAATCACATGTGCCTCCGTGCCAGGGCATGTGGCTATGTGGCAGCGATCGAGAGTGGCTTCAGCCGTAGTGGCTTTGAGATTGTCGGCGGGACTGTTCAGAGCCTGACATTGCAGTTAGTTCGTTTGAGGGCCACAGGGAGTTTCTAGACTCCACGAAGTCTGCTTGAGTGGAGATTTAGACTTCTGGCTAGGTCGCTAAATCTCTGGGTTGGTTGACTTGTTCTGCTTCCTAGTCTTAACTATTGAAGCTGTGGCCCCATGTTGGGCACCCTGAAAACCTTTGACGCACGATGGCCTTTTGCTGAGATGGGCCGCCGTGGTCAATTACAGGTTTGGCTTGTGTCAGTAACACTATGGCATGAGACGTCAGTATGACATATTTAAGTAAGCCTGAGAAACTAAGAATAAAATATTTCACACTTATGAAAATGTATCACACAATGTAAAAGAAGTGGCACATCAGAGATATTCAATAATTATTACACAATTTGACCCCGAAAATTATTGAAAGAAATCCGCGTTCCATTATATTTTGTAGAAAATGGCTAGAAACTACACTATTTTTGGTTACAGAAGTCACAAATGTTCTGGAATGTTCCTGTTTTCTCTACTGTGCAGATAAATACATAAATCCTTTTCCAGAAATTAGGAGAAGCATTTTATGACTACTAACACTAGGAATTACTTAATTTTTCCACAAGCACATGGTTTGTCGTGCGTCTATCTCAGATTTGAAAAAAAGTGTGTGTTTCTAAATTAACTAATCCAGGTGGGTCTAAATGTTTAATTGGATTTTTTGGGTTTTATTGAAATTTGTACTTAGGTATTTAGGGTGGCTGCAAAATGGTGAGTAAAAAATTCCCTGAATTCTCCCTCCTAAATGTGTGGTTTTCCCTGACTACCTGCAAATTTAACTTAGCCAAGATGGTGTGATATGACTTTACAGATTACTGTATTTTGCTACTTTAGAAGAAACACCCAAACCTTTCATTTAATGGCACAGGATTTACAACCAAACTGATAAATATTGATAGACATGCCTCCCAAGAATCATAAAAATAAGAGTGCACCTCTTAATAACCATCAAAATTCAGCTTCTCACTGTGATTTGTGTACTTTAGGGCATAAATTTCCATTTCCGTACAGCCTGTTGGCATTGATCATGTAGCGTACCATGTGGGCTTATGCCCCAGATGCATTTGTTGTCCTGAGTTTTGCTTGTGTTTTGTGAGTAGCAGTAATTTTTTTTCTTTTTTACACTATGACGTGGGATATATGCGTTTTCAGACCATATGTTTCCTGCCTTTGTGTGTTCGCTGTTCATGACATGCCTGTAATAGGCCTGCTTGGGTTGTGTGGAAGTTGTGGCATGGGAGAGCCCTGAATGCTCCCATCATGTAGCACTCCAACATGCAGTAGAGAGGAATATGTATGCCCAGGCTGTTGGCAATATGTCTTGGGATCACAGGAGTCATAATCATCAGCACCATACTATGACTGGCATGTAGTCGAGTCACCAAGATCCAATCAATATCTTAACCACATTATCTTTTGATATCATTCAAACTTAACCTACCCTAAAATCATGTGTGTAATTCCAATTAAAGTTTTGTCACTCAAATTAATTTCATTACGCACATATTATAACTTGTTTATACAGAGCTGAGTCCGTAAGAGTTTACTGCATTTTCAGCTCATGTTTATCAATCAGAGTATATTAATAAACTGCCTTACTTTCCTCTGACAGATATTTCATGATGTTTTACTTTTTGGTGATGACAGATGTTACAATTTATTAATGGAGTATCTAGATATTTCGTTAGAGACTTCAAAATTTTACTTATCGCATGCCAAAGCAGCAGTATGATCAGTTTTGATGCAATTTTCACATTTGATAAAGTCATATGGGTTAAAATGTGGTTGTATTGGTTCGTACGGATGGCTGGTCGTACAAATTGTGCAGACATATTTTGGGGAACCATGATTGTCTGTAATCCAAGATTGTTGAGTGTGCAGTTTCTAGTTAATAACAAAAAACACAGTTTTAATTCGTGGTTGCAAGTTTTGTATAGTAGAAGAGGAAATCAAGTTTGTGAAAGTTGTGGAGTTGCAGAACAGACCATTGATACTACAAAATCTGTGTGTGTGCTGAATGCAACATAACAGCAGTTAATATGCGACTGCAATACCAAAAATATACAAAAGGAGAGGAATTCAACACAAAGAAGGACGACACATTTTCCATGTGGTTGCGAAACTGCGATGTTTCGCTGGCTGAGCCAGCTTCATCAGCCGTACACACACCTGTTGCGCGTTACGCCACACTCGGGTTTGGTGCTTACCCATTATTAGAAACAAAAGGTGTCAAATAGGTCCTTACACGATATCAGTTTATTCAAAAGATGTATGTCTGTTGAAATAAATTAATGTAAATCCTCTGATTTCCCCACAGGAAGTTACTGAAAATGAATTTTATACTTGGTAATAAAAGTTGCTTGATGTTCAAACAATTTTTGGCGACAAGGGGAGGTCAAGTATATGCTTCTGGGTATATAATTTTATTCGCGAAGATGTTATCCATTGAATTAAATTAATATTTTGTTTTAATATCGTATTGATTTTATCCCAGATACAATTAAACACCAACTTTACAGGAAAAAAAACTACCTTGAATCTTAAAATATAACATCTTTGCAAAGAATAGTCCCTCGTTAAAATGTATTGCATTACATTTTCAGGCGAAACCAATTGCTGTGAAATACGACTGATAATCTTGGTAAAATTTCTAGGATCCCCAGGCGCACTTTATGTGTTCTGCACCAGGCGTGTAAGGGTTAATGGCTGAGAGAGAGGTGGAACCTTTTTTTCTTTTGCTAGACAGCAGCTTCTCCTCTTGAACGCATATAAGGGGACGAAGAAAGGTGTGTTGCTGAGAGAGAGGATGCTAGGTCGCCACACGGTTGCTAGGTACCATATTTTGGCATGTGTAGGCTGCACCAGAAGTTTTTGACTAAAAATAAGGGATAATTAATATTTCAAGTAAATGCCTCACTGAATTTTTGTCAGCAACAGAAAACTACAGCAACATCAAACTAATCTGTTTGCCATCCAGTGTGTTCTTTTTGCAGGGCAGGAAAAATGCACACACACACACACGCACACACGCACGCACGCACGCGCACGCGCGCAGAGCTCCTGCAGGCTTCTTCATCTGTCCAGAGATGAGAGAGAGAATGATAAACAAGAGTAACAAAGAAACTGGTAATGGGAGAGGGGGTGGGGTAATCGAAGGGAGGGAGGGGCACAGCATGTGAGAGGGAGAATGGAAATAATGAGAGCCAGCAAGCTTAGAAAGAAAATTGTGGGGGGGGGAAGTTTTGAAAAAAAAAAAAAGAGCTCTGACTCCACAGGGCGGCCCATAGCATTTCAATACGAGTGGTAAGCTATTAATTTGTTCTTATTTTACTTTACTTCCTTAGAAAATAAGTTAAAACATTATATCTCTTAAATAAGTTGCAACCTACTTTTTATAGTTTTTTTTTTTTGTAAAAATGTCTGGCCTATACACGCCAAAATATGGTAACCACTTCCTCTCTCGTCAGATGTGTAAGGGGCGGGAGCATACCAGATACTCACCATGCTGCGGAGGTAATAATCGACGGCGTGCATAACGTATTTCACATCCAATTACTAGATGTTTGCATTAACATCCAGCTTAAAAACGATCGTTGTAGGGAATCTTAGGAGACAGGAATGAAATATATTTTGATCGACGCAATATCGAATTAATGATACAAGCGGGGTAGCTTTATCATTATTTATATAGAAGTTTTGCGTGGACCACTGAAAATTTACTGTTGATATGGTTTATCGGTACATGTGTTTTTGGTACAACGGGAGTCCACTGTAATGTGTTCTCGTGTTGTAAAGCATGCTTTCAGCAAATGTGGTTTACAGGTTTTTCTTGGAGGCAATGTTTTTCTTGTGTATTCCAAGTGTGGAACATCATCACACAAACCCACTGCATGGCTTGTACATGCCTGGCTTGGTGCTGTAGCCATAATGTTTATAAACATATTATTTTAGAAATTATTTATTTTGATTGATTTTTGCCCACAGGGTGCTGAGTGGAATGAGATACGTGCTGAGTATGTGTCAGTGCTTCAGTATTGTCTGAATGTCTTGATTTTGCTATACGAGAATGGGAACAAGCTGCTTTTCGAGTGCATGAGTGCCAAATGGATTAATGTGCTGTGGGTGAGTGTTTATATGCAACACTTTTGTATAGAGTTTTTTTTTTTTTTACTAGCTTTGATAGATATTATCTTTTTTCAAGTTTCATTGATACAAGTTCTGTTATGGCTACAGCCAAGATTTTACAGTGTTATTTTAGTTTAGATTTCATCATTCAAAATAGCAGAACTTGTCTTTATCATCGTAAAATATTATTATGTGTGCATTATTGTTTTTATTCTTATTTTAATATGCCATGTGAGCTCCTTGTTCCTTGTTTGTCCCAGATATCCACAGAGCCCACATCCCTTTATGGTGGAGGGATGTCTAAACATATGTAATGTGTATATACACCCTTCACTGGTGGGGTGAGTTCTCAGAAAACTCATCATTATCCCCAGCCACCAACATATCTCATTGGTATCATCTCTGTACACATATGCTGGGTAGGGCACTCACTAAAATTAAAATCTGTAGTCTTTATTACATTTGCTTTTTCTGTGAGAGGAACCCATTCTTAAAGGGTGAAGAACACTAGCCAGTTCAAGATCTTTAGCGTTATCCTAGCGTAAAAGAATATACCACAATAGTTTTTAGAAAAATAAATCATTCATGTATTCAGTGCAATAGAGTTCTTGACATAAGGCGACATTGTTACTGTTTATCTACGTTGTTAGCGTCACTGAACCAGAAAAGAAACTGAATAAATGGATAACTCATGGGATTTAATTCTCACAAGATTTTTAATCAATTTAGCAAAATCATTAGCATGAAGAAATGGGAGGAAGCATTCCCTTAAGAACTTCTCGTGTTCACAGCCCACACACAAATAAATCATCATTGGTTGCAGCACAAACTAAATTAATCAAACTGCATCAAAGAAATCATCATGCATCTGCTGACTTCACTCAAACCTCAGGTAGCTTCCCCAGCTATCTGAGAGTTAGTGAGTCTGCTACCAGATACTCCAAACATAATTTATACATTGAAAAACTCACTTATTCACCAATCAAACACTATGGCCAGCTCAACTTGTAACGTCGCAGCCAACACAATTTGCGACTGGATATCACAGCTTGGTTTACTCACTCGGTATAAACATGAGACTCAATGGGTACCATATTGTAATTAGAAAAATAGAAAAGAGTTCAAGTTTTGTAGTTACTCAATTTCATTTTTGAATTCCACAAAAAATATTCACCATCATACAATATTGCAGAAGCACGAACAACAGAACAATGAGATGAAACAAATACTAAACAGCACCGCAGTAGCTATTTAATTATTGTCACTTTGAAAACTCGTATCGTGAGAAAAATTTACGAAGGCAGGAGGGAAACTTATTTCCCTCCTGACACCCTAATTACCTCATTTATGCAATTTAAATGTATAAGGCACTCATTTTCAAAATGGTGATTATATAAATGTTTTAGATTTATCTGCTATATCTACCATACTGTTCAACCAATTACAACCAAAATGGTTAGTCGAAAGTATTTACTATGACACATTACGTATTTTCGAACAATAAAATTTGACTTCATCTCATCAGTGCGCATGCTTTTGCTGCTCAATTCTACAAAATTTGATTGTTGCCACGCATCACGAGACGTCAAGAATGTACTGTACCCAAGGCAAAGAGCGGACATTCCAGCCAGAAGATTGTACTGTTTACTAGCAGAGCCATCAAATCTATGCATCCCAAGGCTTGAGAAGGGAATAGAAAGAATTTTGTAGAACAAAGTCTGTGGGCCGAAAGTACAAGTTGCAACACACAAAAGAAGTTGAGGTTACGGGTGTTTGCTGGTGTCGGCAAAATTGGTCCTTCTCGATGCGTCTCCTTCACAATCTTGTAATCATTTGCTAGCTGGCAACAGGTACTCGATGCTCACATCGACATGTGCCTCCCCACTCCTCACACCAAATTTGGGCATGTGGGGCACGAACTCCTTTCATTCGCCATATCAAACTGCGTTGCAGCTAAACTTTATCGACCTTATAGAACAAAAAGAAACCTTCCTAGGGCAATACACATCACGAGAACGTCTCTGCACCATTGCGATCTATATACTCTAATGGAACAGAGCAAAATGAAATTCATAAACAAGTTAGAACCTTTATATACAAGCAGATAAAATCTCTCGTATAACATGACAACATAAAGACAGAAAGCACTGTGGAAAGATAAGAGACTCACAATGACTATCTTATCAAAGCACACACTTGAACTACGACCCGACATCCCAAGTACCTGATAAGACATATCTACGTTGTATTGATTTTAACCACGGCAGCCAAATCATAACCACTGAACCGAATTCTGTCAAACAAACTGTAGTGGCACCACAATCACTCCAGCACACAGTAATAACAAAGAAATGTAAATTCTCACACACAAACATTATGTCACAACAACCACAAATAACAACCAAATACAGTATGGCACATCCTGTATATTGTATCCTAAATCTAACAAATTACGACGACAATACACCACAAGGGTATATTCCTCCTAATGAGTTCCTTTCAGGAACTGTAACTTCACTGTCAGCAAGGTGATGGACAGACATATGTATGAAGCAAGTATCTGTATGACATAAGAAATTTGTAATTATACCACCAATGTTATACCTCTCTCGTAATGACATTCTAACAAAAATAAACTAATTATATAAGTATAACATATTATAAATGTAGGTTGTTCATGGTAACGTGAGCACTTTTGATGCCTTAGTTACTTTTTCCTTTCAGCCATTTTTTAACCACTAACCACCTGTTTAACTAAGTTTTGCCATGAAAGTGATAAACACAGTATGTGTTTTGCACCGCACTCGGAAGTTAACGTCTAAGGATACAATAAAATATATTTATTGACTATTTTCCCAAATGAAAGGGCTTTCAATAGTGCTCACTTGACTGTGAACAGCCTATAATAGAATATTATGCATGTTACATGTGGTACCAAGCAACTTTCGATACAATCAAATGTGATCACCAATTTTAAACTTCCATCTTCTTACGCGAAAACAATGAAGCATTGCCAAAAACTGCAGTACTAGTGCTACTATATGTTGCCACGCTTAGAATCAGTTCACTGTCAGGTACTTGAGATGTCAGGTTTGTGTTTGCTGCAATGAGAGAGTGCGTTAGGCAGATATCTTTCTTTAGCGTCTTCTGTTGTTATGTTATCTATGGGATTTTCTTATCTGTCACTTGAGTTTATAAAAGTCGTGATTTTGTTTTGCCCTTCACTTTGCTGCGTGTCATTAGAGAAGACACATCTATAATGCTGCGGAGACGTTCTCGTCCATGGTAGGGCCATCTGGCTGCGCGCTCGAGTACTTGGATGCTCTTGATGCATAGCTTTGTTGGTTCAGCCCGTAAACAGTACAATCTCCAGGCTGGAACACCTGCGCTTTGCCTTGGGTAGACAGTACAATTTTTGATGTCTTGTGATGCATGGCAACAATCAAACTTCGTAGAATTGAGCAGCAAAAGCATGCACACTGATGAGGCAAAGTCGAATAATTATTGTTGAAAAAGGGTACATGCATCATAGTAAATACTTTCGACTTACCAATTTTGGCTGTAATTGGTTGAACAGTATGGTGGATATAGCAGATAAATATAAAATATTTATTAACCGCCAATTTGAAAATGAGTGCCTTATACATTTAAATTACATATATTTACATGAGAAGTGATAGTATTATTTCTTATTCCAAATTTGGCAGGAATTGGTTATGTAGTTCCTAATTTATAATTTAAAAGCTTTATGTTTTTCATGTAGTTCTGTTTTTCAAAATGGCTCACCAGTAACATTATCACTATCTAAATGCAATGCTTACATAATGCAATGTCAGCATAACAAATTTGGTTTAAATAAATTAAATGGTTCTCAATACATAATATAGCAACCCGAAAATTTAAAATTGCTGCCATTTTGAAAATAGGCACTGGGCATTATTAAAAACTATAATAGTTTGGTGTTCTTACTAAGTACTGTATGTGTACTGAGGTTGGTGAATTTATATTTCTCTGGTTCAAAAATTTTCAAGGGGGAGACATTCAGTTCACACACAGGCAGGAAAGTGATCTCATAAGCTTATCTTTCCTTCAGAAAGAAAGCTAAAAATCTGACCAACATGTCTCAGAGTGAGACACTTCAAAACAACTACGAGCACTATCGCCCGCCCTCCCACCTTCTGGTAGCACATATGCAGACAGCAGGGGAAATAGTGTCATTTTGCAAGAGTGCCTGCACACTTGCCATCACACCAAAATGCAGTAAAACTTAAATTTACTGTCCTATGGCTGTAATTTTCATTGTAAGTAACTGAAAAAATTCAGCATTCATCTTTGTGCCATACTACACCACAGTTCACCTTTAGTAACTTTGATATAGGCTATTCATGGTAAAATGAGCACTTTTGAAAGCCTTGCTTAAGACCTACTTGTATGACCATTGTGTATTTGTAGTCTTTCATTTGAATGCACTTTATTCACATGTTGATCCGTGTACATACCCACCACATCACATCATGTCCACCACTACCTCGTAGGCACCAACCTTTCATATTAACTTCCCATTTTAACAATACCAACCTTTTACATTAATTTCCCTACATCTCCCTTTTTTACCTAATACAAATCACTTTTCAGATTCATTTGAACACAAACTTTGTTGACTTAAAACTAACATAAATACTGTTGACTTAAATCCTATTTAGGCACATATTCACTGAGTTATCCTAGAAATTCTCAGAGGCCAGGATCCTGCAGGAACAGAGAGTTCAACATTTACATCTGTGAGTGGCTACTCAACTCCAGCTCGAAACCCTTTAAACCCGTTATCTGATTGACCTGATTTCTGATTAATCCGGAGTTTGAATCTACAGTTACAATTCTCCTTTCCCTTGACCAATAACGCTGCTTTTTATTTTCTTTGTTTTCATTACCTTGAGCTGGATGTTGTTCCCCTGAGACTACAGGTTTCTTAAGATGATAAGTGTTTCTTTGTTCTACCCTTCCCCTTTCATCCTGTATCAGCACAGATCTAGGAGTAACACCCACTTTAATGACCCTGGCAGGTTTCCAAATGCCCTGATCAAAATAAACCACATTATCGCCTTTTTGCAAGTCAACGTTTCTGGATTTTGTACTTTTATCATAGCAAATTTTGTTCCCTCAATCCTTTTGCTGCTGTACTTCAGAGAAGTTTTGTACTACTGTAGGTTGCAGCAATTTATCATGTATTGGCAACTTTGTCCTTGTTCTTCTGCTGAACAGAAGCTGTGCAGGACTGAAATTTGAACCTAAGACTGGAGTGTTTATATACTCAAGTAACATGCCAAAAGACATGTCTGCCACTAGGACACTTGGGAACCCATGTGTTGAAAAAATAGTCTTTAGTGCTTTTGCTATGTTAGGCGAGTCTTTTGACTCTAAGGGAACCAACGCTATCCACTTGGAATAGTAGTAGCACAGAACTAAGAACGGGTGCGAATCATGTTCGAGAGTGATGCACTCTACTCTGTGGAAAGGTAATGTCTGGGGTTCTTGTAATATCATAGGTTCCGTGTGGTTCTTAGAACTATATTTCTCACACAGACTACATGCTGCTACTGTATTTTCAATATCTGCATCCATACTAGATCAGTAGAATAATGTTTTTGCTCGTGCTTTTGTTTTGAGTCTCTGTTTCACTAAACGTAAATGTGTTGTAAACATCTAATGCTTCTTCTCCCACAGCGTTTAAGAAGATCGCAATCTTGTGCGACTCACTTTGTGACTTCAGATTCGAGGCTTCGAGATAGACGTCAAATGCTTGATGGAATTTCTTCTAGTTTTCCCCCAAGTTGCAGACTAGCAACAGCTTGGCTGGGGGACGAAAGCAGTCACCATTAGCTCAAATGGTGCGACTTTCGACTTACTGAACAACGTGAAAACGAGATAGCAGTAATGTAACTATACAGCAATGTCTTCTAACATCTTCAAATAGGTTACGTTTCACCGACTGCACCATGTAGTATTTCATTTGAATGTCCTTTATTCACATGTTGATCCTGTACATACCGACCACATCACATCATGTCCACCACTATCTCGTAGGTACCAACCTTTCACATTAACTTCCCATTTTACCTCTACCAACCTTCACATTAACTTCCCCACAGTATTCTTCCACATATGAAATTAACATTGCCATGGACTTCATCACTTTATTCATGCGTCGGTCAAATAAAACAGTGAAATTATTAGGAAAGTAAATATTTTACAAATCTGCTCATTTTTACACTTTGGTGCATAAAATAAAAACAGAAACTTTACTGTGTGTGTATCACTCAGTGCTCCAATTAAAATATATGCAGGTAGGAGCAGTTACTTTTCTCTAAGGTTGATTTCAAAAGTGTTCACTTTATCGTGAACAGGCTTTACTTGTAAAAAACTTTGGCCAAAAAAATGACTGTTCACGTTATTTACACATTTTGAGAACAAATAATTTTTTTTTATAATTAATTGCGATTTATTTAGTGAGCTAATGTTGCTTTGTGTATCAGCCAAAGTTCAAGGAATGTAACACATAAAACTTTAGTACAAAGTAATGAAAAGTATTGTATTTGTTATGGAATTAAAGTCACTTGTCAAGAAAAACTAGTCATTAAAACCAATTTTTAACTGGAAAACAGATTCCCTTATCACAAACTTTAAATCAACATTGTTGTAAATGTATAAAGAAATAGCTAAAAAAGTTTTAAAAACAAGTGTTTGCATTTTATCATACTGATTCTTCTAATTTGTAGAACACCTGATTATGTGTTTTATAAGGGTCTATCACCTTAACCAAAATTTTCTTGTAATGTTGATATATGTTGTTTATTGTGTGAAAATAGTTGCTTTTTTCTGTTTATTGTGGATAATAGTTTTTTTTATAAAAGTAGAGTTTAACCAAATACAAACAATTATCACATCACACACTGAGTAATAGTGTATTCCAATTACTGCTTAGGACTGCACTCGGTGCACACTAGCAGAGTGCCGCGTGTTCCAATTACCGGAACTTGCTCTGAGAGCAGTTGGATTTTCGTATTCCAATTGGGAGTTGCACTGAACAAGTGCGCACCGAGAGCAATATTTTCCGCACCGAATCTGGAGTCAGGTCTGATTTTCAGAGCAATATGGCGATGACCTGTGATTATGAAAACAACCCAAAAAATTATTTCATTGTTGGAAATTCTACAATATCTAACATTTCGGCAGCTGAATAATACGTAATAGTTAATATGTAAAAATATGCTCTTGGTATATTGACGATATCATCTGTAATTACAGCGGCGATGAGGTTAATTTCACCCAGTGACTCGTGCATACATTTGCCAATAAATTAAAAAAGAGAAATTCGGAACATTATCTGAACGGAATTTCATAAATTTAAACTTAAATCCTTTTATCAACATCATAGTGCAAGCATTTTCTCCAAAAGTAGATATGTTGTAGTTAATGTTTTGCACTGTTTTTGTGGTATGTTCCAGTTGTCGGGAAATAAATAATGTACACTCGTTTCTGACAATTACGTGACACTTGCATTTTTTCAGTTTTCAGTGCACACCCAGAGCAGTCAATTGGAATACGCCATATGATTTTGGCAAATCATGAGTCAGTGTAGGGAAACATTTGCAGAATATGAATTTTAAGGGAAACATTGAATGTGAAATTTAAGGGGAACATGTGCAGAATGTGAAATGTAGTGTGTGTCGTATTCAGTGTTGTGATTGCAGTTGTGATGGGTGGTGTGTGTGCAGGCGTGCTGTAAGCAAGTACCCCAGATGAGAGTGCTGGTTGTGAGCGTACTCTCTGTGCCCATGCTCTGCTTTGTACTCAAGTCTAGCTTGCCGCTGGGGCCGCGCAAGGTCATGCTGGATACCCTCAAGACCTACTTGGGTCACGCCCCGCATGAAGTTCGTCGCAATCTGTTTGCCAGGAATGAGAAGCTCGTGTGAGTGGCTGGCCTACCCCCTGGGACATCTCGTATTTCTGGAAATGATCCTCCCACCTTGAACACATTCTCTTTCATTTATTGAGTAACATAAAGTCACATCCACGTATTGTTTCTGCCTTTGAGGGGGTAGATAGTTTTCTGTGGCTCCTGACATTGCATTTGGGTGGCTCTTCTTAACATTGAGGTCTTGAGTATCCCGCTTTTGAGACTGGGTCATTGTGGATTAGCCGTTGGGTTGTGCGAATCTAACTTTTTCTTCATAGAACAGAAATAAAAATGTTATAAATGTTAATGTATTTGAAATGAAAATGAAATTATAATTAAAGGAAAGATTTCACTCCTAAAGATAGTTGAATAAAAATTTTAATGTTTTAAAACATTGTTCATTCAGTTTTTTTGAACACATTGGGCCTTACCATATAAACTCAGTGTAAAATATATAACAACACTAGTGTTATACCATTAGTGTTTGTATAGTAACTATTAAAAATACTTCAATAATATCTCCTTTATGTTCATCTGAGAATAAAATGTGACTGTTAAAACTAAAATCTTGATTATTTTTTTTTTTTTTGTAAATTGAGAATAATTTGAAAAGCACCTCAAATTTTCATTCTCATTGAAAATTTTTGTATTAATGTGACTTTCAGCAGCCATGTTTTTTATCAAAATGAAAGTTATGATTTTACATTGTTGTTTCAGTGAACAGAATATTATCACCACCCTAAAGTGAAATGAAGGGAATTCAATACCAATAAGAGTAAGTTGCCTTATCTAAAAGGACAGATCTGTTATTCCCTATCAATGGGATAATTGTTGGCGTAGTGGCTATAGCTCTCGCTTTAATCAAGGCAACCTGAGATCGATTCCAGATGGGATCATTCGTGGATTTTTGCAATTGATGGGTGGGGCCGTGGTGGTGTAGTGGTCAGACTACTCACTGTCCACCAAAGTGAACCAGGCTCAATGCCCAACGGGGTTGCTCCTGGATTTTCACAAGTGCAAATCGTGCCGCATGATGATGCTGCTGGTCGGTCGGCTGGTTCTCTCTGGGATCTCGTGTTTCCCCACCCCTGCATTCCGGAGCTGCTCCATACTCACCTCGCTTCACCCTCATCGGCTCTCAAGACTTCTACACTCTACACTTTGCACTTGCGAATTGTCGTGGACAATGCTTCTGGTTAGTGGGTTTTGTCAGGAATCTTCAGTTCCCCTGCCCTTGCATTCCAGCGCTGTTTCATATCCAACTCGTTTCTCCCTCATTGGTTCTCGAGACCTCAAGGCCGCCCAACCATCTCCACTCATTCGTGGCTGACCTGATAATTGAGTGAGATGAAACAAGGTACAGTCAACTCTCGTTTCTAAGACCCCTGGAATAGCGAACCTCTCGAAATAACAACCCCTTTAAAATAACAACCGTCTTGCTGGGAACCATGCAAGGTCTTGGAATTAGTGCTGTTCCGATACCAATTCCTGATTTCCTGATATCACCACAGATACTTGTTTACACAATATTATCACTGGACTCATATTTGTTTTCACGTAAAACTTATTGCAGTTCAGTAACATGTTAAAAAATAGCCAACTCATATACTATTCCTTTTTTTTTGTTCAAATAAAGAGCAAATGGGTACTTTGTTGTATGCTACTTTACAACTATGGTTGTATGAGTGCTCTGATTCGTACGTTAATATCCATGTTTCAGTTGTTATACAAGTCAGCAATTGTGCTTAAATGCAGAGAGGTCTGCACATGCTATATTATGCTGTGGGCAGGTGTTCATGGTCACAGATTTGTATCTTTATGCAGTGACCAACAGATGGCAGCACAGTCACCTATTTTGCTGCCCTATTCCAAAAGTATTATTACATCAGTAAAAAGTAGATATTCAATCTTGAATGGCTTCAAAATATATTGGGTTTTAAAAATATTGCTTCAAATTAATGTAGAAATTAGGGATTGGATCCTTGATGCCATGATACCTCATTACTATAAATAATTTACAGTATCGAGTAGTGCATGAGAATATCCAAAAGTATCAAATTTTAACATTGTGCTAATGGTATTTACCATGCAAGTTTTTTTCATGAAGCACAAAATTCTCATAATATTTGTATACCGTGTTTTACTGCATAATTATTGCTGCCCCATAACAGTAGCACAATCATTTTTAAATACTGAAAAAACAAAACCGTCTACGAGTCGTTTGTAACTCCAGTCGCATCACAATACAAGGAACAGCTGGGCCACGAGGGGAAGAACAGAAGCTGGCCCGCCGCCTGTTCGTCACTGCCGAAGCTCGAGCCTGGCCGTGACGAACTACTACCAAGCGTACCCAAGAGAAAGAGAGAGAGAGAATATGAGGACGGCATTCTATTTGCTAGGCAATCAGTTTCCCTATTGCCAGGCACGTAAGGGGAGGAAGCGAAGCCACACTTTGCACCGAGTGCTGGGCAGAGAAAAAGTTGCAGCGCTTGTCACTCGATTCATACTCAGTTATCCAACCTTTTAGTAAACAATTGTTACAGTAATTTCTTTGAAGTCACAAAATAAAGTAGAGCTGAGCTGATAATGTTATGTTCCACATCGCGTACACATCGCCATGATGGCTACCCGGATACTGGTGATTAGCTTTGTGGCTACTGCTGTTGCCAACCTAATGACTAACATACTACCTTACCTAATTCTACATGAACACAATACACAGTTCCTCCCCATTTAAAATGTGACAAAATCATCCAGCTTCCTTGGGAGCACATGCTGTCATTTTGATGCTCTGCCCTGAATACATCCTTGAGCTTTACTCGCACAAAACCCTCGGAACGGAGAAGATTCTCCGGAAACAGCTGAGCAATTCGCCTCTTCTGACTTTTCGGGAGTTACACACGGAAGCCCTGAAGCTTTGAACTCCACCTGCAGCTGTGGAATCCTCCCTGGTGTTTTGGTAGGTTGCAGCCGATGTCCCAGCACCTGATAATGCAGAACATTGTGGGTCTCTACTGCTGTGAGCTATCCTGGGCCCAAACTGCTCTAACACACTGGTTGCTGTCTGTTCCCCGGTGGAAGCTGCTTTTTTTGGCCTTCAAATCTGACACTGGTTGACAACTTCTCTGTCACAGCTGGTCTACGTGCCTTCTATGAGAATTGCTCTGCTCATCTGTGACCTAGTAAATCAACCGTCCTTCCTCCCCACTGATCCAGCCTGGTATCCATTTGAAGCCACTTACGTAGTTACACAGCCATAAGGCCTCTCCCACACTGAAGTGTCGAGCCCCTGCAACAACTGCACCTGCTACCTGCGTATCCTGGGAGGTGTGCCTGTCTGTACCCGGATACGGTTTGGCCAGAACCGTCTGTAGTGGTTGCCCCATTAATAACTCTGCAGGAGTCTTCCAGGTATTATTTTCCCCTTGTATTGGGGTATTGTCCGCCAAGCTAATAACATGCGTGCCAACTGTGTCTGCCAGTCACTACTCAACTTCTGCTTCACTGTTTGTACAGTCCTTTCGGCCAACCTGTTGCTGGAAGAATGGTATGGGTGAGAAAAAACCATTTTTATACCATTATTCTTCACAAACCCTGCAATTTCTTGAGATTGGAATGCAGTCCCATTGTTTGCTACAATGACATTAGGCAGCCCATGGCAACTGAACATATAGTGCAGCTCCTGATTGACTGATGTGGCTGACTGACTGCCGACCCACCTGACTTTGGGCCACTTGAAAAGGTTTCAATGACTATTAGAAATTTTGAACCTTGAAATGGGACGGCAAAATCAATGTGCAACCATGACCACGGTTTATCGGGTTTTGGCCAGGCAGGCAACCATTTTCACTTTAGGTGGGTTATTTTGGCACTACTGGCAAATGTTGAAATCCTTTACCACTTGCTCGATGGCCACATCCAGTTTTGGCCACCAGAAATAGCTTTGGGCCACTGCTTTCATATGCACTACTCCATTATGTTGACCATGCAGTAGATTCATCACCTCTGAACGCAGCTGGGATGGAATCACAACCCTGTTTCCCCACAATAAACACTCTTTATGTATAGACAGTTACTGACTGCACACAAAATATGGTTGCATTTCCACAGCCACTTTCGCTGGCTATCTGCTTGCAGTGTACTGAAGAACCTTAGAAAATAACTTGTCCTTACCCGTTTCTGCTGCTATTTTACCTGGCTCTACCAACACCTCTGCTGACTCTTCCAACATTAGAGTGTCACTAGGCGCTGGTACCTCAAACTCTGGTGCTTGGAGCAGAAGTCTGCTGAAAGCATCTGCACGTTGTATCTGGTGTCTTGGCCTGTATTCCAACTCAAAATTGTACATCCCCAACATGAGACTCCATCGCAACAACCGAGTGGATATTGTATCTGGAAGGGACTTTTTAGGATGGAGCAGCCGCAAGAGAGGTTTATGATCCGTAACTATCTTGAACTTTCTGCCAATCACATATTGTTTGAACTTGCTTACTCCAAAAACCACAGCCACTGCTTCTTTGTCCACTTGTGCATAGTTTTGCTTGCTCTTCTGTAGTGTTGCAGAGCCAAAATCTATTGGGGCTTCATTCCCATCACCCATGTCATACGCCAGTATCGCTCCTACACCATACTCTGAGGCATCGCACGTCAGAATTAGGGGCTTATTGAGGTTATAATGTGTCAGTGCCTGCTCTGGCTGCAGCAGCAGCAGTTTGGCATTTTTAAATGCCTTACTGTGTTTTTCTGTCCAACGCCATGGAACATTTGCATCTAATAACCGGTGAAGTGGCTCCAACACTTCTGCCTTGTTGTAAAGGCCTGGAGTTCCTTTTTGTTTTTCAGTTCTAGTGCATCATGCACAGCATCCACCTTACTGGACAAGGGATGAATACCTATCTTGTCAATTCAGTGGCCCAGGAACACCACAGAATCAATTCCAAACACACACTTGGCTGTTTTCAGTCGGAGTCCTGCCCGTTGCAGCCTTTTTAGAACGTGACACACCCTACTCCAGTGCTCTTCTTCTCCTCGTCCCCCCGTTATCAATATATCATCAAGTAATGCTACAGTCCCTGGAATGCCAGCAAGCAGAGTATCCATCAACTTTTGGAATATTGCTGGGTCACTGCTAACCCCGAATGGCAACCTCTTGACCTTGAAAATTCCTTTCACAGTATTAACTGTAAGCAGTTCGGTTGTTGCCTCATCCACTGCTACCTGCAAATACGCTTCCTCCAGATCGTGCTTAGTGAAGAGTTGTCCTCCCTCCAGTACTGCTAACGCCTCGTTAACCGTGGGCAGTGGATACACACGTGTCACATACACTGTTCACTATTCCCTTATAATTCCCACACAGCCGAATTGTGCCCTCCTTTTTTAAGATGGGTATTACAGGTGTTGCCCATTCTGAAAAATTTGCAGGTTCATAAACTCCCCGCTTTACCAATCTCTCTATTTCCTGACTTACCTTGTCTCTCAATCCGAAGGGCATTGGCCGGCCCTTTTTAAACACAGGAATGCAGGATACAGATACCCGACATTAAATATTGGCCGTTATTACAGTATAGGAAGCCACCCGAACCAATATTCCTTTTAGCAGATATTGAGACCAGATATTTTCATTTATGCTTGACCATTAAACCAGAGGATGACAGGGTGGCAATGTTGGAGTAAGATGGGCTCAACTGCTGTTGTTTGGAGTCAGCAGTTGCCGTTCTTATTCCAAGTGCTGAACTGATTGAGGCAGTGAGGCAGCACACTTTGCTGAGGGTGGGTTGTCATGGCACACTTTGCTGAGGCTTGCAGTGGGGCTATATTGTGAGCAGGAGCCTTGGGTCTTCTACTCTGTGTGTTATACAATTATGGGTTGTTCTTGGTTTATTGAGCACTTTTCAAATCAACCTTTGAAAGTATCACTGCCCTTACCTGCATATATTTTAACCAACACACTGACTAGTAACGACCGAAGGAAAGTACTTCCACATCTTGACATTGAATTGAAGGTGTGAGCCAAACATTTATGATTACTAAAATTATATCTTTTGCTTTTTTTTTTCATTGCATACTAATATAAGAATGAGCAAATTTGTAAATTATATACTTTATAATAATTTTACAGTTTCTCTTGACCGACGCATAACTAAAGTGTTTAGGTGCACAGAAATGTTAATTTTTCTTATGGTAGAAGAATATACGCTGCGAATACAAGTAGATCTTAAGCAGGGCTTTCAAAAGTGCTCAGTTTACTATGAACAGCCTATATGAGAAGGACTTAGTAAGGAGATGCAAGGTGGATAAGCAGGACCTTCCTGTCCCACTTCTAGTTGAGGATTATCTCTATCTCCTCCTGACCATTCATGGGGACCAAGGAAGCAATTTGAAGTGCAGAAGTCTTGTGGTTAGACAGACCAGCATTGCGTAAAAGGCCTGAGCAGTATGTAATAGCCATGCAGCTGACAGCTGCCTAGGGTGGTTCTTGGCTAGCAACAGTTATCTTGGCTTAGTATTCTCAGTGAAATGTATTAACACACTATTTTAACGAATTTACATAGAACCTACCCCAAAACCTCCAAAAGATTTAACTACTGCCCTCTCGTAAATTTTGTTTCCCTACCTATTTCATATATTTTGTTCTTACTACCAGTTCAGATATGTTGATTATTAAAGTGTGATATTACAATTTTTTGGAATTATTTGTCAGATTAGCTCAATCAGTAGACAGTGTAAAACTGTTGAAAGATTTTGTAAATTGTACATCTGCATTGTTACATTTTGAATGTTCTACCACCCTGTTACTCGCCATTATAAAATCATAAGCCATCTGGATACAATTTCCATTCATGCATATAAAGTTCAAGACACTTAAAATATCACCAGACAGAGTAGATTTGATACTCTGGAAATGGAGTGAAAAATGGGGGGGGGGTGTGTGTGTGTGTGGAAGTGAATGTCCTTCTTTTCACCTCATTCATCGTTTGGCTGTCAGAATGCATAGTTATAACTAGGATTACAGTCAAGAAAGAAGGGAAGGCGTAACAAACAAATCTGCAAGGAAAATTTGTTAAACAGAATTATTGAATTAACTTTTTTTTATTTTCATCCAAGAAATGCTTATTTAGACTTATTTGTGGAATTTAGAGTATAACACATCTCTGGTGCTTTATTGACATTGTGATTTGTATGATTTATTATTTCTTCTCTGTGGCAAAAGGAGAGGGAAATTCCTCCCACCTTCCCCACCACACTTTGGCTGTGTCCATTGTGTTTTCATTTATTTGTCAAATTTCTAAATGGTATACAAAGTAAACAGTTCAGTAAGGTTTTGCATGGTTATAGTCCATTCACGGTTTCTTCTGCCTTTTTGAATCAATCCTTTGAAAAATCTCCCCATGTATGACATATTTAGTTATTGCCTAAATATGCCCTGTTTCACAAGTGTTTTATACTGGTGTTCATAAAAGTTATTTTTTTCCTGTTAAACTGAAATGTTTTTCATATTTTATCAATAAATTGTAATGCTTCATTTATAAATAACTGGAATAAAAATCCGGGAGAAAATAGGTAAGTTGGTAGCGCCTAGTGAGAAATAGTCCTTATACAAAATAGTGTTACACAGAGTGCACTCGATGAGGTGCGTTGTCCCCCTGGTGTAATTATCCAGTGTTAGTTAAGCTTAGTTTACACAAGACGGAGGAATATCCTGGAAGTAGAACCTTAGCAGGGCTTCAGAAAAGGTTGAAGTAACAGTGAATGGACTATATTTGTTTTGTCAATGTTGGAAGCTTACAGTATGAATAAAGAGAATAGGAAACTGATTTTGCAGCTTCGGTTTGTTCAGGATAAAGCTGATGGACCTGATGATCGGCTGTGGAGACTTCAACATGCAGTCGGCCTGTCTCCGGACCGGTTTTTACTTTGCCGGCATGCAAAGGGCAGACAGGACAGCTATCAGTCAGCCGTTGCTGAAGGTTCCTCAAGTGCGGCAAGTGTTTCTACTGCTGGAGTTTGACAGATTCTTCAAGGTAACACTGACATTTTAACGCACTTCCTGCTTTAGAACAATGCCTCTGGTCCGCTTGTTTGGGGATCTCCCGTTTCCCCTGCCCTTTCATTCGAGCAGTACTCCATCCTCCTGTCATTTCACCCTCATCAGCTCTCAAGACCAACTACAGTACATCTACAAAAATCAATTAAATAATTTAAGAGGGATCAAAGTCTTGGACTTAATGTTTTAAGTAGTTCAAAGAAATGGTCTTTGTATAGAGCATATTCCTTTGAGCTAATCATTGTATTGTATTGAAAAGGGCTTTTTAACTCCCCCCCCCCCCCCCCCGCCCCCCCCCCCCCCAGGTTTATGTTTGAAAGCTTAGCAGGGGACGCTTTGCAGATTAACGTATAACCTACTTTAAATTAACACCCATGCCTTACCTGGGATTCGAACCCATAGCCTCCCGCACCCCAGATCGGTGGCGCACCAACTGACTGCACCACGGGAGGTTGGCTTGAGCTAATCATATTACTTAACGTATCTTTATTGCCATTGTTTATGATGCTGCAGTGAATAATTACTCAATTGTACTATGTGTAGGTGTGATAAAATCACAGATTGAAATCCTAGTCTCTGGTGTTATCAAAAAAAATTTGATAATTTTATATTCCATGAATTTGTTTTGTAAATATGAAATTACATGGTACAGTGTATGTAGTCAGTTTTAAAGGGCATGTTAGTCAGTGTGCTATTTAAAATACAATGTAGCTCCAGGCATGGATTGTTTCCAATTGTTACCTTAAACCAGCTATAATACAGTATACAGTAGAACCTCTATATTGACCGCATTTATAGCGACTGTCTTTTTATAACTCATTTTTGGGGAACTGTAAAAACTTAATTGTAATAGGTCGAAAATTTGAAGGAAATCTGCTTAAAATTAAATTTATTCCACTTTTTTTGGTTGCATGTTGCATTTCTTTTGGTGAGAACTGCAAGGAACACACTAGCTAATCTGAAAGTAGATACTTCCTCCCTTGGCTGCCAGCACTATTAACTCCGCCCACCTTCCACTCGTCAGGTGACCAAATGTTCCCGCATGCAATGCTACTATACTTGGTTTTTACCCTGCCGCTGTGCTTTCACTTACTTGCTTTTTCACTTTGCTTGTGTTATTACGACTTGGATTTTGGATTTATTTTTGTTGATGACTTATTACACGTATGTAATATTTTCGGACATGCCATCAGTTGGGTGGAAGTCTACAAATTGACTCACAAATACAACTTTGGACTGTGATATCACAAGTGATCCTCCCATTTGTGTAATTTCATTCAGAATACGTCTATTTATCAAACTAACATTTAGTTGAAATAGCCTCATATTTTTCAACAAGAGACCATCAAACACTGAATTTTTGCTCGGAGAAAAGTAGGCTGTGTGTAATGTTTATGTTTTTGTAATTGGTTGGTGACAAAGGTGGTCTCAGATGCCCCTCTGTGGTATAATTTATTCGGTAGATGTCTGTTTATTAATACAAATTAATATTTCATTTTCAAATTTCTTGACAACCAAACATTGAATTTTGGCTCTGAAAAATGTGTTAATGTTTTTGTAATTTATTGGCAACAAAGGAAAACTCTTCTGTGGTATCATTCTACTCAGAAGATACCTACCTATTAAAATAAAATTTTATTTAATTAGAAGCAGCATGATTTTTTTTGCGCTAGAGATGATTGAAAGCAGACTTAATGCAAAAAATTGAAAACTTTGATGTGTTGGTATTTGGGTGGGCCAAAGTCGGTTAAAAATTCAGAAATATATCTATAGAAACCGATCTGTCATAAGCAGCTTATTTCTGGGAACCGTAAGGGGTTGTTTTAGTAAGATTCTTCATATATTGATTTTGCAGTATACTGTATTCTCGTTCGCAACCAAAATTATGTATCAAAGAAATATAACTTTTGTGATTTACATATGTACAGAGAAATGGTTTATTGCTAAATAATAAAATGAACACTTGATGCATGCCGCTTACACCAATTAACTACAAATGATTACGACTCATCTCATTGCAACTGTAATGTACTACTTCTACACACGTGAGATTCATACCCCGCGCCATTTCATATACAGAAGTGACAGTCTGCCACAATCCTGGAGGGCAGCCGGACACGTGGATACGAGGGGTTGCGAAAGACTGTGGCGTGTCATCCCTCCCTCCCCCGCACTGAGAGCCTACAAGCCATCAGCCATCTTGGGCCATGCACTAGCGCAACCGAGGATACACGAAGGCCGAGAGATGACCCCGTGTTCGCCACACACACGCTACCTCGCTATATGAGGCCGTGCACGGGGGTCCTTGTCAGTTGTTCCTGCAGTCTTCTCCGAGCACCTGGGTGCTGGAGTCTAGACTGCTACGAAGACCTTCAACAGCCCTTCCAGAGGCTGTCGCAGATGACCTAACAGTCTTCAGCAGCCACCAGACGTTGCCGTAAAAGCTCTGCAGCCCCGCTACCGGATGCTCCAGTGACGCCAATAGCTACCAGAAGCTTTCTGTAGCACCATATACATACCACACATAATTCTTCTTTGTCTCATACAGATACTCCCTATTTAGAGTTAGGTTTTGTATCTAAGTAATTTTTGTCAGTTTTCACTTAACTTCTCCACTTAGCTTAGGACCAGGTCACCTACACCTGGCTACCGTATGATTACTTCCAACCATCGGTCTGCCTGGCAGGAGAGCAGTATCAACGTTTTTAATAAGTTACTATTAAACACAACTTTGTTTCTCTTACCCTTGAGTCTCATTCATAGAGTAATCTGTTACCAATTACTGGGAGAACCTCGAGCTGAGTACCGCTGACCGGAAAAGGGAAATTATTCTTATTCCGAAATTAACTACAACTGGAGACTCCCCCTCAGGTGGCGCCAAGTTGAAAACACACCCATTAGACGGCCAGCTATCCTATTCCTACCAAGTATACAGGTACTGGAGGAATAGAATAGATGAGCCACGAACACTAGCATCTCTTCTCAATCAGGGAGAGATGGTATATCTGAGTTGTATCCCTACCGGAGCACCTGGATGCTGGTGGGGGTATTTGCTTGGGTGTTACGGCCTGGCCTTGGTTGGGATCGCACACCTAGTGATAGTCTTGGCAACCCACACTCCTCTAATGCTTCTGCTCAGCCCGCAACAGTGGGGGATCTTCTGAAGCACTGCTGCTTGCGTTGGCAAGACTGTTGCCAAGTAACACGAAAAGTTAGGGCTATCCGCGTCTGTGGTGCTCCTTCCGAGGTTCTCCGTAGTTACACCCACTCTATGCCATTCAAGGTGAGGCACAATGCCAGGAGAGAGGAGCGAAGAGTTGCGCATCTTGCTGTCAGACAACTGGCTGGTCTAACTCCACTTACAACTAGCCGACAAGCCGAACGAGATTGTGCCGCCTTACTTTGGTCACTGGCACCACCTACGACTGACATTAACCCAGAGATTTTCCCATCAGTTTCACTATGTACACACCTGACCTGTCATCCAGTGGTAAGAGAGGTACTGAATAAGACAGAACTGGCTAGGCGTCTCTAATAGTAACTTCTGAAGTAGGGCATCCGAGGACTGGAACGGCGAATTCTGCGTTGTGTCTCGTTGTGACCTCGCTACCGCCTGAGCCAAAGACGAGCGATGTAATCAGCTATATCCTGCAAATCGACAAGGCACCAACCCCTAGCACCTCCTGCCCTTCGTCGACTACGACTAGCTCCAAAACGAGTCGCAAGCCAGACCAATCCAAGGGACTAGTAAACTGTAAAGTCGAGAATGTTGTACCAATCCGTAAGGCCACGTGCCCGACCACTATATCCAACTGTAAGTAAGCCTAAGCCAACCTGCACGCACAACCGACTAAAGTGCAACCAAAGTCACACAAAGGTGATCCAGCCTTAGCTAATTGGACACATGTCACACTATATTAATGATAATATGTATTTACACAACAGATAACCATTACAATACAGGATGATCTTAAACTACAGGTACAGACTTTGTGAGGTGATTAGTTATGGAAAATGAGGTAGAAAACATAGTGTGATCTGTGATGTAATGTGATGAGGAAGAGACATGCCCTTGAAATTTAGTCATTAAAGTTTGGTATTCACAAACTGTCAAAACTACATGAGATGAAACAAATTTGTGTATTTTTGTTGTCTTGATTTGATATCTGTCATCTGTGAACATTTGGCAGGAGTATTGTCTGTTACCTGTGGGTTTTTATCAATGTTATGACATAATAATAGTAATAATAATTTATTTATTTAACAAAGCTTAAAGTACAGACCAACAGTACAAAACCTATGATAGGTGTGCACATGAACATACAACATAAAAAGACAATACATTACATTACACAGGACAAATACAAACAAACAAGACAGATAGACAAACACATAGGACAAACAAAGAAACAACAAACTATACATAGAAGAACAGAAAGAAACTAATGATTAACCAATTTCCACTATGATGTGGGTATAGAAATTTAATACTAAATTACAAAAGTTGTCTTATATTATGTTTATAAAGATCCTTAAAAGTAATTTTTCTAGCCAAAATGGGCTTGAAACCAGAAAAATATTACTTGTAAATATTAGTACACCTATTGACTAAGTCCTTTTTATGTGTTACAGAAGAGAACGTGGGAAAAGTTCTATGGTTATATACAGGAGTTTTTAAACTTACTTTATAATGTACAGCTTGACAAATTGTAAAAGCTAAAAAGGAATTAATTAAAAAAAGAGCATCGTTAATATTATCACGTTCGTATAAAGTGAGAGTATTAAATCTGGCAAGTTCAAGTTTGTAGTTAAATTCAGGTTGCAGGGGAAATATACTATGAATTAGTTTAAATACATTTTTTTGCATGTTCTCTAATCTCTTTGAGTCCGCAAGAGTAATATAGTTCCAGATGACGGAAGAATATTCTAATTTGGATCTAACTAAAGACTAATATAGAACTAACAGAGAATCAGGGGAATTAGCAGAGAAAGTTATAAATTTAATCAAACCTAATGTACGACTAATGCTACTAATTATACTACATGAATATGAAAATATAGTTTGGAATCGAGAAAGACTCCAAGGTCTGGAACAAAATCCTCTTTTTTAATTATAGCAGTGTTTACATGGTAAGTATACAGCACAGGGTTGGTCTTCCTCGTAAATGAAATACAAAAAGTCTTTTTAATATTTAGATCCATTGCATTTGTAATACACCAGTTACTAATGGCTATGATGTCTTCTTGTAGCAACGAGCAATCCAAGGCATCTTCAATACTTCTATAAATCTTAAGATCATCAGCATGAAGAAGTGCATTCGAATACCCTAGTAATAATAATAATAAACTCATGTACATTAATGGATCTTTAAAGTTTGCTTTGTTGTTGGGTTAAAAATTCATATGTACTCAGCTTTTTATGGAGTGAAATTCTTTTAAAAAAATAGATCAATGGTTTTTGCCAGATTGCAAACTGACCTCCCGTCAAGAAGGAAATGTGATGATGTCAACTGGTAGGATAGAAGTAGTTGATGCATGGCACTTCGCAGACATATTAGTCATGCACGTTGTAACATTGTCATTCACACCCATGTTTTAAAACTATCAATCCCACACACTGTCCCCTAACAACGTAAACCAATGAAGAGCTGCAGGATAAAGGGTTTCTCCTACTACCCTTCTATCGTTAGTTCTTTTGTAATTTCAAACTCTAAACTATGCAGTGCTCGGTACATAATAGCAATCAGCTGTGTGTTTTTACTTTCTCTCATTTATTTATTACAATTTTTAATTTTTAATCCGTCTACATTTACATTTCTAATATAACTTAAGTTGATGGATATATTTAAGATGTACCAATTTGACGCAGCTCTAAGAGAAGTCAAAAAGATGAGAGAGTGACAGTGACGACAGTGAATTGGTTAGTTGGTCAAACAGTTTAGATGGTGTAACTGTGAGTTGTGTATTATGTCTCATGTTTCCAAAATGTTTGTTGGACCGAAAGTTACACAATTAATAATGGGCGAGGTTCAGCTCACTGCATCATTTTGCACGAGTATTTTAACCATGTTATTTTTAATGTACACAAACTAAAAACAGCGAGGTAGTTTATGATTATTGTGCACATGAGATAGAATCGTGCAAGACGGTCTTGGAAAAAATAGTAACTATGTGTCGTCATGTTGCCTGCAACCAATTTGTGTACTGGGTAAGTGGCTGGAATACACTGGGACAAATTGTTAGGGAAGTGATTCTATCTTGTGCGATGCTCAAAATATGGGGCACGTTCCAGGAAGCAAGCAACATGTACACAGGATTTAATCCTCAAAAATCCCCTTATTCAACATATCTGCATTCTCATCCTCTTGCTCCAAACACCCCCACCCTTAAGAGGTAACTGTCAAACATGCAGCCTAGAATTTTCTTTGTCCTTCTCTCCCTACCTTCACGCAGTGTAGTACTAGCTGTCACATCATTTCGCGTTTTCCAGAGTGGAGGAAGAGGCAACAAAAACCAGCCAACAGATGGGAAAACTCAGGCATGATCAGTGGTGTCATTGCGTGCTCTCTCTCACCTGATATTGGGTGCGGGACATTGAAAATTCTGCTTGCATTCAGTATCATATTATTTTCTTTTTCTGAGGGTTTAAAAGTTAGGGGTCGGCTTGCATTCGGTGTTGGTTTACAATAAATTATATACGGTAGTCGCCACCCTGAATGGCTGGTCTGACAAACAATGGGCTTACTACCCCGTGGTTATACTGAGACACCCTGCACTGAGCATACTACAATCTCTGCCAGAGCGATATTGACTGGAGTATCCCACACTGGTGTCAGCCTTGGAGCTACTTTTTTGGCGACAGTTACCTGCAACATACCCAACTGCGAAGCCACACCAGTGATCAGGAGAGCCACTGTAAGAGCTATGACAGGAAGCCCTGGAGTGAGCATTGGAGGTGGCATCAGCAAGACAGGGGTCCACACTGAACGAAGACAGCAAAGACATAATAATGAAGACACGGAAGGGGTTGCAATTGGCTTTGATGGAAATTGCTTCCAGGGTACATGCTACATAGATTTGCCACCCCCTACCTGAATGGCAGGAGTGTTGGTCATGTGGACAGCTGAGGGATCTGAGAGTCAATTGCCCACAACAACAGTGGCAGAAACAGAAATAGTAGCGGGAAAAGAGGCAACGAGGTGAAGAACAAATCACGTCGAAGAGTGCATTCAAGTATCAATAAGTTGATGCTGCAAGCTGTACACCTCACAAAGAAGTTGGAAAATTCTCAGAATGACCTGTGGGTGCTGTTCAGACACCCCGTGTACACTATACCAAATAGCAGTGAAAGTAGCCCATGGCATGGAGCGAGTGTTGTGTTGGTTGCTCTCAGCAGTGGCTCTGAGGTTAGCAGTCCCATGTAGGAAGTGCATCAGGTTGCAAAGAACGAGCTGCTTGATCTTGATAAGGGGAGTGAGGCAGTCAACAAGAGCTACCAGTGCTTCAGGGTATGTCTGATGAGGATCTAGCCACAACCTGCAGCAGCCACTGTAAGTACCAGCATTTTTTATGTGGTAGACATAGTCTAAAGGAAGATGCAAACGGAAATCCTGTAGTTGCATCATCATTTGAAATCAGTAACTAAGGTATTAGCTCTTCTGTAAAGCACAAACAACCATATTCCAATTGATTGAAAGAATACAACACAGCAGCAGGGAATCTACCAGGAGTTTTCAAGATTCTTCTGTGGTTGTTCATACACAATGAGAGACTTTTAGATATAGTGACAGATTGAAGACCCGTTATGACAGGAGAATGTAGAGTGAGGTATTTAAAGGAGGACATCTGGTGTGCCTATATAACCCACAAAGTCGAAAAGTGCACTCAAATCTTCAGAAATGCTGGGAAGGTCCCTACAGGATTCTGAAGATTAACAATATGGTCTTTTGGATTTGTAGTCAAGACTATCAGGTGGAGCTGAAGGCTGTCCACATTGACTGACTGGCAATGTAGGAAGGTCAGAATATTTCAGAGTCTGTTCAGAATGAACAGACTTGAGGAAGGGACAGTGTTACACACTCACTGTTTTACATCGCTTCCCTTTACCTGTCCCACATATACAAGCAAAAAAGGACAGAATAGTGGTTTGATAAGCAGGCGACAAGTCAAGAAGGGATGTTTGAAGGACAGGTGAACGATAGTCTGACAAATGCTGTAAGTTACAAAGGCATGCTGCAGTGCATTCCTCCGCATGCCGCTGTAATACATATCTCGCACACTGTTGACCTTCGGCAGATTGAATTGCTAATGTTATTTATGAAATAATGTTCCAGTTATTGCTGAAGCCTCCCTTAACGGACTTGGGGTGCAGGAAATGTTCCAGATCTTGGCTGCAAGATTTTTTAAGCTGCAACAGGCCTCCGAGCCGATAGTTTGACGCATGCTGCTTGTACAACTAATCTAATACGATTATGACTCATTGCCACGAGTACCTCTTCCACCACTACAAAAGTGAGTGACACGTTGCCTACCCTATAGGCAGCTGAACTTTTGAGCAAATTCCTTTCACCTAGAGGATAAGCAACCCTGCAGGTACGCTGCCACCCCTATCCTGCACTGAGAGCCTTCAAGTTGCCCAGACTTCGGGCAAGGCCGAGCGCCAACGATGAGGCATGAAGCAGAAATGCTGACCAGAGTATTCCCATGCCAACCAGGGCAGAAGTACGTCACACCTTCCCCGCGCCGGCAACCTACAAGCTTCCACTATATAAGTCCGGACGCTGCCGGGCATGTGCAGTCATTATAGTTCCATCTCTTGCGTTTTCCTACAGCACTGCTGTCAGTACTGGGAACGCGTGAGATCTTCAAAGCATTGAGTACGTCCCCTGCAGTTATATCACCGTCAACGACCAGTCAATCCGTCAACCAGTGAACATGCTTACCGATACGTTAAATTTACTTTGTCTCATCAAGATATCTTTATTAGACAGTTTAGATGTATTATATATTTTCTCGTTGAGCTAATTCTTTCCCGTTCTCCATTAGAACCAGGTCGCCTACACTTGGCCAGCATAGTAACCTTCAGCACTCAATTGCCTGGTAGGAGGTAGCAAGCGTCGCATGTTTATTGAAACTTCAATAAACATACTGTTGTTTCCTACCTCTCAGCTTTTATTTCTTAGAGTATCTGTCTGTGTGCCTGAATACGGGTTGCTACTTACACCTTTGACAAGGACTGGGGAATTTATAACTACCAAAATAACTTCAGCCATGGGCACCCTTCAGGGTTCCATCATATTTTCACGTACCCATTAGACGGCCATCTGTTGCTTTCCAATCTACCACAGCACTGCTTCCAGTGCCGGGATAAACCGTGGCTTGAGACCTGCCGTCCATTCCTGTGTGGACGCACATCTAGTGGCGGCATTGGTGACCCAAACAGCTCCCCGTATCTGATAAGCCCGCATAGCGTGGGGGATCAGTGGAAACTTTGCAGAGCCTGGTCAGCAAGCCAAAACCGGACTTACACTATAACTTATATTTAGTTTTTTCACGTCAAGATGTACCCAGTAACCTGTGAGCAGAGACTTTATGCCTTTCAGCGAGAGGCACCGCCGAAAGCATAGGGAGCAACATGCAGCGCTCCTTGCAGCCGGACAGTTCAGTGCACTTCCTCAACCTGCACCGGAAAAGCAGGCGGAACGGGACCGCGCCACCCAACTCAGGTACGAGGCAGTACGACTTCTCCGGTTGTGGTATTATTCGTATCTCCGTGTATACATATTCACCCATTGTGCCACTCTGTGGTAAGAGGACTGTTGACCGGTACGGAGGTTAGATTCGGTTGGGACAACATCCACTTCTGGACCAACGAATCTCACCTGTGGAATTGCAGCCACCGTGTGGACCAAGCCCGCTATGACTGGACAAAGTATACCATCAACGCGGCACCCAAGAAGTAGGAGTGAGTACTTACCAACACCCCTCGCCTCTCATCGCCTATCTAACTCAATCATCCCGTTTTTTTTCTAGCGAATAGAATCCTTGACTGTCGTGACCATTATTCTAACCGGTCATGCGTCAAGAGATTTTCTGGCGCCCAATGTTAGGCGTCAGACGAATAGCTGTGTGCAGTAAACGGAACAACCATACCCTGAGAACTAAGGGTCAAAACTATCAGTGACGCAGACTTCGGAGATTTCTCGAAACACCCTGTGGCACCCTTAACCCTTACCATGTCAGACGCAGAAGTCCACGCCGCCACGCGAAAAATTCGACAATGAACCTGTTGTATCCGACGTACAGTGTAGTCATGCCGACTACCCAGGCCATGGCACACTAAGGATAGAATGCACCTACTGCAACAAACTCTTTCATTATGCCTGCGTAGGCTGGCCTGAGGAAGCATATCCCTCACTCCCACAGATCTTAGCCTTCCTGGATACATAGCTAGTGGTAGAGATTACGATAATCAAATAACCGACTTTGCCGGTCGCCCACACGAAGACCCAGTCACATTCATGCAGGAATACGAGAAATAATTCAAAGATACAGACCTGCCATTGAAACAATGGGCTGACCGGGCCCAATTGCACTTGAAGGGCCTCGTCCTCACATGGTGGGAAAGATACTGAGGATTTTTAACAGACTGGAGGCAGTTCAACAACCGGATAGTAGCAGAATTCACGGGCGAGGAGGTGTTGGCTAGGCTAACAACATAGTTTTACAGCCAGACCCAGGTACTCGATGAAGAAGCAGAAATCTTCATACAAAGAAAAGAACAAATGGATTCAACGTGTGTTCCCCAGAGTCGACGAGGCTACCACCGTTCGTTCCATCAGCCGAATGTTACTACCAAGTCTCCGGAACGTACTCTTGACAGCAAGACCCATGACCGTGGATGAATTAGTTCATCGAGCCTGAGAAACTGAGCAAAACTTTGCAGCACAAGCTAGTCTCGAAGAACCAGTATCCACCAAGGCCCCTGAGGTATGAACACCATGTGTTGCGCCTTCTAAAGGCGTACCAACCCCAACCCCTCGTGTGGCATTCGTACCCAAATGCTGGTTCTGTTCGGAAAACCACTAGCACAAGGACTACCCTCGGAAACCAGAAGGAGTTGCAATTCCACCAAACCGAGTCAATAAAACGTTGACAAATATCCCAACACGACCAGCTGGAAATCCAACCCCGGAATCAAGCCGGGAAACGCCGACGCCGGGGTAGGAAGCGGGCCACAACCCTGGGTTTTCAAGGGCCCATCCTCCAAGGATTAAGTGAGGAAATACTGATTCCATTAGCCCCCCACATAGAGGTGGAGGTAAATAATAATAAGGTACTCGTCCTACTTGACTCGGCAGCCACCGGAAATTTTATCAGAAAGGATTTTGTAACATGAGACCAGCTCGCCAAACTAATTCCACAAACCATAATAGTAAGAATGGCGCAACCTGAATCCACCCTGGATGTAACAGGCTGCATTACTCTAAACATAAAAATTCAAAATATTGCTACACTGACAGAATTCATTGTATCACCATCCATTTCCGAATCGGTAATACTAGGGTGCATATGGCTCATCCACTATCAATGCATTCTAGATCACGGACAACAAAGAGCCTATCTGGGAGAATCCCACCGAATTACTGTGAACTGGGATCAAAACCCAGGCAACATCCCGCCAATGTCCATTGACCCATTGATCATTAACCACGAATGCGACGAACCAGAATTCTACGAATTAAAGGCCATACTAGATGAGCACACCAGAGCATTCGGACAAGAAGGACTGCTACGACAGACACATTCCATACATCATGAAATATGGCCTACCATTGACGTACCAGTCTACAACCATTCATTCAGAGTGCCAGCCTGCTGCCATGACATCATGGAGCAGGTCAATGATATGTAGGACCAGGATATCGTGGAGTCATCGAACTACCCATATAACTCACACATGGTCCTTGTGCCTAAGAAGGACGGAAAATTGTGATTTTGCGTAAATTAGAAATTGCTAAATGACGTTACTCATCCGATTGCTCTCCCAGCTATAAACTTGTTTCATACACCTTGAGATATTGGCGAAGCCAAAATATTCAGTACTCTTGACATGGAGATTGGATACTGGCAGATTGCAGTCCATCCGGACAATCTAAAATATGCTACCTTTACGACACCTGAGGGCGAAACCCTACAATTTTGAGTCGTGCCTTTTGGCTTGAAAACGCCTCTGCAACATTCCAACCGATTGATGTCTGCGGAAGAACTAACTGGTTATATAGACGAGTTCTGTTTTGCATATCTCGACGATGTGATAATATATTCTAATAGCTGGGAAGAACATCTAGGCCATCTGCAACGAGTATTGGAAAGGCTTGAATTACATGGAATAACTTGTAAGTTATCAAAAAGCCTCTTCAGCAAGTCATCAATAGATTATCTGGGACACATCATATTGCCCAAGGGAAACTTCCTGCTACACAGCTCAATACGAGCAATTGAAGAAGCGGAAGAACGTACGAAAAAGCGGCAGCTACGACGGTACCTGGGTCTGTGTAATTGGTTACGAGACTTCGTTGTAAAAATTGCGGAATATATTGCACAGCTACATGCACTTCTCGAGAAAGACACCCGTTGGCAATGGGGCCCGGAACAACATTGAGTGTTGTTGAAGAACAGCTTCAAGAATATTCACCAACTCCATCTGCCGCAACGAGACAAACCCTTAATACTGCAAACAGACGCGTGTCAAAACAGCCTGGGCGCAGTATTATACCAGCAAGACGTAGAAGGACAGCCCCATGTAATAGCGTATGTATCAACCCGCTTAGATGAAACAGAGCAGTGCTACCACATTAATGAGCAGGAGTGTCTGGCCGTTATCTGGGCTATGAAGAAATATAGGTATTATCTCAAAGGGCAACACTTCATTCTATGAACCGACTCTAAAGCCCTCCAGTGGCTACACGAGTCCTGGAATTCGAAGGCCAAGCTCGGCCAGTGGGACATGTTCCTCACTAGGTTCGACTTAGAGGTCCAACATTGTCCAGATAAGATGGACGACCTGCCAGACTCCCTGTCTCATTCCCTGACGTTGGAGGAGAAAGCTAAGGAGGAAGGGGAGGAGAAAATGCCTCCTCCCCCCTCCTCAGATCAAAAGAAGTCTGGAAGAACAAATCCGACTTCTTCAACCGCAGATAACCTAAAGCCAACAGGTGGATCCTGACATCCGACTCCTACTACGGGAACGGCCCCAACGGTTCGTACTACAGTGTGACGTCGTATGGACAAGTAGTGGGCAACCCAATACGCAGTGGAAGATCTGGGTTCCGCCGCAGCTATGAGCTAATATATGCCGACACCATCATGACCATCCCCAAGCTGGTCACCCAGGTACTAGAGAAATCCTATTGGATTTTAGATCCGTTATAATTGGGATGGGATAAGATGCGATGTCTGGCAGTACGTCAGCAAATGCATCATGTGCTGCTGCAGCAAAGCATACCCAGTTCCCTCTCCCACTGCAAAACCACGGAGACCTCATGATGGCCTGGGCCCACATCGCCGTAGAACTGATGGGCCCATATCCACGTAGCACGAAAGGAAACCTCTAGCTACTCGTGGTAACAGATGAATTTTCAAGCTGGGTAGAGGCATTTCCTCTGCCCAGCCAAGAAACCACCCCAATCGTGGGGATAATGGAGGCTGATATTTTTGCATGATGGGGTTATCCGAAAGCCATACTGACAGACAATGGCACCCAGTTTACAAGCTGTCAATGGCAAAACGCCTGTCACGAATGGGGGGTAGAAACGTGGACTACCACTCCCTATCATCCACAAGCCAACCCCACTGAACGGAGGAACCAGGAAATCAAGAAGTACCTCCGTATCAGTGTGGGTAATGATCACAAGCATTTGGATAAGCACATCCCCACCCTACTGTTTGCCCTTCGATGCAGTACGAACGAGGCCGTAGTCACTAGTCCGAGTGTCCTACTCTTAGGACAATCATTCTGCCGACCAGGCGTCTGGCAGTGGGAAAGTGAGCCCACTGATATGTCTCAACCAGAGGACATCCGGCTAGCAGCCCTAGCCCGCACCACCCACACTGAGAAAGTTCAGAATGCATATATTTGAAAGAAATATCTCCAACCAAAGACAGGGGTAAGAGAATTCAACTTAGGGGAAGCCATCCTTCTGTGAAGTTACCCCCTCAGGAAAGCTAGCAACCAATTCAGTGCTGGTCTTGCTGACAAATTGTATGGATCATACAGCATCATAGGCAAGCGAGACGTCTACTGAGCCGACGATATATTTGGACGGATTCGTAAGGCCACCTGAGGTCAGATACGACCATATCCAGGGGACATGCCAATACTTGGGGATGACGATGCTGAAGGAGATACACCTGGCCAATCAGGGGATTAAGACAAACCTCCGACCAAAAGAGTAGTACCCATTAGAGAGCCAGGACCTTTGAAAAGACCCGAAGCGACGCCTATCATGATTGACAGTCTGCCTAGTTACATCGTGCCATGGAAGCCCGATGTAGAACAATGCCAAGGTGCATTCTCCATCAGATCAATGCCCTCGACGCCACGTAGCTACGCCAAGAAGATAGCAGCTAAAACAAAATCTAGCTGCTCCGAATTATCACTGGTTCTCCTGCATACTTGTAAATAATGAGTGAGATCAAATTTCCAAAAAACGTGCTTCCTTTAATTTCATCATTATATTCTGACGCCGGCTAACAGCCAGCGGCGCTAAAGCCCACGATGGCACTCACCATGCACGTGTCACGTGTCCCGTACGTGTGCAAAGAGGTTGATAATTTTTAACTTTTAATTGTTTGGTTATAAAATTCAAAGTGCCTGCGGCACCGAGATTCAGAACACTTAATATTCAGGCATGAACACCATCATAAAAAGACACTAAGATAATATGCAAATTCATAAGAAAATTACAGAAATGTAAAACAACACTTAATTTAATGTGTGCCATTTTATTTTCAATATGAAATATTTTACTCAGCATGCGTAGTACTTCTGCTTATGTGAACCCCGTAGGCGGCCATGGTAGGTCCGTGCGATACTTGTATCTGGCCAATCTGTTGAGGAGAGCTACAACTTTTGTTTACTCATTTAGGTTTCCATAGTTAATTTAGTTTACCAGTTAACCTTTGCTTGCGTATGTTTTGCCATACATTTTCCCAGCATTATTCTTCTGCTTTATTAATTTCTTGCTCCATTGTGGCAGTTTTAACTTAATCGAGGAGAAGGAGGAGAAAAATGTCTGGGAGGTCACACGACGTGCACATTTTGAATCAGGCGCCATCCGCCTATGTTTATGGCATTTCATTGTAACTTCTGCATTATTGTTACACTTAATTTTAAGGGCTTTGTTTTTATGTATATATTTGAGGGTAGTTTTCATGTGCGAATATTTTACAGCAACATTACGTACAACCACGTGGCCGACCGACACCAAGTCTTTGTATGCACCGTCATTGCATTTTAAGAGCTTATTTATGTAACAACATATGTGCAATAATTTATTTAAGGGTTCTATATCAATTTTATTCAGGGTTCAATGAATTTTTCACGTAAATTAATGCTTTTTGTACTTGACCTCGTGGTCACAGTAATGTTTGATTTTACCACCATCAGGCATGTTACAAGCCTGTAACCACTTTAATCGTAAAGAGAATAGTTTTCTCAGCAGGAATAATATTTTGTCTGAATTTAGTTTGCTGATTCCATGCAGAAATATTGCAATTTCAACTGCACCATGTGGTCCGCTACGAACTTCATCCAGCAGCATCCGTGCCATCTGAGCTTGTTTTCACACATGTGTGTGTTTATTGTGAATATTCTCATTGTGTCCCCTCTTGTTTCATGTATCATTCAAGGGTTTATGTAATTTTGTAATTAGTGTAAGGTGCAATTATTCCCATCCAAGCCGTCACCTCACTACCCACGTGCTGGAGGGCGAGCCCCGACGAGTTTGCGTTAGTGATGCCGAGTAATCACACGTGTTCGTATGTATTAAGGGTTTAATTTGTAATTCACCATGTCCTGTTTTCACGGAAAAACCGTCAGTCCACTCTAGCGGCTGTCGGGCCTCTTCCCTTGTGAAGGCTGTGCTTTCACGCACCTCTGTGAGATCATCCATCTAGGCGTGCGCTAGAGTAATTGCGGACTATGGAACACCCAAGCGGAATTGGCTAGTCATGACAGAGATAATCATTTCATTGGCACGTTGATGTGTATGAATAATAACAATAAAAACAAGTCTCCAGTGAACTTAATTCTTTTATTCAGTAGTGACAATGTCCTAGCCACATATATTTTATTAATTGTTTATTCCAGTGATGTTTAGTAAAAAGTTTAGTATTGCCTACGTGTTTGTAAGTACACACGTGTGAGACGGACACATAGAACCCACAGCATCCCTGAGAACCCTAAGTCTCAATAGTGCGGTGATTGGGAAGCACCACTGGTGCCCAAATTACTAGTAAGTATTTGTGTCATTGTTCGTCTCGTGTCTCACATGATGGTGTCAATTCTTTCAACAAAACTATTTTTAGACCAAACTTCTCCTTTATTATTAAGGTTATAGAATGGCGTACAGAAAATAAAAGTTTATAATTTATATTGCTTGTGACCCTATTCAGGACACAAGATTTTTCCTGAACATGCTGAATTCTACATTGGGCTTCGAAGCTATGGTCTTTTCCATTCCATGTTCAAGTGTGTTTATTGGCCGAGAACAAATCTTTCAACCAGGGGTATGTATTTTAAACATGATAGCTCTTGATGGAGCTACAGCAAAACTCTCGTAAGAAGTTTTCTGCTAAGAAGTTTACCTGCTTAATAAGCTTTAAAAAGTTTGCACTTTGTCGAATACAAATATATAATTTTATCCTTTTAAGAGGTTTTCCTGCTTAACAAGCACGCATTTTTCAGTATTTTTCTGAAACTTCTTAACAGGGTTTCACCATAGTTATTAGATATATTCATTTTGTTGTGTTTTTTTTTGTGTGGTATTCAACAGCTGTACTTTACAAGTACACATTGTTTAGTTATAGTGAATATTTGGGCATGCTAAGTATTTTACATTTAGAGAGCTTTTCATTAGATAGACACCTGTACCTTTCATCAGTACTTACTGTATTTATTTGCATGATGTCTGCCATTGCATAATGTCCTCATTCTTGTTTTTAAAGACCTAAGAAAGATTTTTAAAACCTGCATAATGTCTGCACCAGTCTTCTACAGCAGGCGATGCAATCTTGGTCAACCCTGGAAGATATGATAATGTGGGAAAGTTGCTGTTGCTGTCAATAAGGTTTTGATCTAGAGCTGTCAATTATCTCTTGTCACGTAGAGGGGGGTTATGGGGGAGAAGGGAAAGGTTGCAGAATGTGGATGTAGTTGACCAGTGGACTCACATTTTGAGAAAATTGTGATGCGCCATGAGCACAGTAGTTTAGACATATTTAGCCTCTACCTATGGCGCTCTCCCTAGACACACTGTGATGCCGAGCACTGTCACATTCCATGCCTCTGCTAATGTTAGAAGGATGCCGACCAGCCCTCAGTGATTACGTGCCGCTTGGTGGTCCGCAACCAGCCAGCCATTATGCTCCTACCTAGAGTGGGTGACCCAGGCCCCAGTAGCAGTGGTCGCCGGGCCAAGCAGGTACCGTAGGTGCATCATGGCCCCCATTACAGGGGCTGTTATCCACTCCTTGCTCACCGAGCTCTCAGGATTTATTAAATATAGCTGCACATGCCAGAATCAAGGTAGTTCACTGGAGATGCGTTCTCCAGCCTGAGCTGAATACTTCCCTTGGTTGCTTGCACTTGCACAGCGTACATACAGATTTCCACTGTAGTTTGCTTTCATAGCTAACTTTGCTCGTGCACTTGCGCAGTTTAACGTGTGTTTATGAATGCATACCGTCACTCTTCCTATTTTGCTATCAACAGTTAGTCAAGTACCAAGCCATCACTCTGAGTGGCACTTCCATGCTGGGCTAGTCATTCTGTGGCTGCTCTTGCCCGTTTGATTCTCTTTGGATTCTCGATACAGCCATACTGTGTGCTAAGATCTGCCCCTCATCCATCAGACATTAGATCGGAACAGGTTAGAGGGAGATACCTTTTTTACCCGAAAGGAAGACGACCCCTTCCTAAAAAAATATTTTTGAGGGAATAATATTTAGACCTGAATTCAAGACTACCCCTGTTTCATTCTTAATTAATTCTTTCACACTTACATTTGTGTACCAATATCTTACATCCCTTCATGTCGCCATCATGATACCTGGTGACTCCGGGCACCAACCCCACCAATTGTCATGTCCCTCATTTGCCCAACAAGACACTAACTTAACAATCACAACACCTTCCCCTTAGATACAGGTTGATGTCAAGCTGTAGAAATTTTCTCAACTAATCTAGCTACACAATCATAATTGTAACAAATCACCATTGCACCTACACAGTTCAGTCTACATGTATAATCAGTCAACACTCAGTCTGTTAGATATGTCAATCTCCCTCACTTACTGATATAGCAATGGTTTGACCACTCTGCGACCTGTTTTAGTAACACTGCCACTTTTACGAACTGCCTTCACCTCCCTACTCTGAGTGTACATTAATTCACCTGAACTCACACTGTTATTAAAGCCTATATAGTCCAGGGACGTACATTCCACAGCTGTGGCATTCTGTCATCGCTGTTTTTCAGGCATCCACTCTGTCTCCTGGCTGCACTCGTTCACGCTAGTTTCACCATCCCTATGTCACTGCTAACATGACCCATAGCTTCCTGCTGCACCTTAACGAGACGACGGCCTTAAGAATTTGGTGTTCCTTCGTAGAGTCTTGCCAGACTCATCAGTTATTATATATGACCAAGGAGACTTGTGTTTATCTAGAATCCTGGCTTCTTCCCATACTTTGCCTTTTTGTACCACCACTGATTGTCCTTTCTGGAATTTTGGAGTCTTCCATGTTGCCCTTTTGTCATAGTGACTTTTCACCTTCAACTGCCTCAACTCTTGTTTTGATTTCATGTGGGGTGCAACCTTAGGAATGAGATTATTTGTGGATACCGGTAGTCTTGTTCTTACTAGGCGACTCATTAAAATTTGAGCTTGAGCTTTCCCCAGACTTATAATTGGGGTGTTTCAATATTCCATCAATGCTAACCAATACCTTCCTCTTTGCTTTTACGCAAGATGCTTTTCATAATACTTACACCCTTTTCAGTCATGCCATTCGACTGATGGTGATGAGGACTCGATGTGTGGAATTCAAATTCGTGCTCCGCTGCATAGGAGATGAATGGTATATTGTCAGTGAGAATAACTCTTGGTATGCCATGTGTGTTGTCTGCTCCTGCAACTTCATTGGCACTACTATCTGGTCCTCGTGGAACAACAGGCCATCTTCTTCATACAGGTCACTGGCTACACCAAAATGGCTGACACCGTACAGGTACATTACTTTTCTTATGAGGCCATCCTGTATTCAGGAATCACAACACCTCCATTAATACTGGATCTGCTGCAGATTCTCTTCGTAACTCAGTTTTTCGTTTTTCACTTATTGGTATATGTCTGCTCACACTGTGAACCATTTCACATAATACCTCTTCATCCTTTTCAACTGGTCCCTTGATGTATGTTCGTGATAGGAAATCTGCGATGTTCATTAGTTTACCAGGCAGGTATTGCAGGTGTAAGTCATAATGCATAAATTTCAGTTTTAGTCACTGCAGGTGAGACGACATGACACTCGCTACAGGTTTCTCCATGACAGCTACCAGTGGTTTGTGGTCCGTCAGGACTGCAACAGAACGCCCAGATGTAATAATGAAATTTCTTTGCTGTAAAGACAATCGCTAACGTTTCTTTCTCAATCTGCACCCATTTATTTTCAGACTCTGTTAGGCTATGAGAACCATATGCAAGGAGTAAACAGCACCCTAGTCTTAACAAATCACAACAACTGCTGTGAAGTACTGAAAAAAATATTTAGGTTGAAGTATGTTTGCACAAATTTATGACAAACCCTTCAAGAAGAAATGCTATTATATGAATCATTTGATATATTTGATTTACTTTTAAAGCAAAGCTAATCACAATGAAATAGGTGTGTCTAATCTGGCTGTATGGTAGCAGCATTTTTCTTACACTGTAAAATTTTTGTGGATGTTATATACCTATTCGTGTCTTGAGCCATTTTGCTTCCCAGCATAGCTCTTCCTCTTTATGGCTGGGTAACATCAGATAAGGAGACCCTTGTCAAAGTTGAAAGATACAGTCTCAGCACTACAAAAATACGTACAACCATAGGACACACAGTATTTAAGCATGAAAAGCATTTGTCAAAATCGCCTAGGTTTTGAATTGAAGACGATTCCCGAATTGTAAATGACCCTTCATTTTTTCTATTCCTTTTCTGTCAAAAAAACCTCATCTTCCTTTTGGGTAAATACAGTATGTTATGTCATCATTAGGCAAAATAAAACTTATATCTTACCTGCTACTTTGTTGTTTGTCTTGTCAGTCATTTGTAGTTTCAGTTATTTTCTTTCTTATATACTGTGTGCTATCTGCCAATGTACTTCCAAGTACATGCCATTGTACCAGAAATTTGATTTTAACTCAGTACCCTTCAAAGGATGCTCTCATCTCTTGTAAGAGTTGTGTGCTGGTTTCTGTCAGGTAATGCTGCCCTCCTTGTCGCCACCGTAGCAAAGGGCGGGAGAGTATTTCCTTGGTCCTCAGGTTTGAGCAGACAAAAACATTTGAGGGCTCCATGGGGCTTAGACTCTGAGGAGGTCATGTTGCTCATCCAAATGTCAATGTGTTCTGAGGGGGGGGAAAACAAAGAATCTTAGAGCAAGTTGAGCTCAGTAGCAGTTGAATTGATCACACAACTCACACTAAGGAGAAAGACGGGGCCCACTCCTTAAGTTGCTGTAGACTCGTGTACTATCAGTGAGGAGGCATATTTCCCACTGCTAGAAATGCCTGCTCCCTGATAAGGGCTCCAACAGGGGTCACCTCAAGGCAGCAGCACCAGGAAGAGTCATTTCCTACCTGGGTGGACTATGCCAGGACCTAGTATGGTGCTGCCATATATATATATATATATATGTATATATGTATATATATTTTCTTAGCTGTGGCCTTGCATGTACCTATGAACACTTACAAAATCAGATAAAAATTCATTACTACTTTGACGCATCATGTCTTTTCATCTTTATTGACGACTTCTACTCATCAGTGCGCATCTCTCAGCTGCACATTTCCACGGAGTTGTTTGATTCTACAAATCACTAGCCACCGAGATTGTACTGGCTACCCAAGGCAAAGGACGGACTCTCCAAGCCAGACTTATACTGTTCACCGGCCGAGCCACCGAATCTATCCATCGATATCCTCGCAAGTATTCTGTGCACCGCTGGATGGCATCACTAGTACGATCAGCACATGTAACTTGGATCCAGCACCGGCCGGTGACATCACACACCCGAGGATCCAGCTGCCACCCCCTCCACGACCTACCAAGAGAGAGCCCAAGAAGAGTATAAATACTGGGCCTGGACCCTAAAACGCGAGTCTGTTCTGTTTCTTCACTGCATCCTCGTGCCGAAGGAACCATCAGCTCCCTGGTCTTCATCACACTCCTGGTGCTGAAGATCATCTCCTAACTACCTTGTCTTCACCGCACTCCTGGTGCCGAAGACTCCTACCTGCACCTTGCCTGTCTCCACTGCGCCCCGGCGCTGAAGACTCCTGCCGTCGTCTACGTCGTTAATCACATAGACACTTCCGGCCCCTTCAGGGCAAACACCTAGTGTAGCCAAGTTCAAGTTATTTTGATAACACTTAATCTACCTACCTCGTTAGCTTAGGAACAGGCCGCCTTCACCTGTCAATGCGTAGCAGCTTCCGTTAAGCTCCAGTTGATGTTAAGGGATATTGCGATACCACCGTGTTTATTTCCATAAGTGGAATAAATAAGTATTTAAATCAACTCAAGGGTATCTTTCCCATAGTCTTATTACCTCTCCCTGTAGACATCAGGCCCGTTGGAGGAGTAGCAGGTGACCGGGAGATTTGCTCGAACCATTGCATACTAGTAGAGTACCCACACACATTCTGGATGGCCACCCTTTCTGTGCACCACGGTGTATGGAACGGTAGAGCCCCGATACTAGGTACTCTGCCTCTTGAGGTCAGCTTGCCAGCTTGGTGCTTGCTCTCTCCACCGAACTGCTTGCACTGGAAGGAGTATTCCTTGAGTTGATAAGACTGTTCCTTCCAAGGCACTCACCTCTGTGCTGGGACTGTCCGCCAGTGAGACCTGACTCTCAGTATTCACTGCACTTCTTGCGCCGAATACTACAATAGGGATACCGCACTCTGTTGGCAGACATGGTACGTGGTTGTATACTTGTAGAGGACCACACATCACCTGTTCCACTTCCACTGGTTTTGATAGTAGTGGTTCTGTTCTCATGCCCTACTTCCATCGGACTGGTATCCGAGAGTGGATAAACAGGCAAACGCTGCCTCTCCGAGCAACAGCAGGAACTTAACCCCTTCCTAGTCACACTCATGCACTTCCTGCCGAGGGAGAGGGCCCAAGCAATACGCTACTTGGAGAGATCTGCCATGCTGGAGACACCCCTGGACCTCTACACAGCTCCTATCAGACTCAGTGAGGAAACATACCTCATGTTCGCAGCGTATCTGAGTGGTTGGGACAAATCCCACGGGATCGCCAATCCACTCTTTTGGGAGATCCAGATTGCAGAGTCAACACTAACGAGCACCTGCCCACCAAGTTCTAGTCCATGCACAACAGAACCACTGCAAGTCAGGCAACCGCTTCAGGTTATGCATCGCCCAAGTATTCCTGTCAGAGCGATCCCACCAAAACGCAAAGCAGTACTCGCAGTATCATACTTTGTGCCGTGCCGCAAAGCTACCCGACCAGTGTTATATACTGTATGTGCTCCAGTACCATGCAAGGACTAGAGCTCTAAACCTCACCCCCGATGTGTTTGCCCTAGCATCCACCGAAAACACTAGATGCTGTGATGTACCTCACTCTCGCCACAGTGCGTCATATGTTAACTTCTTCTTTTGATTGTTCCTCTGTAATATAACATTCCTGACGTACCACAGTTGTTTTTGTGTACAACTGTCCCATTTCCCAACACTGGGCTGACCACAGAAGAAATCAGCCAAGATCTTAACTGCCCTAACTAAGCGCTCTGACAAGCAAGGTCCAAACGCCCCCAGGGTCTACCATAAAAAGAGGGAGGCAGCCATCTTGTAATATCGTAATCATCAAAATGAATGGACATCACAGCTCTATTTTGCTCATGTAAGTCGAGACATGAAACTTCAAAGGTCCCCTCCTCCCACCTGTTTGACCCCCGTATCAACCACCTCCCACGTTCTACGAACTGCGTTGCAGCAAAACTTTATCAAACTTCTAGAACCTCTCGAAAGAAAAACTGTACGATGGGAGAAAAAACTTTTATCTACGAAGTTGACAAAATCGTACTACGACTTCAGAAAAAAGCCAGCGCATGACAGAGAAACACTTGAACACGGCCACAACTTCAAACACTGATAAGATATTCCTATTCCACGTGGCATCAAAGAAAATAAAATATTACCCTTACTCGCAAAAGATTAAGAGAATTAACCAACTTTCCAATTTAATTATTATTAATAACTTGCATCTTTACAACTTTACTAAAGCATACAGCATGTGTACCACCCTCCTCGTGGAACACTTCTTGAACAGAATCTGCATATCCATTGGATATAGAGGAGCTTGTTTTGGTTGTCCTCTGTGCATATCAGCACTGCTTCCAATGCCTCCAAAATGCCAGTTAACAGCCACCTCACGGCCTCATGATGCCTTGGTCAGAAGGCTAGATCTGTGCACAGCCAACAGAGACTTTGTGCCAGTGAGGTCTCCCACTAGGCATACATTTAAGCCCACTACACACGTGTTTCTTGTACAAGAAGGTGAACACTTTCTTGTACACCTCGACTTGTAGCAAACTTGTGTCGTGTGAACGGCCACCGAGCATACTAGCAGCTAGCATACAAAAAATTGTGTACTAGCTAGTGCTTTATAGGGTCGGTTCTATTTTTCATTATCTTTCTTGTACAAGTCGAATGTAAACAAACAACTTGTGCACATGCAAATGTGTATTTGAGCGTAATACACTGCAGAAGAGGAAGTGTTTTGAAATAAATAATGGCAGAGTGGACGAAAGAAGCTGTAGAAACATTGTTAAAGGTATAAGAACTATGATGTTTTATATAACACCACAAATAAACATATAATATAAGATGCGTTGGAGAAAATTGTGAGTGAGGTTAAGAAGGTGCGGTGTGCCCAGAAACTCAATTTGATGACATAAAAAGAAAAATGATTTCATAGCGCACACATTTTGGCCAAGAAATCCAAAAAATGCAGCAAAGCCCTTGGAGTGGTGCTGGCACTGTCTCTGATTACAACCCCACTGTTTGGTGGTTTCCACTTATGTCGTTCCTGAAGAACCATATACCTTTTCTTTACAGCTGATACAATCTAAATTGCACAAATGATCCCAACCACCCCAAATACAGCTTTCACATCTGCGTTCAACATTTTGAAAAGCTCTACACTTTCTTGTGCAAGAAAGATACCAGTGTGTACTGACCACTTTATTTGGTATGATAAAGTCTGTTCACTATAAAGTGAATACTTTCGAAATCAACATTAGAAAAAAGTCACTGCTCCTATCTTCATATATTTTAACGGGCCCCTTGAGTGACATGCGCCCATTTAGTTGGTAACGATGGATGGGAAAGTACTTCCGGCACCTAACGTAAAATAAAAAGTGCTAGCTAACCACTTCGGTTAACGTAAGTTATTTCTTCCGCTTTCAGTTTTTTTAATGCATCAAAGTGTAAAAATTTGAAAATTTTGGTAGTATTTACGTTCCTAATAATTTCACAGTTTCACTTGACCGCCGTAAGAATAAAGTGATGACGTCCATGACAATGTTAATCTTCCATAAGGCGGAAGTATACACAACATGCATACAAGTAGATCTTAAGCAGGGCTTTCAAAAGTGCTCAGTTTATCGTGAACAGCTTATAATAACTGGCATGCTAGCTAGTGTCCCTGCTTGTACACCTTTGATGCTCACTTTCTTGTATACGAAAGATGCCCGTGTTACTAGGCTTTAGAGCTGCACCAGCTCTATGAAGTAAATGGGGTGAGTATGTAATCCCCATTAACAGAACGCACTTTCCTAGTTCCCAGGAGGGAGCTAGACATTAGATCAGTTAAGTACTACTATATTGCTAAGTTTTTAATTCAGTAAGCTTCTAATTTTTACTATTTTTAAATTTATTCTTCATTTACATTTTTTAATGTTTTAAATAAAACAATATATTTGCTAATGGGTATACAGTAATTATTGGTTTGTATGATGATAGGATACACAGCCTAAAGGATATGTCAGCTGAAACTGCAATACGGGTTGTCTGTCTTCATACGTCAGGACCTCACGCTGTTTTTGTAAAATTTTTAATGTTCTGCCTTTCTCATGCCCAGAACATATACGACCCTTTCCCCCTCAGCAGGTGTCATCAGTAATGGACAGATTCGTATCACAGCTGTGGCATCTAACCCTTACCCCTCATCCCTTTAAAGTAAATTGTTTGAGAAAGTCTCCAAGAGTGTGAGGGGGTTGTATTTAAACGGATGAGCTGCAGACAACGGGATGTTATTGTGCTGATGTTGTCTCAGTGGCTATTACATGGTTCTCACTTTTGCATGCCAGCCAATTCTGGCTACTGCTGTCATCTGGCTTAGGATAGATACACACTCATGGCCAGTTGCACCATCGTGGTTAGGAACTTGATCCGAGATCAGATCTAAGATTTACACAGAAAACGGTTGAACCATTAGAGTTCAGAGCTGAACTGGAGATTGAGATGCACTTCATGTCTAACTGCCAAATTTGGCAATTCGAAATCACTATCCGAGATCATAGATGAATACAAGTTTGTGGAGTATAGGTTATGTATATTTAAAAGCACTGTTAAATTTATTAATTTACTGAAAATAAACTTAGTAATATTTAAATTGTTAAAAAAAGTATTTGATTGTTGTTTACTGTTGTAAAATGTATATTGAGACATTTTACAAAGGCTTAGTATCAAATGCATTAATTTGATGCTGGCTAACAGCCAGTGACGCTAGAGCCCATGACGGCACTCACCACGCACGTGTCATGTCCCCCGCACGTGGGCAAAGGCCAATAATTTTTAACTTTCTTATAAATGTTATTTTCAGTGTAAAATGTGTTCTATTGTCTTTGCAGTGTTTAATATGTCTTAAAATGTTTTAGAGTGTTTGAGCTAATTTTAAATTGTTTGGTTATAAAATTCAAAGTGCCCGCGGGACCAAGATTAAGAACACTTAATATTCCGGTGTGAACGCCGTCATGAAGAGACACTAACATAATATTGAAATTCATAAGAAAATTATAGAAATGTAAAACAATATTAAATTTAATTTGTGCCATTTTGTTTTCACTAATTAAATATTTTACTCGGCGTGCATAGCACTTCCGCTTTTGTGAACCCCGTAGGCGGCCATGGTAGGTCCGTGCGACGCTTGTATCTGGACAGTCTGTCGAGGAGAGCTGGCGAGGTAAGACACTGTCACGTACGTACTACAACTTTTGTTCACTGAGTTAGGTTTCCATAGTCAGTGTAGTTTACCGGTTAACCTTTGCTTGTGTACGTTTTGCCAGACATTTTCCCCAGCATTATGCTTCTGCTTTATTAATTTCTTGCGCCCTTGCTGTATTTTCAACTTAATCAAGGATAAGAAGGAGAAACATGTTGGAGAGATCACGCGACCCACGCAATTTGAATCAGGCACCAACCACGTATGTTTATGGCATTTCATTGTAACTTCTGCATTATTGTTACACACAATTTAATGGCTTTGTTTTTATGTATGTATTTGAGGGTAATTTTGATGTTTGAATATTTTACGGCGTCATCGCGTATAACCACGTGGCTGACCTATGCCAAGTCTTTGTATACGCCATCATTGCGTTTGAGAGCTTATTTGTATAACATTGTATGTGCAATAATTTATTTAAGGGTTCTATGTCAATTTCATTCAGGGTTCAATGTATTTTTCACGTAAATTGATGCTTTTTGTACTTGACCACGCTGTCACAGTAATTTTTGACTTTACCGCCATCAGGCATTTTACACGCCTGTAACCACTTTAATCGTAAAGAGAATAATTTTCTCAGCAAAAATAAACTTTTGTCTGACTTTAGTTTCCTGATTCCATGCAGAAATATTGCAATTTCACCTGCACCACATGATCTGCTAAGAACTTCATCCAGCAGCATCCGTGCCATCTAAGCTTGTTTTCACACATATGTGTGTTTATTGTGAATATTCATCTCGTGTCCCATGTTGTTTCATGTATCGTTCAAGGGTTTATGTAATTTTGTAATTAGTGTATGGTGCAATTATTCCCGTCCTAGCCGGCTCTGCGTATAGGCCATCACCATACTACCCATGTGCTGGAGGGCGAGCCCCGACGAGTTTGCGTTAGTTATGCTGAGTATGTACTTTCATGCACCTCCGTGAGATCATCCATCTAGGCGTGCGCTAGAGTAATTGCGGGCTGGGGAGCACCCAAGCGGAATTGGCTAATCATGACCGAGATAATAATTTCATTGGCACGTTGATGTGTATGCATTATAACGTTAAAAACAAGTCTACATTGAACTTAACTCTCTTATTCTGTAGTGACAGTGTCCTAGCCACATATATTTTATTAAGTGTTTATTTCCAGTGATGTTTAGTAAAAAGTTTAGTATTGCCTACGTGTTTGTAAGTACGCACTGGTGAGACGGACACACAGAACCCACAGCATCCCTGAGAACTCTAAGTCTCAATAGTGCGGTTATTGGGAAGCACCGCTGGGGCCCATATTACCAGTAAGTATTTGTGTTATTGTTTGTATCGTGTCTCACTTGACGGCATCAAATTTAATTGAAGATGTATTAATGTTTTGTAAAGAGAGAACGAAATTCATGCATAGCCCGCCAAGCAAACACAACGTAAAACTGGAAAAGCCATTCAGAATATCATAAACTGTGCTAATTTTCTGCAACTTAGATGATCTTCCGATATATCGATACCGAAATATCAATATTTTGGCTTTCGATAGACATCCTTACTACACCTACATTCATGACCTCGTATATTAAAAACCAATAGCAAAATTTGTCTCTTACTTAATCTCGATCTCTCACTTTGGTACCAAGATTGACGACTTGGAGATCCAGAATCGTTCAATTTCGTTGGTGCAATACTTTTACAATGGAACCAAGATCAAACTGAATCCTGGTTCGGAACTAGGATCATTCAATCTCGGATCGGGGAAGATGTTGGTGCAATCGGGCAGAAGTGGCGTGGCATCACTGCATGCAAGCCGGGTTGGTCAGTGACATTCATACAATTTTTCTGCAATATCCTATCATCATAGCAAGTGCAAAACAATAAGGATGCATTATAAATGAGCACATATTACCTTTTCGTTCATACAAAACATAATATAAAATTTAAAAAAAATTTGTGACATCATTAATAAGTACATATATTATGTGAGTAAATATGGTATACTGAAACCACATAACTAAATTGCTGCATTAATATGTAGGTATATACTGTGCTATTACAATATTTAGTACATATTATCATGACATCATGAAAGAGTTTAAAAATGTTGTGATACTCCTTTACAGTCAATTATCATCAACCTTTGGATGCATGTAGGTAATTATTTGAAAATATTTGTTCGATGTGTTTGAAATGTTTATGAGCAGTTTTTAGCTGAGCCATCTTGTGTAAAGTGTTAGCATTTTTGCTTGGTTACGTTATAAAGTATGACTTATTAAATTTTTTTACTACCTTGCTACTTTGGTGTGTGTATTGTAATAATTGTGTGTCTCGTTTACTAAACTGCCTTCTGTCGACCATCAATGAGGTCACTGAAAATTTGTTAGTGTTTATTTATCAGCAGTAATGGAACAACACCAGTTACCAGCAAATGTTTCTGCTTGCAATAAGTTGGTGTTTTCAGAACACTGTATTGCAGGGCTGCCACCAGCTCTGAAGCCGAAATCCTGGTTCCTCTATATAAAAATCCTGTAAAATCCGAATCATTGGTCAAATCCTGTAAAATTAGTGGAATTAAAAAAATTGCAAATTGCAGAAAAAAAAGTGGATATGAAAGACGTTTACATATTTAATGTAGTTGTTTTGATTTGGAATGTACAATCCATTGTATTTATTTTCTCCACTCACAATTATACTTTCATTTATACGACTGTATCTGCGATAATTTTAGTTTCCTGGCCATTGTGACATCAATGCCAAACGCAAAACACTGTCACCAAATTTGGATTGCATGCGTAAAAACAGCAATTCGCGGCAAAGGTTTTTTTCAATGATGGCTTTGGCCTTTGCATGTGATCATACAGCCAGGAACAGAAATATGCAGATAACTGTATACCCGCATAAGTGAATAATTAAACAAAATATTTTGGACATACATTATTGAAGCAATGGCGTATCTCCAAAATATTTCACTTAATTATCCACCTCCCTTATAAGAATCTTTCAAACAAATACATCAGTGAAACTGACACACATCGCTGTGGGCGCCAGTGTTGCACCTTTAAGCAAAGTGCTTAAAAAAAACTGCATCTTAAGTTCATGTTTGAATTTTTCTAGTGTTAAAAAATCCGTAAAAAAATGATAAAATCTGTTAAAACAGCAGGCCTGCTGTAGTGATATTCATTAAAATAAAATAAATTTGAACACAAACTCAGTTTCTGGAGTGCAGGTCTTCTGCTTTCTTAAATTTTACATGATTGTAAAAAACATGTTGGTTCATGCAGGATTCCAGAATTTGTGTTTTATCAGTAATGTTAATCTCTGGCAACTATTAATCCTGTATTGGTGATCTGTATGTATCGGGAGATAAAGCATGGTTCATCGTGCCTTTGTAATCAGCACATAGTTAAAGGTACCATTACGCTTCAGTACTGGGACAATAGCAGAGACCCAGGGATCAGCATGGTTCACAAGAATGTATACCCCTCTCCTCACATTTGTCTCAATACCTTCCTCCATCTTAATTGTGAGGGCAAATGCAACCTATCAAGTTTGCTGATACACAGGAGCAACAGCAGGGTTTATACCTATGTGATGTGGAGGTTCCTTATAACAGCCCGTACTATAGCCTGATACTGCAGGAAGATTGATGATAGTTGAGAAGGCTTCATTAGACATGCCATCATAGGATATGTCTGGAGACAGAATGTACACTCCTTGCATGGAGATATCTTAACTCCTGAAACCAGTTACGACCAAGAAGCTTTGGTACGACGCCATCCATGACTAAAATAGGAAGATTGCAAGTAAAGTTTTTGTATATGACAATAGCTTGTAATTCCTCAAGAATGGTCAAATATTTTGAAACCCATGTCTTGATGCAAATAATGTCAGTGATCGGAGTTTGCAAAATTACTAGTATACGTGTCCATGTTCATAAGTTTCCTAGAACAACTAGAATCTATCTCAAATTGCATTAAAACTTTGTTAACTTGTACTTGAATAGAATATGGCTTTGTATGCACACCCAAAGCCTAACCATAAAACAGAAATAAGCTTTGATTGTTAAGTGTTAAGGCATGGACATATAGGTAAGGTGACAAATCCACAGTCGGTGGGGGCGTTGCGGGAGAATGAACCCCAGATGAGGTAACTGCAGCTGTAACAATCTCAACAAAATTTGCAAGATTAACCTCTATGGATCACAACAATGACTTATCCCTTTGCTTTCAAGCTTTAATAACATGACCAATTTTACAACATTTTGGGCACTCTGACTTATTTATGGGAAGGGGACATTTTGTAGCAATATGTCGTGACCTCAGCACATCTGAAACAAGTATCTTTCTCGTTGAATGCAGAACCAAAACTTGGAGTCAAAAATACTCGGCTAGTTGATGCAGTAGCATGAAATTTCTTGTACATCTTCCCTGCACAAGTTTCTTATCTCCAAGACATTGTCTTTAGAGTGTTCGACTAACTGAACCACCTCTCAAGCCTTCATTGCAGTTAATGCCTTTTCTGAAAATAATTTGGCTTGTAAAACTGCATTGCATAGGCCACAAACAAATTGTTATAACACAATTGTCACCATCATGCCCTCAAAGTTACAGGAATATGCCAACCGCCTTAATTCACACTTGTAAACAATGGCCTTCTCACGTGGAATTTTGCCTTCTGTTAACAAACTTACTGTAGCAGACCATGGGATTGATTGTAAGTGTAATAATCTTGTTCAAAACATTGATGAGCTTGATGTAGGTATGGTCTCGAAGGGTCTTTGATACAATCCAGTCCTTCAAATCGCAATGGTATGATTGTACAGCATTTCAATCGAAAATCCCCATTTCTGATCATCTATAATCTGCCCTTTCGAATATAGCCAGAACTGAATCTTTCCAGACATTCAGCCCATGTCTCGAGGCAGGAATGATCACATTTTGTGACGGACAACATATTGATACATTGTGTAGTCACTTAATGAATGAAGGGAACAAAGTAAAATAGTTGTAACAATACATAGCGTGTGCATACAGTTTCTCGTCCATCCTCATTACCATAGTTATGTACTGTGAAGGAACTAAACACATCCATCTATTTTATTAAAGAAGACAGCATACATTTCATTATTACGTATTCACTGCAATATTTACAAACACCACTAGGATACACTGCCATGTTGCCTGATACTGGTGACACAGCAAAGCCACTAACATTACATTGGGTAAAGCAAGTAAAGGCTGTTCACGATAAAGTGAGTACTTTTGAAATCAACCTCAGAAAAAAGTCACTGCTCCTATCTGCATGTATTTTAACGGGTGAACTGAGTGACATGCGCCCAGTAAAGTTGGTAACAATGGATGAAAAGTAGTTCCATATCTTACAGTAGAATGAAAAGTGTTAGGCAACCATTTGTGATAACTTAAATTATTTCTTTCCCTTTCCGTTTTTTTTAATACATTAAAATGTAAAAATAAGCAGATTTTTTAAAAATATTTACTTTTCTTATAATTTCACAGTTTCACTTGACCGATGCATGAATAAAGTGATGAGGCCTACGACAATGTTTATCTTGCATAAGGTGGAAGAATACATAAAGTGCATACAAGTGGGTCTTGAGCAGGGCTTTCAAAAGTGCTCATTTTACCGTGAATAGCTTATAATTACCACAAGTCGAATACAAGTATGTTTCAGAAAGAATTATCAACTGTGTTTTAGTTGGTGATGTGCTGATGGTTGTTTTTTTATAAGTTATTGACGCATGACGTCGGATGGCTGACCGTGACATCACGATCGGGCAAGGTTTTGATGTCGGTCAGAGACACGTGTGATTCAACTGGCTGACCTTATTAATGGCTGACTGGGCTGCGATCGGTAAATAATACAGGGCGCGTGGCTTGATGGCACAGTACAATGTCAAACGTGGGCTTAGCAGTCGTGCATACTGGGTGGCACACAGCCTCGGATTTACCTGCGCTGGAGGTGGCCCGGGGTGGCTGTTGACCCAGCTGCTGCTGGTTGACCGGAACAAGTGCCCTGAGCTGGGGCGACGGTGGTGCCGTGGCTGGCCCGGGGAGGGCTTCTGGTCTGGCGACACTAGAACCAGGTGCACAGTACTGGTGGCCGTCGCTTCAACTGGGTGTGTTTTATGATGTACGTGCGCCCGGTTAAGGAAGCCTGCAGTCCTACACTAGGTTTGGTAATTGGTTTGTCAAAGAAGCGGTCTCCTGCTTTACCCAGTGGGTTGACATCTACAGAGGATAAAATAAGTCACCCTAGAATTAGTATTCAGAGGTTTGAGAGGAAACGTATTTATTCTGTGAGGAATAGATACAGTGGCCCGTACTATCTCCTATCTAACCAGGAACTAAACGGAAGTAAACTACGTAAACCAGGTGAAGGTGATCTGGGTCTAACCTGAACAAGAGCAAATGCGGCGGCTAGGTAACTATAATAACAACTGTCCCTAACTATCTCAATGCCTTTGTCCAGAAGGGACCTCATGGGCCACTACCTGAAGGGTAGTGTGATTGCTGTTATCAGAGGGGTAGGCAGTTCAAGGGGTTCAAAGACTTCTTCTAGGGTTGCTGGTGCAATTCTTGAAGAGCTTCTGGTAGGTCGTGAAGACATTGCGGGTTCAGCAGAGAGCCCCAGCACACGAGGTGGTGGAATGAGCTGCTGGAGATTAACTCAAGAAGAACTGGAGAACAACTGATGTTCCTCGGCAGTGTAGGGCCATATAGTCTACCTGCCCGCGGGCCCATCTGGGATGCGGGGGTATGGGCGGCTAGCTCCTCCACCTCCTCCTGGGCGGAGCTTTGCTCTCTAGTGCGATCCCTTGTGCCCAGAACCGAACGATGCGTTTCTGTAATGCTGGGTTGCCTTGGTTGAGCGAGCTTAATTTGGCCACTTGTCTGGCTTCTATTACATGTAAGGGGGTTAGCGTGATGTCTGACATAAGGGTGAATGATCTTAGCTGATGTGTCTATGGATGTCCCTGCAATTAGGGGTGTACTTTTGGGCTCTCATAGCAAGTCATGTTGTGGTTCAAACCCACCTGGGGTAATGTGAATGTTCAGATGAGGCGAAGTCAAGTTTATAATAGTCAGAATAAGTGTCACGTGTCAATATATGGAATATCTGTCATGTTTCAGGTGATAATGGCAAAAATGGGTCATATAAGAAAGGTGGAGATATAAAAATGAGGTATTGCAATGAAGGATGCAATGTGCTGAGGGAAGGTAAACTGTGTTGATGCGTGACGTCCTGTCGAATTGGAGACGTATACATTACTGGGACTAGTTTTATTGGGTGCTGAATCAGGTGCACCCTATGCTGATGGATAACTGACTGATGGGCGGATGACTGACGGATGCGACAGATGGTTGTGAGTTCACCTTTATCAATAAAACAATTGGGAATGACAATGGTTTGCAGAATGGGTAGAAATAAATGCCACTAGGCATAAAGAAGAGAATTACTCGTAGTTATTTAAGTGTGTTTATTCACTACATAATGTAAACAGGGTGAACGTTTTCTAAACCTGGTTTGCCACGGTTATGTCTCTTGCTATTGTTCTATGGGTTTCTTGCTCAAGAACTGAAGTTACAGCGAGAAGTGAGGCAGCTCTGCAAATGGTGTACGGCTAAATGGAATGGCTGGTGATTTATAAGTCGTAGCAGGGTCGCTGGTATAATTTATGTAGCTCATGAACAAAAGAAGAATAAAGACTATGTACTACTGAAAGCTGTTGAAAATGACGTAGGCTGTCCAGTAGAATGGGCATGTGCACAGTGTCAGCTGAAATTAACTTAATTCCCAGAGAGTGTTTAGAAATGTTGGTGGTGGCAGTATAGGGAGTTGGTGACGTAGCTGGAGGCGGGGCAATCCTCTTCACCACAAGTGTGTTAGGCTAAGGTGCGTTTATAACCATCAGACATTGTTATGCATGATCCACAATGAGATAAGCACTGTCCCTTCAATCTCCTTCACGTGGGAAAGCCAGAGATGTGCTCATTTATGAAATGTGCCTAACACTGTTTTGTTTCTCTCCAAGAATTCTCTAGCCAACAGTTACCCTGGGAGTTTGAATGCACTTAGAATATCTCAGTTCTTTGTCAATATTCATATTTCTAGTTGTTTGAGGAGTTCACTTTAAGTAAGTAACTTTATTGATGAAATGTGAAGAAAGATTGATGTATATGTCATGAGTATTTTCTTATTTTTTGTAAAGGTACACAGTCTGAAGTTTATCAATCAGTTTGTCGTATCACACTTTGGTTGTATAGTGATTTACTTGATAGCTGAATTTGGTTTTGTATACTATTTTTTTGTATTCTTAAGAGTTAAGAATTAGATATTTTGTTATTTACTGTTTCATCAAGGTTGTGTTTTGTTAATTATTAATCATGTAATCTTAATGTGCGCACATTTATTTGCAGTGTTTCAGTTAAAGTAATTTCTTCAAGTTTGTATAGCTCTTAGGTGGAGTGTTGCATGCAAATACTGTATTGTAGTGTTGGATGTCAGGATCTGTCAGAGTTCTGGGTGGACTTCAACTATGGGTCAGTGAGCATATCAATGTTGTATGACCAGTGCCAACAGAGGCTGTCCAGTGGCATCATCAAGTCCCTCACTATATTGCGCCACAACGTCAAGAGTGTGGTGATGTGTGACAGGTATGGGTATGCCTTAATTTAACTATACTTTTTATATTGCCTCATAAAAAACAAAGATCAGGCAAAGTAATATTGTACAACATGAAGAGAAAATATTGCGAAAAAGGTGGAACAAGGGAGAGAAGGAATAACTGGAAGACAACCTTCAATGCTTCGACAACTAATACTTGTCGACTTCCTCAAATGTTAAAAGGGTGAAAAAAAAAGGGGGGTAACTACTCCATCTCGTCAGCAACATTATCTAGTCTGCCACAACTGTAGGTCTGTAAGTGTCCAAATTAAACAACCCCTATTACTTATATGACCTTGATGGTCCTCACAGCACCCCTAATAAACGTCTCGTCTGCTATACGTGAGGGTTTCCACTACCATGCTGTTCTGGGCCGCCTAGATGCCCTTCACTACTATTTTTATGTAACATGGTAGAGCATAATGCATAACTCGAAATGGGAACACGTATCGTGGCTTGCTTGTTGGTACCTTGAATCTTTGAAGGCGAGGGAGAAGATGCGATGCAGGGTTATTTGATAAAGAGCATAAAATAAAATAATAATAAAAAAACAAAGGAAAACACTCTCATAATCCAATCGAATTTCAATCAATGAAGCAAGGAGTCAATAAAGTATCAGATATAGAGGGAAAACTATTGACTATGAAATAAAAGAGGAAAAATTTCAATAAGGGTAATTTTTTTATAACAATTCAAAAATAAATTCTGTTACAATAAGTTAATATGTATGAAATTGTAATATCAAAAATTTGAATCACTGAGTATCTCGGTATAACAAAATAGATAAATACAAAAAGTCACGTGGATTTTGAACTAAAAACAAGTATAACATTTATGTCTTAAGGTTTTGTTTAGTTCCAAAACAGGAATACAACATCTGTAATGACTAAATAAAAGTTAGAAAATTCCTGTTTCATTTCCAATTACTGTTTCTCAAATGGCTTCAAAATTAAATTTAATACATGATAGCTTTCATTTAACTGAATTCTACAAATAAGAATATCTTACATTTAGTTACAATCTTTACAAACGAACAAAACCTTAATTTAAATAGAAAAACCGGTCCACAAATTTGACGATAACTGGGAAAGTGGCCAAATGTCCTAATCAGCAAACTGGTTAACTCGTAAAAGTACCTTCATTGCTAAGGTCAGAAAATCTCTAACAAAACTTACAACTTCCCTAGTGTCAAATAGGACTGAGACTATAATGACTGACTTTCAAAACTCCTCAACAAATTTACGACAGCTTTTATCTACAAAAGGGATTCAACCAACCCAATTTCTGACTTTAGTGCAGTCTGGAACCAAATCTACAGAAATTCTGCACAGCTAGCATAACTGATACTTAGCTTTACTAGCGTTTTACATGCTGTCAGTCCGTCAAGGCCCCTCCAGCCTCCGCCCAGAACTTCTCACTCGATGCTGCTTTACGTCGGCCCAACCGCACGTGCCAAGGTCTCTACGTCTACTCCCCCTCTCAATAATAACGCAGTCCGTCCTTATCGGACCTTGCCTGACGTCATCACTCATGCCACGTGGTCACCGCCCAATCTCAGCATTCCGCGCACACGTGCGGCAGCTCACAAACACTGACTTAGCACAAAGTTAGTCCCTTTTTACCCTGCAAGGTCCTGCACTAGGGTCTGCTGTGCCCAGCATAATCGCACAGCTGTCAACTCGAAAAAGTCCCCGTCAGAATGACTCGGAGAACTTACGGGCATACGTGCACCACAAAAACAGATAAGCGCTGAGGGCACTTTGCTGACGCAGCGGCGAAGGAAAACAAGCATATTTGCGGCCGGTACGAAAGAAAAAGCTGAGGCTAATCACAGCTAAAAAACATGTCCAGTACCGACTCTAGAATTTTCTTCAGCTCATTTAAGATGTATTCCTGGGAAAATAACATGAACAACCTAATATCCTAACCTAAAAAAAAATAAATTTGAAGTCTTCCAAACAGAATCAAATTATAAGATCTTAATACCAAAAACAAATATAGAACTTTCAAGACAAAAGATTAAAGGCATCTGTGTAGAAAATTAATAAAAAGAATTTATGAAGGTATTACAAATTAAAATGTTAAGGACAAACGACCTTAAGTGCATGAGTATCAAAACATAAGCAAAACGGTTTGCCAAAATTATAACCAAAAACCCAAATTAAAATAAAGTATTAAATCATTACCAAAACACCAAAAAGAAGAACTCACATCTGAACAAATAAAAAGTAGGGCACATTTAACCCCAAAATGACAACAATGAACAGAACCATACCTAGGATCGATCTGAACAGAAAATAGAAAATAAACCAAAACAACATAATTAAAAAATCCTAAAATCCACCTACAGGAACGTGTAGCTCAGTGCCTAATGAAAGTCACAACAGAGAAACATGTCTTTTATCAAGGTAAGCCGCAAAGCACTTAAAGGTACGCGCCCGACAAATGCAACAGTGTACGTACTTTTGTTATTCAAAGTGTTTTCAGGATTTTACCACGTAATGTATGGGCGTGTGGATAGCTCAGATAATCCACCATGTAGGACGTGAACTGATAAGTAATTATTCTACAGAGGAGTGAAGCAGAGCATGTGAAAGGATTGCCGCCAATGGTCGTTGGCCGCACGATCCTGAGGAAGAAGATTCCGCTCTACCAGTTCATCACTGCATTATGTCAGGATAATGTCTAGTGCCCTGGGTAACAACACCTATTTCCCACAAAATACCTCACTCCAGACTTCACTGCTCTTCAAAATCTATACTACTGAAAATCGTCCAACTCCACAGCGTCAAATATGTTGCCCAACTTTGTGGCAAAATCCTTTCACCATAATATCCTGACTTCAAAAATCGCAAAATTTTTCTAACAAAAATTTTCTGCAAAAATGTTCTAAAGTTCCAATTTTTTGCTGAAAGGGGTTTTCCCGCTGAATTTCCCTCTACCTGCAACAAAGAGGCAACAAGGACAGCACCACTGGACAACAATAGCATTGGGACGCCCTCCAGACATCTGCAAGGCGTCGGAAAAGGCAAGACGTGGTCAGCGGAGAAAAGTGCGCGGAAAGAAATGAGTGTCCATCATTGCTGCAGGTAAGGCAAGCACGAGGATAGCGGAGCGGCCATTTTGGAGTGGCGTGACATCAGCCTCTACTGCCCCATCGCAGCAGCGGGAGAAAGGACCGGGGTAAGTTGCTGTGCGCCAACCCCCTCCAACCGTACTATACTGCGCCACACGAAGGAGGAGCCAGGAGAAACAAAAAGAAGGATAAACAAATAGCAGGAAATTCCTCCCTTTTCTCCCGTACTCTCCACGCGCCGGCGACCAGCTGATGCCCCGCGCCATGCCGCACGTCAGCTGAGTGTGCGCTGTTCATTGAATGCTACACAGCATCGAGCAAGGACAGCCGTGACGCGACACATACCCACGCTGCACCATGCATCGCTACACTTCTGGGTCGCGCATCCGCGAGCACATGGGTTTGTTTACATAGCAAACTATGGCTGGCCGGACAGAAGATAATGCACCGGTGCTACTTTGTCTGCACTGTTTACGTCTTATACCTCAGGATTTCATAAAAAATTATGAGTTTAACAATAACTACTGCCAATGCCTATGTCAGTCCAGCCAATCTATCAAGACAACCGCAGGACACCAGTGAAAAGGGAAATAAACAGTTAAACGACACAGTTGCAAATTTTTCTGGACAGTAATATTCGTAAAAATTCTACAGCAATGGCAAGAGAACATTGGTGCAGTAATCTGTTGTGTACAGGATAGGGTACACAAACCCTCGCATGTGCACAATGTCAAATGCAGTGTCATTGCGAGTGTCTTGACAAGACGAAAGTCGAGAGCACAACGGAAGAACATTACGTGTGTAAGGACTGTAATCACAACCTAAACCAACTACAAAGTGAAAGTGCACCCTTCAACTGGGAGGAATTCTTTGGAGAGTTCAAACAGCACGTCACCATGTGTTCAAGGGTAACCTGCACGGGAGAAAATGGGGGTGTGAACAACAAATGTCATAGCTGCAACGCAATGGTACATGAGTGGTGCCATACAGCACAGGAAAGACTGTCTGTCCAAAGACCACAGTTTTTTGTGTGGTGCCTGTGAAGCAAAGGAGAGCATGGAGCAATTGTCACACGTAAACAAGATGCAGCTGACAGCACACAGATGAAGGAGTTTCAGTCAGTCCACCTAATACCAACCCTAACCACAGCACCTCGTCCGCTCATACTGCTTACACTGTATTCACAACCGCTACTGACTTACTATCCAACCATACTTTTTCTACAAAATGTCCAGTCAGTCATACCACCCATGTTTACTCCATTCCCTACCGCAATACATGTGATACAGCTACTGATAATAAATGCAGGAGTGACACCAGAGAACATTTGGAGGCAAAACAGCACACCACAAACAGTGATGCGTTGGACAACATTACAGTACGGGAGTGAGAAAAAGAAAACTCCAACGTGATTTCAAACACTGCCAACTTTCGCAGGAACACCAACTGAGGATCCCATGGCATTTTTGAAGGACTGCACCGGCTGGCTAAGAAACCACTATGGCTTAGCATGGGAGGAGTTTGAGTGCAGATTTGGAGGCGCATTCACCTTACTACAGGCCCAGAGTAAGCTGACACTCCAGGCTGAGCAACCCGACGAAGCACTCACCACGTTTATAACATGCAAAGTGCATTTGGTAAGGCGCTTCCACCCGCAGCTGTCAGACCAGGAAATTATGGAAGTTGTGACCAAGATCGTTTTTCCGGAGTACAGGGCAGCAGTCGTCCCATTACTTAAATGCATGATAGAAGAGATGATGAGGGCAGCCATCATATTGGAACAGAACCCGTATCAACTGCGACGTGAGCACGATGGTGGCATGGGCCGTGCAATGACGAAGGTGCAAGGAACAGAGGACAATCAAAATCATATTCAAAACAACATTTCGGACCAACCCCAGGAAAATTCGGGAATGCAAATTTGGGTGAAAACAGTGCATAGAAAATTGGATACAGGAAAAGTGACAGTGCAACGCAAGCTCACGCGAATCGGAACGTTAGGTGGGATAAGTCAGGGAAACTGCAACATCCCTGCCGCTACTGCAGACCAACAGAGGTGTACCACTGGCACAGCCAGTGCCCCAATAATCCTCACCTCGACGGATACAAGGGAGCAGCACCCGACCAGCAGGGAAACGGAAAGCAGTGGTAAAGAGACCTGATGTCTCTGATGCCCTGGTTCCGACAAACGACACAAACCCAACACCACAGCAAGCACTCATACACCAGGTGAGTGGTCATATGGCGCAATTCATCTGTAACATTGTGTTCGTAAACAGAAAACCATATCACGCATTAATAGACACAGCTGCTTTACGTAATTTCTTACAGTCGCAATTTGTAAACTTGCATGACGTCACACCAACAAAGCACGTAATACAACGGGCCACAGGTCAACAGAGTAGTAATGCAATAGGGCAAGCAACAGTCACTGTACCGAGTTTGTGACTTAGAAACAATCACAACTGCAATAATAACAGCTGAAATCACGAAAGAGGCAATTTTAGGCGGATCATGTTGTAGAGCTAGCTGCAAGACACATTCATTTTGGCGCAAAAGAAAGGCAAAAAGTTTATAATATTGATAGGCTAACCCTAGCTTGGCAGCCCTCTCATTTGGAATAACAGTCAATAAATATATTTTATTGTAGCCTTACACGTTTACTTACGAGTGGGGTGGAATATACATGCTGTGTTTATTATTTACATGGCACTATTTATTTGAAAAAAGGTAGTTAAAGTATAAAGAATAGCTGAAAGTAAAAAGTAACTAGGGCATTGAAAGTGCTCACTTTACTGTGAACAGTCTATACACATTTGTACATTTATGGTTCAAATTCGATTTTAACTAAAACACTTTATACTGAACTCAATTTGACTTGACTTTCATACAACTTGAAACTCAACTTGACTCAACCGAATTTCATACAACTTGACTCAACTCGAATTTCATACGACTTGACTCAACGCTGTAAATATCAACCTCGCTCATCACTAATCAGTACCAGTGATAAATTTGTGCTATATTTTCACACCATCTGGCAAGGCACAAGAGTGCAGTATAGACTAAGCCTATTGCATGACAAACTTTAGGAATTATTGTGTTTGAGAATGGCTGCTAACCAAAAATAAAGAGGCAGGATAGAAATACATGTGCAGGCAGGTACTGATGCCATTCATGGATCCTGAAGTGAGTAGAATTTTCTTCCTTGCCTGTCACAACAATGCATTGTGTAGAAATGTATGATGATATGGTGATATCTCATTAATAAAAACCTTTTTAATACAAAATTCTCATTATGACAAAATTATCTTCTTTCCCTAGGGAGGGAGATAGGGAGTTTCGTGATAAATTGTAGTCTTAATAAAAATTAATTGTTAATGTGTATTACAGTGAAATGTCTAGCCCACTGGTAAAAACAAGTCATGCTGGTAATAATAATGTCTCTTTTTCTAACTTGCGAAATCACTAAGTAAACTTCTTAATTTCTTGAGATTTTTTAATAATGATCGCAAACACCTGTTAATACAGTTTTACTATAGTATTTGAAATTGTTAATAAGCATGCTTAATGTTTGATACAGACTGTGTGAAAGTGAGCAAAATACAGGGTACAGTCATGTCTGTAATTTATTTAATAAGCCTACAAAGAAGAATTTGTTTTCATCCCCCCTTATGCTCTGTCCAGCTATCAGTTGGGTTGTAAAATATTCCCTGTCCTCCCCATTCATGATGACAATTAGGCACTGGCTGACAAACTAAAACAGTTGAATAATGTTTCCAAAATAATTACATTATTTACTATAAATACATCACTAGGGTTGTGTGAATGTTACTATTTTCTAATGAAACGTAAACTAAAGATAGGTTATGAACTTATGTAAAACTGAAACAAAAATGAAAAATATTGTGATTAGATTTCAGTCTTGATGAAAGATTATCGAATTTCATAACATATTGCAAGTTAGTCATTATAACAAATTTGTCGTAAAATCAAACCAAAAAATGTAGGATATGGAGTATTTACCACAGGGGGTCTTGCCTACATTTAAATTTTTGTTGTATGTAGATATTTCAGGTATAAAATAATGAAAAAGAACAAGATGATTAACAGGCAAAAGTTTTCTTTGCTGGTGCACTAAATGAACATTCTTTAACACCAGAAAATTAATTGAAATTTTTGTTACAACTTTTGGTAACCAAATTTCTTACTGAAGCGAAAATGAAAGTTTTCATTTTTCATTTTCGTTTCGCTATACCGAATAATCACACAATTCTATACATAACATATGTTTTTTGGGTGCCATTATTTTGGTTTTGCGTGTATACTATCATTCCATCTTTATATATTCTGGAAAAGGTGCAGCTAGTGCCAAAAAGTTAGTGTATTGTTTTACTAAAGACTTTGTTTTACTCATATTGTCAGTAGTTTCATTGCATACTAGTTTCTATAGTGTTACTACCTTTTTGCAGTGTTTCTTCCAGAGGATTGACAATAACATTGAATGAACTTTGCTCTGGATTTTCGTCAACAAAAATCAAAATAGTCCTGGGAAATAACCAGGCAGCTTCTGGTGTTGACAACATTCTGATGAACATGTTCCATGGAGTTTATCAGGTTATTTTCATGTTTTATTCGGCTAAAGTGATGATGGATGTTTGCATGAATTGTAATTTTTTTTATTTAGCACTTCCTTCTTTCGTAGAATGCTGATGCAGTGAAATGCTACCATAAGTGTGAAAGGTTTATTGAATGGTTTAAAATTTTGTTTTATTAAACTATGTGGGTGACCTTGAGGGATGTACAATCAGCACACGGGTATCTCACCGTGGGGATATGGGTTTCATCTCCAATGTACCAAAGATCAAATTTTCACATGTGGGAAATATGATAGATGTAAGTGGGTTTTCTCAGGGAGTTCCCATTTCACCCACCGCTGCATTTCATCCTCCTCCTTCGTTCACTCCTCATCTCACCTTATCCATTTTCCATGCTGCTGAGGACAGCAGTTCTATTCTATCCCTCGTGTAGGCCAGCCAGCTTCGCTAAGTATCAGCCTCTTTCCATCTCAATGTGCAGATATGTTTTAGAATGATGTGTGTGAAACTCGTGAGTCTTTGATCCCTTAGTATATCGTAAAGTGATCCCAAACAAACTACTGGACTGTAAATAAACTATTCTTTGCTCAATTAACAATCTAGAAAAATTAGTGTACACTTTTAGTGCTACCAGTGGTTGAAATTTCTCACACAGATAGGCTGTATTCAACATGTATTATTACTGTGTTTTGATGGGTATTCGTAAATCCAATAGTTAAGTTATTTTTCTTGTTTCATGTTGTCATTTGCCTACTTGTCTGCCCCGTATGTCATTTTCCACTTAGGATCAAGGGGTGAGTAGGAGGCCATTGATTAAGCTCCGCACCGTCCGGGTTTGATCCCATCAGCAAGTCAATCAGTATTAGGGAGTTCTGCCATTATAATTAAGCGAGGGAGGTCTGCTGAATGGAATACTCAGATTTTGCCTTGATGTAATCTGAAACTAGCCCAGCCCTCGCAAAGTTATCGCCCAGCGGTGATGCTGGGTGGAACCTGGCGTGTGCCTGCTGTTGAATAAGCAGCCACCTCACCTGAGGATGCTGCGTCTTCTTCTTTTTGTATGTCTGCTGCCGAACCATAGCTTCTTCCTCCGTGTTGGTTGGCTGGATGGAGAGCTTAATAACTATTACCATGGGTGCTGTGAACTAGTCTGATGTGCCTGATCCCACGGCACACTTTCTGTCGCCCCCAAGATGTGGGGAATGCCTACCGCCGTATCCTTACAACTTAAGGATGAACACGTGTGAGAGTCACAACTGTCTATCGCTCCTGGCCAAACAGAGAAACTACACCTGTACCCTCATTCCCGGGTGGACCGAGGAAGAAGAAGTACTCCGGATAAACAGATGGAGACTGTTCTCTACCCTAGCACGCTGCCCCGTTTATATAGGTCGATTGTGGGAGAGCTCTCAGGGTGTTGGTGGAATCAAGCCTTGCCAATCAGATGTTAATCACTGCCAGCCGGCTATAGCTGGCACATAAGTGCTGCCGTTGCCTTGGCATGGTTACTTGCCTCGCTCGGTTACGCCTGACTCACATCTGCTTCCTGGTGCGTGCCATGCTCACTGTGTCCTCTTGATGTCGATGGGGAAATGTTGACCACGTAATACCATATTTCTTTATGGGCCTAGCTCATATCACAACATCCCCTCATGCTTTAGACGACCTGCCACTTCAACCTCGTCCTCTTCTTTGATTGACCTTTTGCTGGGATGATTCCCCTCACTCCTCCGACAACTCCCGCATTGCCATTAAAAAGTGTGCAACTGTCAGTAATAGCATGAAATAAAATGAAACTGACTGTGGATGTCGCCTACTGCAAAAATCTAAAACTGATGGAGTATCTAAACAAGCAAGGATAATTCGTAAAGTTAAAACCAAACTAACAAAATTTAATCCAAAACTGACTTTAGTTAACGTGTAACTATACGTGTTTTTGGGCAGGGTGGGTTAAATGCTACTACTACTTATTGCTAGGCAAGGAATAAACTTACTGTTATTGCATGACATAATTATATAAAGACAAACACCATTGTATTTACCGTATTTTGGCTTGTATAGGCCACACAATGTTCTGATGGAAAATTAGGGTTTATTTATATTTCAAGTATAGGCCGCACTGAATTTTTGTATTCCTATAAATATTGTTAAGTCACAATTCCATACAAACATAATAAATTCCGACTTAATTTCTCCCCTATAAAACATTTGAGACAGAAAATTTGTATTATGTTGCAATGTTTGCAAATATACGTTGTGCAATTACTATCCCATAGATGGTAACGTGACTACATGTTTACATTTTACACGTGCAAGGTGAAGGTTATTTTGTTTATGAAGAAATAGTGGCACTATTGGAAATCCCCCCCTCACCGAACTTCTCTTCTTCTTATTCCCTTCCTTCCTTAAGTTAAAATATTAAAAGATACTGTATGTTTACAAATTTCTAAACATGTTTTGGGGAAATTTTTTTTTAATGCCAATATGTCGTAATAAGCCGCACCCCATTTTTTGTAGTAATTTTTTTTAGGTGTGGCCTATACATGCCGAGATATGGTATATACAGCAGACTCTCTACCTACCATTTTTCATGGGACTGTAAAAAAATTTCCATACACTCAGAATTTCATTAGATTAGGAACTGGCATGTACATCGGTACCCACAGATTTGGTCATTACATCTGTGAGATTTCTGGCAAGTTCCAGATACCATGTTCAACAGTGAGTGATAGGGTAGAACGGAAAGGCCAGAGAGTTATAAAACTACAACCACGATGAGGAAAGTCAGGAATATTGACAAATGAAAGGACTGTCGATGCCTTTAAAATGTGGTGAAATCAAACCGGCAAGCTTTGTTAGAAACTATGTCCACAAACTTTCAATTGGTGTGCTTCCATAGTTGATTGGACAAACAGTTGCTCTTTCTTGCTTTTCCAAAATACAGCCCTTCCTCCCATTATTACTTAATAACCCCTAATTGACTTTCTATTATTTTACCTCAGCATCACTGAAAATTTCAGTCTTATTCTTTGAGCAAGTGTATATCAACTGAAAATTGCTGGTGTACTTAAGGAACGTTATTATTGTACAGTATATTTTCTGTGTACCGAAAAACTTTTCGCTCAAAATTTTCAGTGGCCCCAGCTAAATTCCCATATAAATAACATTATATTTATCTTCTTTTATCGCTTATCTTCAATCAATCAAAAAAAAATTCCATATTTTAGATTTCACACAATGAGTGTTTTTAAACCGTTTGATTATGCAAACATATTAAGCGTGGTGTTCTCGTCTCCAATTCACCCGATGCTTGGGAGTAAGGCAGCAGGATGTGAATTAGCTTCCTCCCCTTACATGCATGATGAGAGGGGAAGTGGTAGCCTATCAACCAGGGTGGTATCTTGCATCATCTCTCTCTTGGCCGACTAGTAGAAAGTGGATATTGGCTATCTTCTGGCACACACTGCTGTAGCTCGTCATTGCCTTGCCTGATGCTCTCCCCTTATAGACCTGGCAAGAGGAGAAGTGGTAGCTTTGCTACTACAACAATATCCTTATTCCCTTGTTCAACTTGTGAGACTGATAGCCTCCATGCAGGGTCCCATTTGCATCAGTATATTGCATGATTTCTCAACTAAAATACAGGGAAATTACATGAAGGAAGGGGGACAAACACTTTGGTCATCCTCGACTATCTATGACTGCAACTCACGGCAGCATGAATCACATCCTCTTGGCTCCTCTCGCTTTGTGAAAGGCGAGGCTGACAAGAGATTACCCTCCTGCAGAATTTGTTCAGGACATCTGGCGTAGGGTCCATTTTGGGGCATGGCTACGAATGTCGGATCAAAGACCACAACTTTTAGGCAATACATATTTTTTCCTTCTTGACATTTAAAAATTGTGGTCTGAATATATGTGATGGTGACAGTAATGCAATAAAATATGCAACACATTTTCTGCTGAAAAAATGTATATTTCCTAGTGAAAAATGTTACTTTGTGTTATATTCTTTATTTAGGTGAGTTGAGGTGAAGTGTTTTTAATGTATTAGTTACAGTCACAGCAATGTGACTTGACGTACGACGGCCTTTGGTGGAGATAGGTCACCACAGTAACACGAGAGCTAATGAAGTCAGTCACTAGTAGTGATGGACTGGAGCATGACTGGTGTAGAGGGCAGGGCCTGTGGCCTGTCTCTGCTTATTACAAAGTTAGGTGCTGCAGTCATGGCCCAGTAGATGGGTTGGCACACTGCCACGGGTTTACCTTGCTGGATGGTGGCCTGGGGTCGCTGCTGACCCAGCTGTGACATTTGTAGATGGCTGCTGCTGTTGATGCTGGGACCTGGTTGGGCTGGTGGCATGATGTCTCCCAAACCAGGGATTAGCGATACCAAAGATAGCGATACCCGGCTGTCTTGATGAGTGCTGGAAACAAGTATTGGGAGGTGAGGCCTCTCCAGCTTTCGGGTGGCGTGTACTCGTTCCCGTGGGGTTATGCTGCAAAGTGCAGTTATGGCGGTGTTGTAACTCTGCTTAGTTTTGGAATTGGAAACTGCCTTTCTTACCTTCCATTGAGCACCACTCCTCCGAGTAAATGCTGTATCGGAAAGGAAGAAAATACTGGCCTCATCATAGGGAAGCAGGAGACTAAGGTCCCTAGTTATGTGTACTTCCAAGGCCAAAGCAAAACTGGCAAAATTTTTACTTGGTGCTCTTTCTTCCACTACAGTTCAGTACAGTGGATACAGAGCATTGGATTTCTTCAAGTTGCACGTCAATGACACTTGGGTGTCTGTTGAAAAGGGGTCAGACCTCCAGAACCAGACACTTACTCCCTCCGGCACAGTTCAGCATGGTGGACAGAGTGTAGGTTGGCTTGATTGACTAGCAGCCTTAGGGACATCTTGCGAGTGGTGGTGGCGGCGGCTCTACCCTTTGGTGGACAGTACTGGCGGCCTTCTAATGGGTGTGTTGTTGATGTATGCGTGTCCCAGTGAAGGGAGCTAGCAGTCTTACACTTTGGTTCATACTGGTGTGAGATAACTCCCAGTCTTCTGCTTCACTCTGACAGATGTGGCTATGTAGGACTAACACATTAACACTAAGAAATGAGCACTCAGTAGTAATTGAGGAAATATATATATATCTGTGTGTGTGTGTGTGCGCGCGCGCGTGCGCGTGTGTGTGCTATGAAGAATATACACGGTGGCCCGTAATACTTCCTGACTATCTCAGAGTTAAATGGAAGTTAGGCTACGAGTATCGACGTGATCAAGAATTGGTCCTAACTGAACAAGGCGATCCAGTTAGGTAGCAGTGAAAATAACTGGCCCTAACTAACTCTAACAGTTGTCCAGAAGGGACTGTTGAGGACCACTACCAGAGAGGGTAGTGATAAGCGATTGCCATTACCAGCAGGTAAGGCAAGAGGGTGGACGGCGTCTTCGGGAGCTGGTGAAGAACCTCTGGAAGGCATTGTTCATGTCGCTGAAGAGTTTCTGGTAGATTGTGGGGACATGGTGATCAACAGAGAGCTCCAGTACACAAGGTGATGGAGTGAAGCTGTTGGAGTATGCTCAGCTGCTGGAGTATGCTCCTTCTGGTACAGTTCAGCGCGGTGGAGGGAGCTAGACATGCTGATATCTTCGGACTGCGCACTGACTTATACTCTCCTTGTCCACGGGCCCTGTGTGACGCGTAGATGCAGTGGGTTGGCAAGCACCGCCTCTCGAGCTGTCTGCTAGAGTCATCTGCTGGTGGTGGTGCACCATCCCTTGGCATGCAGATATAACTACGTGACCTAGGGTGGCAGGTTTGGCCGATAGTACAGGCTCACTTCTGAAGGTTGATGTGACATCTGACTCAAGAGTAAACAGTACAAGTTGGACGGCCGTGTCTGTAATAAGGCTCTCGTTGCAAGGGAGTGTCCTGCAGGCACATGACCAGCCTCTAGTACTGATGTAACCCTGCCTTGGTTGAAGTGAAGTTGCATTCAGATGAGGCGAAGTCGAGTGTGTGGTATAGTCAGGAAATGTGTCACGCATCAGACTTTTTTTTAAATTACCTATTTATTTTGGTTATTGGTCAAAGATTATTCGCACATAATATACAGATCTCACTATATTAAAATACAGTTTCAGTGATGTTAGAAGTTGGTTTTTATTTATGTACATGTCAGTTACTCATCTATTGACATCCTGGACATACAATAATTTTTTGACATTCCCCTGCAAAATGGCAGAGTAGAGAATCCACTGTATTGGCAATTTTTCAATTCCCTGGGACAGACTGTTTTAAAATTTAATTAATTTTCCAGCAGTGAAACTAATTTTGTTCATTATGAACAAACTGCAAGTATGTATAGGTAAACTTATGGATACAAGAAACTGCACTTCTCTCTTCTGTCCTCTACCTCTCAGCCCCCTTTTCCAACTACAGATGAGAGAGGTAAATGTGGCTACACCAGTTCAAAAGTAAAATTCTGTCATGATTTAGCTCACGGGCAGACACAAATAGCAGGAGATACAAGCCTCCCGGTGTTGTTGAACCTCACTATTAGAAGGAGATGTTGCACTAGCCATGGGCTCTGGTAACCTCTGACCTCAAAGAAAACCCTCCAATCATCACTTGGCAAGAGGCAAAGTAAGCCCTACTGTTATAGCACCTGGAAACGTCATTCTGAAATTGGCTCTTGATGAAGCCGTAGATCAAAACTCATGTGACACAGCCTGGAGACTTCACCCTCTTAACTGAGTCACTGCAGTCTTTATATTACTGGGTTATTCAAAAAGATGGAGCAGGTTTAAAATGTTTATTTAAAACAAACTGTAAAAGACATTCAACACACTGCTGGGTAGAAGAAAGTTCAAAGTTTAAAAGCCAGCCTAGAAGTTCCATTCAGTGCCACACGGCAGTGCTGTTTATTGTTTAAAGGTAAATAGCGACACTGCTGGAGAAATCGTGTTTTGTGCAGCAGTAATTTGCAAAGTGTAAATCATTATTAAAGTGTAATGTGAATTTCAGCATCAGTTCTACAAACAGCACCATTGTCATAAGCAAATTGAGTGAGATAAAATTCATAGAAGGTGGTTGCCTACACAAATGGAAAAGCACTGGTCATTCCTGTTCATCTGATGAAAATATTAATAATATCAGAGGTGCATTCGAATGGAACTGTAGGAAATCCACAATATGGGCAAGCCTTGAATTTGAAATTTCTCAAACAACAGTATGGTGTGTTCTTAACCCTTACACTCATGTGAAGCCCGGCTCATCATCTTCTAATGCATGGAAAAGTGTTGGCCTGTAACCAAACAGAAAAGTGATGGTGCTTTTGGAAACATCGACAGAAGAGTGAAACCCAATTCTGACAACTAGATAAAGTTTAACAGACTGGAATAAAACTTTAAAGATATTTAAATGACGCGTGCTGCTTACTCATCTAATCTAATATGATTACGACTCATCGCCTAGAGTACCTCTTCCACCACTACAGATGTGAGCAACACGCTGCCTACCCTACAGGCAGCAGGAACAATGAGCGATTCCTTCTCACTTGGAGGATACGCAACCCGGCAGGCTTGCCGCACTCCCTACCCCGTACTCGAAGCCTACAAGCTGCCCAGACCTTGGGCAAGGCAGAAAGCCTCCAACGAGGCACGAAGCAGAATCGTTGACCAGAGTATTCCCGCGTCAACCAGGGCAGGAGGATGTCATGCCTCCCCCGCACCCCGCTCCGGCAGCCTACAAGCTTCCACTATGTAAGTCCGGATGCTGCCAAGCATGAGCAGTCATTCTCGTTTCATCTCTTGCATTATCCCACAGCACTGCTGCTAGTGCTGGGATCGTCTGAGATCTTCGAAGCATTGAGTATGCCCTCCTGTGGCTACTTCACCATCGATGACCAGTCAACATGACAACCAGCGAACATGCTTGCCAACACGTTAAATTCACTTTGTCTCCTCAAGACATCGTCTTTAGACAGTTTAGTAGTATTATATATTTTCTCGTTAAGCTCTTTTCTTTACCCAGTCTCCATTAGAACCAGGTTGCCTACACCTGGCCAGAGTAGTAATCTTCAGCACTCAATTGTCTAGTAGGAGGTAGTAGGCGTTGCATGTTTATTGAGACTTCAATAAACATACTGTTGTTTCCTACCTCTCAGCTTTTCTTTATTAGAGTATCTATCTGTTTACCCGCTAGATACAGGTTACTACGTACACCTTTGACGAGGATCTGGGAATGTATTACTACCGAATTAACTTCAGCTACGGGCAACTTTCAGGGGTCTGTCATATTTTCACACACTCATTAGATGGCCATGTGTTGATCCCAAACTACCACAGCACTGCTTCCAGTGCCGGTGGGGAGGAACAGAGGAGCCACGACCACTAGCAACACCTTCACCCAGAGAGGGGCGTGAGTCTCAAGTTATTGCCTTATCCCAAGCACTGCTTTCAATGCCGGGATATACCATGGCTTGAGATCTGCCATCCATTCCTGTGTGGATGCACATCCAGTGGCGGCATTGGTGACCCATACTGCTCCCCGTCTCTGATCAGCCCACCTATTGCGGGGGATCAGTGGAGACTTTATAGAGCCTGGTTAGCGAGCCAAAACCGGACTTACACTATAACTTGTGTTCAGTATTTGGGTCAAGGTGTACCCAGTAACCTGTGAGTGGAGACTTAATGCCTTTCAGCCAAAGGCATGGCCACAGGTGTAGGGAGTGATATGCAGCGCTTCTTGCCACTGGACAGTTGATTGCACTTCCTCAGCCGACACCGGAAAGGCAGGCGGAACGGGACAGCATCACCCAACTCAGGCACGAGTCCATATTGACTGCTACGGTTGTGGTATTATTCGTTTCTCCGTGCATACGCATTCACCTGTCGTGTCATCCTGTGGTAAGAGGATTGTTGACCGGTATGGAAGTGAGGTTTGGTTGGGAAACATACACTTCTGGACAAACGAATCTCACTTGTGGAACCACAGCCATGGTGTGGACCAGGCTCGTTACGACTGGACCAAGTACACCACCAACACGGCACCTAAGAAGTAGGAGTAAGTGAGTACTAGCCAACACTCCTCGCCTCTAGTTGCCTAGCTAACTCAATCACCCAGCTTTGGGTCTAGCGGACAGAATCCTCAATTGTCGTGACTGTTAACCTAACCGGTTACATGTCAGTACCTGGTTCAACATAGGGTGCAAAGGGTTAAACCCTGTCTGCATGTATGTGAAGCCATAGAAGTTGCAATTACTGCAGGCATCCAGGTAATCATAATGGAAGGTTTAATTTTTGTGCTGTGATCTGTGGTACATATGTTGAGGAGGAGAGTTTTTTGAATGACTAATTTTTTGGATGAATTAATCTTTCATATATCTGCAAACATTAATCACTACAATGTAAAAATTTTGGGTAGTGAAAATCCATGTGTAAATGTCAAACATGAGGGGGACTTCGCTGAAGGTGAATAAACATCCTTTGTGTGATTTTTGTAAACAAAAATTGTGAACCTTTAGTTTTTGCAGAGCCAAATATTTAAAACCTGGATGTGCTAGGAAAACTTATTGTTTTAAACTTCAAGAATATTGAAATGACTTCATTTTCATGTAATATGGTACCTTGCCTCACATTTACGTGTAGATCCAGCATGACAGATGTGAAGAGGTTTGACAACAAAATCTTCTTCACTGTCTGTGGCCTCCCAGTTCACCAGATCTTACCCTGTGCAATTTATATCTGCGAGTGTACGTAAAAGAAATTGTGTTTGTCTAAGCTATGCCTGCTACTCTTCAAAATCTGATACACTATTTTATTGAAACCATGAATTACATAACTAGTGACTAGTTGATTCATTGAAGCAAATAATGAACTACTGTTTTGATGTTTGTCTCACAAAAAATGGTGCAAATGGAGCTCATGTTCAGTGCATATAACCTTAGGGACCAAAGAACTTTGAACTTCAGACCTATGTTATGTGGAATGGGTTTTTGTCTTTTAAAATCTGTTTGAGATTAATATTTGAAATATGCTCCATCACTTGGAATAGTCCTATGTTTTGACGTGTGCCCGGATAGGCTACTAGGTACGATGGTCGAGGATTTTGTCCCCTAGACCAAAAGCGGGGTGGTTTAAATTAAATAGACTGCGAGAGACGAGGGGTATTGGTTAGTATGTATTTACTACTGCTTCTTGGGTGCCATGGTCGTGGTGGTTTTTACCCAGACGTAGCGAGCTTGGCCTAAGCTGAACCGGCGATTCCACAGGTGAACTTCGTTGGTCCAGAAGTGGATGTTATCCCATCCGAATCCTGTAGCAGTGCCGGTTAACAACCCTTTGACCAAGGGATGGCACAAGGGATGAATTCGTAGACACGGAGATACGAATAAGATAGTTACTGGAGCAGTCGATACTGACTCGTGCCTGAGTTGGGCAGTGCAGTCCCGTTCCGCCTGTCGCCCCGGTGTAGGTTGAGGAAGTGCACTCAACAGTCGGGCGGCAAGGAACGCTGCTTTTCGTTTCCTACGTTTGCGGCCGTGCCTATGGTCGTAAGGCATTGAGTCTCTGCTCACAGTATGCTAGGTACAACCTGACGTGAAACAAACTAAACACAGTTTACAGTGTCAGGATGTTTTTGGCTTGCTGACCAGGCTCTGTTAAGTTTTCACTGATCCCCCACGCTATGCGGGCTGATCAGAGACGGGGAGCTGTTTGGATCACCAATGCTATCACTGGATGTACGTTCACACAGGAATGGGCGGCAGGTCTCAAGCTACAAATATCCCAGCACTAACAATGCTGTGGGATAAGGCAATAACTTGAGACTGTCGCTTCTCCCTGGGTGAAGATGTTGCTAGTGGTTGTGGCTCCTCTGTTCCTCTCCGCTGGCACTGGTACAGTGCTGTAGCAGTTGGAAAGCACCAGATGGCCATCTAATGGCTCTGTAGAAAATATGACAAAACCTTGAAGAGCGCCCATTGTTGAAGTTAAATCACTTATATCAATTACCCGGTTCTTGTCAATGGTGTATGTAGCAACCTGTTTCTAGCAGGCAAACTGTAAGGTAGGAAACAAAATTATGTTTATTGATGGTTCAATAAACATGCGATGCGTGCTACCTCCTACCAGGTAATTGAGTGCTGAAGGTTACTACGCTGGCCATGTGTAGGCGACCTGGTTCTAATGGAAAAGCGGGAAAGAAATATCTAAACGAGAAAGTATATAATACTTCTAAACTGTTCTATGAAAGATGTCTTGAGGAGACAAAGTGAATTTAAAATGTTTTAGTGAGCGTGTTCGCTGGTTGTCGGATTGACTTATCGTCGAAGGTGAAGTAGCAGCAGGGGGCGTACGAAGTTCTCTGGAGGTCCCAGCACTGGTACACTGCTGTGGGATGTCGCAAGGGATGAACAAGAGCCCGGCAGTATCCTGACTTATATAGTGGAAGCTTGTTGGCTGCTGGTGCGGGGTAGGCGTGACATCCTTCTTCCCTGATTGGCATGGGAAAACTCTGGTCAGCGTTTCTGCTTCATGCCTCGTCTGTGGCGCTTGTCCTTTCCTGAGGTCTGGGCAGCTTGTGGGCTCTCAGCGGGAGGAATGGGTGGTTGGGGGGGGGGGGGGGATGCCTGCCAGGTTGCTTATTCTCTGGGTGAAGAGAATCTGCTCATACGTTTGTGCTCCCTGTAGGGTAGGCAACATGTTATGTCCGTAATGATGAAAGAGGTACTCTTGGTGATGAGTCATAATCGTATTAGATTAGGTGTATAAGCAAGTCAGTTAAAAAATAAATTTTACCTGTGATTCATGAGAACAGAAGCAGTAGGTAGTTGCGTAAAAGTATGTGTTAGATAAACAAACTTGTTCAGTTGGCTTTCTCATGTTGTTATGATATGTTGCAATGGTGACATTTCATTAAAATATAAAGCTAAAATTTTTTCACAGGTTAAAACTACAGAACAACTCACTGTGCCAGAAAAGAGAAGTAAAGAAGATGACTTTGTTCCAGATTCTCAGGTTTCACAAGGCTCTAAATTTGAAACTAATGTCAAGCAATGTCAAACGGATTTTGTAACTTTATCAAGAAACGTAAACTCTGTCAGTGTGACTGCTTCTTCAAAAAGTGAAAAAATGTCAGTTTCAAGTTGTGATTTGAGGAAGAGCATTAGTTCTCAAGGTTCTTGCAGGAAGTCACGAAGTCACAGGAAGCAGAACTTGAAAGCAAGCATAGCATCACATTCCACCAGTTCATTCACTTCTCGATACTTTAAGATGGAAACTGCAAGCAAAAGTGTTTTAGGAACACTTCCAAATATTTTCACACCACCTGCACATGAGGTTGCCGAGTCCACCAACTCGCAATACTGTAAAGCTAGCATGTCTCTGTTTACCAAAAGGAAAAAGAATCTTTTTGAGTACCTGTCACAGAAGAAGAACAGTTTGAGTGGTACTGCTTCCCCATCTGTATCTGTGACACACTCTGCGAATGATGAGAGTGCCACGAGTGATGCAGATGTTCACAACCTCAGTTTGCAAAACAAAATTGATCGTGAAACCATACAACGTATAACGAAGAGTGTCACGGACACATTGGAGGATGGCGCTGCAGCTTTAAGAAATGCATCAAGTTCTATTAAAGCTGCCCCTTCAGTCATAATTGAAAATTCCACTACCACATCTAAAATTCCAGGGAGTTATGATATTTCTGCAGTAGCTCAGCATTCTGTACTTGCACCATCAGAAGCAAAACAGAAAACACCCTCGGAAAGCTCACAAATTCTATTAGTAGAAGATGTTGACTGCATTGATTCCTCTCAGAAATTTGATATAGAATTTGAAACAAAAAAATTACGTATGCAAGAACAGGCATTAAAAGATAAAATTCTCAGGGGCAAAACTGGCAGAAAGGCTGATAGTACTGTATCGGCAAGTGATGTGCTGGTTACAGGAAACTCACATCTCTGTGTGTCTAACAACATTGTTAGTGAACATTTTGCTTCCAGTTTACATGGAAAACAGTCCAGAGTAGAAATATATATTCGCAGTATACAAGCAAGGGCCACTGCCATGCACACAGCGAGAATGGTAAGCAATGAACAAGCAAGGAGACGACAGTCTGTGAGTGAGTCTGCTGCTGTGTTGCTGCCAGCGGGGGCTTCTGAACAGACTCAGCCCACAGCTGATCCCTCTTCAATCAGCAAAACACCTGCTTCAGATAGCAAAATACTTGAAAAAACACCTGCAGCTCAGTCTGATTGTGTTTATGACCACACAAGTCCTCTGGGAGAGAATCACTCTTGGAGAGTAAAGCCTAGAGAAGTAAGTGTCCCAGAAACGGAACAGCATAAAAAAAATGTCAAGGCAGGGAAAGTGGGTGGTTCAAACTACACTTTATCAGATTCTGCAAGGCTTCCCACAGATAAAGTTATTACAGACAGAATAGCAGTCCTTAAGAAGATATGTGATTTTGGTAGTGGAAATGATACGAAAGACCAAGAAAAAGAAAGTAATTTAAGTGTTGCGAAGGTTGCAAATGTGTGTGAAACTACTACAGAGAAGATGAGCACACGAGAGAGCCAAAGTGTTTTTGAAAATAGGACAACACTAGAACAAGGGAGCTCACAGTGTGTAGAACATCCTATAAGAAAAAAATTCAGGAAAACAATTGAGATTTCAGAAATTACTGAAGGTGAGAATAAGATAGATAATGGTGAATACTTTACATCTGCAAATGGTGAGACAGACTGGGCTGCCAATTCCAAACTGGTAGAAAATTTACAGGAAACAAACACATTGACAGATACAATGCTTATCAACTCTCCGGAGCAATTGAGAGGTAGTGATTGTACCAATAGTGTAGAAAAGGGAGATTCAGCACATTTACCCCTTTTGAGTGATTACCATGATAATGAACTGGTTTTGAAAAAATTTGAAATGTGTTCAAAATTTGATGATGGTATTGATGATTTACAAAGTAAGCCAGTTTCTATGCCAAAATCAGAGTTTTTGAAACCAGGAATTCCTCCAGTGAATGCAAGAAAATCTAAGAGATTATCTTTATCCAGAACTGTTAAAAATAAGTGCATGAAACCGGCTCAGAAAGTAGAAACTGCGAAGGACATTGTAATAAATGATTCATGCTCAGAGAGGACAAGTAAGGTATTTGATGAGCCTGTAGTGGATCCCAAACTAACTAAATCAAAAGTGGAGAGCCCAAGAAAGAGTGAAACAGTAACTAGCATAGAACTAAAGAAGTATTATGGACAGAGTACACACCGTGGTGCGCGTGTAGCTCAGACAAGTTCTCTGCATGGGGAAACAGACTCTACTGCTGTTAAGAAGGCTTCTGCAATTCAGGAGGCAAAATGCCCACAAACAAAAGAGGAACAGAAGAAGAGAAGAGGCCGCAAAACCATGAATAGTGTAGAGAAAACTATTCAAGAGATAGGAGTAATGATTGCCAAAAAAGTTGGAAGGAAAGTACAGAAAAACACTTTTGATACACAGCATGAGTCTTCGAAACAAGAAAGTACAAGGAAAGGTCAAACAATAATGAATAAAAAAAGAAAATTATTCTGTGATGCAAGTTCAGAGGTATATGAAGTTAATCAAGGGAAAGAAAGCTCTGCTAATAATAAGGCGAAGAATACATGCGTGCATAGTACGCCGTGTAAGTATAAAAAAATGGATCCTTTTCAAGTAAAGCAAACATCAACTAATTTTGATTCATTGATCAGTAGAAACATCGACGAGACAAGAAATGAGAATGTTCAGGAGATGAGAAATGTGCAGCTCCAAGGTGAGAGAAAAAACAGGAGCAACATATGGGCGGAGAAGCTGAAGCAGCTGCCCACCACTGACACAGATAATTCATTCTCTGCAGAACGCAAGAAGGCAGTGCGCAAGAGGGTTAGAAACCGGTCGAGAGGCAAGCAGTTGATGAAGAAAGCAGTGGTGCGTAATTACGAGGATGAAAGCAGTGGGGATGGCCTGCCACCCCTGGTCGTCGAGGTGGTTCCTCTCAGGTACAAGTCTTTCCTCAGCAAGGGAAACAAGCCCAAGAGTGGCTCATTCAGTCCCAAAAATGCATCTGCAGTTACTGTTTATGACACAATACTCTTTAAGAATAAGAACAGAATAGGTACAGCTTCTGGGAAACCTACAGCTGCTAGTAAAGTAACTCTAGACTGTGTCGACACAAGTGCTTCTGACAAACTGCGGTCTCCTAAATTAGGCGATGAGAACCTTGTAATGCAGAGTTCTGACATTACCAGAAACAAGAAATACTACTTGGCAGAACAATCTCTGGGGTCAGGTCCACCACAAAAGAATTCATCATCTGAGAAAAAAGATAACTGTGAAAAAAGTGGCGAGTGTCTCCGAGATGACCTGACATTCGGTAGCTACAAAGAAACGAGACACAGTAAACACAAACCAAGGGGGGCATCTGAGAAAGAAAAGAAAACAGATGAAGCTGTAAAAGAAAATGTGAATATTAATATTTCTGCCACAAATAAAAAAACAATTAAAAGAGACAGTTTTGATGTCTCAAAACGACAAGTAATGAAGGAAGTGGTCAGTATGGAGAGACGCTGTAAGTATGGAAAGCTGTCTAGTGTTTCTCCGTCAAGAGATGCAGGGAGTGGTGATACTGCAACTGTGCTGCCAAATAAACAGCCGGTGTCCAGATACAATTTGGTATCTGCGGGTAACATAATTGGGTCAACAACTCTTGATGTTAAAGTGTTGGTAGCAGATGGTGAGAGTGATAACTACCATGGAACAAATGGCCAGCAACCTATGTCTGATAAACAGAATAAGAAAATGTGCGAAATAGGTAGTGACACTACTGCTATCACTATTACAAAAAATAAATTTTTTGGTGAGAATCAATCTCACAAGTCACAAAAGCATGTACATCAAAGAATGAATGAAGAGAAAGATCTCCATAAACATAATGATGGAAAATGCACAAATATTTCAAAACGTGTTCAGAGCATGTTGGAACAACCATCAGTACAAAATAGCGAGCAAAGAAAAATTATTCGTCGGAAATTAACTTCTGTGAAGAAAGTTAACAAAGTGACTTTATCTGACAGTGTATCAAACTTGTGTCCCTCTGAGGACTGTGCAGAAAATGAAGAGATAGTGGTTGCTGAATCAAGCAATAAGAGGAACATTCTTAAGAAGACAAGGAAGGGGCACACAAATGCTGAAAGCAGCAGACGGAAGACTGTACAAAGTGAAGTGACAGTGGTGGAGTGCTGCAGTCAGTACTCTCAATCACTCAATGGCACAATGGATGCACATGCAGATGCGAGCTTTGAGGAAATCCTCATAACGAAAAAAAAACATGTGACGTATGGCGAACGGAAGGTTTCTTTTGTTGAGTCATCAAGTGCTAATGACAGTGATAGTATGGAGACACAGGAAAAAAATGCAAGCAAAAATTAAAGGAGCAAGATCAAATGGACCTCTGCAAGGCAGCAAGCTACTGAAATGTGACTCGTCTTCATCAAGGAAAATGGATTCGTACGGCATCAGTGAGGCAGCATCACTGGTGCATAAGAAAGAAACTGACTTTACACCACACAATGACAAAACGACTGTTACATTTGCGTCAGATACAGTCACAAGAAATGCCAATAAAGGTTAGTGGAAACATCTGTGTTACTAATTTGTATCAGTTTGTATAATTTATACAGAATACTTATTGTACATTCATACGTTCACATTCAAACATTTATAAACAGTTTTTTTTTATTACCTGGGCCATCCTTTTGCAACAGTAACTGTGCTCTTAGAAATGTGCATGTGTGTATTGTGGTGTTATATGAACAATCCTACCAAAACAGTACAATGGAAGACATGTAAGTCAGTGCTAATATTGAATTACAACTATCACATTTTCAAGCTTTTTGAAAGTAATCAGATATCTGATCACTTGACTGTATTTCCTTATTAAATTTCACATTTTAATTTATAGCGAAAAATCACAAGTTCACTCAAATTTGGTTTTTAGTGGTGGATCACTTATCCATATATTTGGCCATACTGGTTATCACAGTTTAGCAGAAATTTGCTGTATATAAAATTTATTATATGGTGTAATGCCCACCATGTTTATTTTCAGGCATCCAGAGCTATGATGATTCCTTGGAGATGAGTCCACAATCAACTCAAGTAAGTAATATCCTTAAAATCTACTTATATAAGATAAGAATATGACATTTTATTGCATGCAAAATTTTCTAATACCTTAATATTCTGTCTAACAATGGATCCATGTACCATGATTATGAAAATACAGTGGTGGATACAAAGAAACCATGTGACAACCATGGAACAAAGTAAATAGTGAGAGTATGGACTGGTATGCACGTTCCCATATTGGTGCATTTGCATTTGACTACACACCCGGCAGTGATGCGGCAAACACCGACCAGCAGTTGTAGACACTGCTGTGTAGTCAAAGCTGCATTAACGAGAGATGCACCAGATGATGCCAATCAAGCATAAAGTGAAGAAGAATGCCAGGAAGATGCTAAAGATTTTGCTTTATGCAAATGACAGACTTTGTGAGAGGATTCATAATCAGACTGGGTCGTATCGCTTTATAGCTCACCATAGGGATGGTTCAGACCATACGTTGGGAACAGTCAATATGTGAATGCATCCACACATGGAAGACCGGCTCAAAATGGACAACAAGGTCGACTTACAGTCAAGAAGATTGACAGAGTGTGCATCAGGTGTGGAGGAATTCCATGCCATGGTGACCTGGTCCATAATGCTGGTCAGTAATGGGTCTCCTGCATGTCCGTGGATCAGGGGGACACAAAAAATGGATGTAGTTCTTCGTTAGCAGATATTGAGATTTTAAAATGATAAGACCCTGCCTGTTGCATAAAATGATGATAAAACTGTTCTGAAGATGGAAGTCCTATCTTCTACAGCATATTTTTAGTTCCTTTATGCATAGTTTACATGAAAATATGACGCGCTGCTCAAATCTACCGGGCGGCCAAACACGTGGTTTCAAGGTTTGCACAACCAGCGAGCATGCTGTCTCCCCCTCCTTCCGCGCTGAGTGCCAACAAGCTGTCAGCCACTTCGGGCGCAACCGAGCGCCACGAAGCCAAGAATGCTGATGAGAGGGTTCTCACCTCCCACGCCAGCCTCCCAGCAGAAGGACGTCACACGCCTTCTCCGCACCCCGCCACAGCAGCCTAGAAATCTGACTATATAAGTCCGTGCACGGCGGGCCACCAGCGGTCATTTGTATTTCTTTTCTAGAGAAAACCCAGAGCACTCCTTAGTGCTGGGGGTCTTCAGCGAACCTCAAGGTTTCAGTAGCCATCGCAACTAATCCCTACAGCGACAACAGTCTTCGACAACCATCAAACATGAATATACCGTGCTACTATAACTTTAACTTATTTTGTCTCTTCCAGACACCCGCAATTAGATAGTTTTAGTTCAGTAGTTATATATTCAGTTTTCTAGTTCATTTTCCCTCTAGCCTAGGACCAGGTTGCCTATACCTGGCTAACGTAGTTTACCTTCTGTTCTCCATCTGCTTGGTAGGAGATAGCACAAGTCATTGTGTTTATTGAGTCCTTGATAAATACAGCTTTGTTCTCTACCCAAACGCTTTTATTTCTAGACACGTTTATTACCAGACTGGAGGTCCCCCTTCTGAGGACCTCCAGTCTGGTAACACACCCATTAGACGGCCACCTGTTGCTTCCTACTACCCCGAGCACCCAGTTGATAAAGGGGAGGAACAGAGGAGCCACAACAACCAGGAATACTTTCCACCACGGAGAGACAGCAAGCCTAGTTTATACCACCTACCAGAGCACCTAGGTGTTGGAGGAGGTATTAGCCTGGGTATTGCGGCCTGGCCTTGGCTGAATATCACATCCAGTAGAAGCATTGATGGCCCACACGGCTCAACGTCTCTGACCTGCCCTTTAGAGTGGGGGATCACCGGAGGCACCGAGCTCGGTTACCAATCGGCTGTTGGACAACATTATTATAGGGAATAGTTTCTCGTCCGTAGTGCACGACGTGTATTGTTCAGCGGTGAACCATACTCTATGCCTTATAAAATATGGCTTGGCTGACGGCGTAGGGAACAAAAGATTGCTCATCTATCTGCCAAGCAACGGTTTACCTTACTTCTCGTACAAAGGAAAAACAGGCAGAATGGGACCATGCCGCCTCACTATGGTTACAAGTGATCCCAACTGCTCCTACTGGATGTGCTACGTATCTTTTCCACCGCACACCCATACGAACCGCGCACTTGGTCTAGCGCACTAAAACCACAACAATTGTACCAAACAGTCTATAACCGGGCATGCATCAAGTTTTTAACAGTTTCATATGTCTGTGAATTTAGTTCTGAATTAAAAATAATATATTTCAACACAGTCTATAATGTAGTCCTGCTTTTATTATTATAATGATAAAGGATTAGGTACAGAATTTGTTGTCTAAAAAATGTGTACCCATATTGTATGTGATTTGTTGAGTTCTGTAATTTGTCTTAGCTGTTTCTGATGGTGAGCCATGGCATCTTTGGCAATTATAATTACTTAATAGGTGAGAGAATAAAAAGCTGTTTTTTTTTGTATATTTGAGATAGATACAGTATCTGAAATTCATTGTCAGATTTTGTTCTCAAGTGAACAACGAAATGATGTTAATTTTTTTTTTTTTTTTTTTTTTTTTTTTTTTTTTTTTTTTTTTTCCTCCAGATTCAAGAGTTGGTAGCTAAAAACACTGAACTCAAGAGCAGGTTCCTGGATGAGTTAACAACGCGTTTTGCGAAGCAGATGGAAGGTGGTGACTGGAGGTCATGTTTTTCTGAAAGCCATAAGGCTAGGTAAGCCTTAAGTTGATGTGTCCTCATTGCTCATGGGTTTCATGCAAATCTCTGCAAACCTAACATTAGCACAGGTATTATTTATACTGGTATTTTTTTGTGTAATATCGAGTTTATTGTATTTTTTTGTCTCATTACCAAGGCGACAGCTACATGGTACACTGGCAGGCAGGTGGGTTTTTTAGTGCATTCCCATTTCCTTAGGGGCCATGGTGGCTGAGCAGTTAGAATGCTCACCTCCCACCGAGGTGAACCAGGTTCAATGCCTGGCCTGGTCACTTCTGCATTTTTGCAAGTGGGAATCATGCTAGATCAAGCTGCTGGTCAGTGGGTTACCTCGAGGGTCTCCCTTTTCTCCCGCCCTTGCATTCCAGTGATGCTCCATTCTCACCTCATTTCAACCTTGTCAGCTCTCAAGACTTTATTATTAAGAGCTGCCCAAATCTCTCAACTCATTTACCCTGTTGTTGGAGCTCCATCTCCACCGTAGTGTTTATCATTGCTGAGAAGACCACAACTCTCTCTTACATCTTACATCTGAGGCAGAAAACGGCAAAGGTACTCTGAGGCTTTGCTAACAGTAAAATATTGCAAGAGGTCAGGATTACCTAATTATATTATATATTAGTATATCCATTTGCATTAGAGGTTTAGCACCATCTTCGCTACAGTTGTTCCAAGATTACTACTTTTTATTTCAGAAGTGCAATGTCTACCACGTATACCATTTTTCAAAGGGTTCGGCTTGAGGTTCAAAGGTATTAAAGTTTGCAACTGCCAGAGAGGATAAAGGGTCTGAGTTATGCTTAATTGCTATGATTTGAAGTTAAACGGGCATTCAATAAAAACAGAGCTATACACTAATCATGGTCATTCAATTTGCTGCCAGCTTATATAGATACGAGTTACTTATGGATGTTACTGATTGGTTAGTAAATGAAATGTGTCTTCTGTGGTTAAACTTTACTGGAGAAGGATGTAGGAAGTCCTGCTGTAATGCTTTCTGATGCAAATATGTTTTATTACATTATTAATAAACAACATTTTTTTAGCAATGACACTTTTGTTTTACTATAATGACATCTTTGTGTCACTATAAAATTGTTTTTTTTTTTTTTTTAATACTGTATTCAAAGAATTCACACTTTTTGTATATTTTAGTATGACATATTGTTTTGGATAAAATGTAGCCTCTTTAAACATAAAATAAATTCCTGGAAATAATTTGAGGTTAAAATAAAGAAAACTGTAAATAATGAAAAAAGTATGAATACGTTCTTACCTATGTCACATTTGGCAATAACTTGTGTTCACAATTTTCTTCCATACAGGCAGCAATTTATGGAAAGTGACTATAAGTAGTATTTCTGAGGTGCCTGGGGACATAACCACTAAAGTTATCATGCCACCCTGAAGGGGACCCATAGCTTGTGTAATAAGTAAGAGCTGCATGCTGATGCAGGAAGGTAATTATGCACTGATGACCAGGTGCTAGTGAAACTGTATGTAAACATTTTACTGTCCACTTGTGCTGAAGGGAAGTGTAGGTAGGGAAAAGGAAGGTTGTAGCAACATTTTGCATACTTTTACTTTTGTATTTCATGTAGTATATTTAAAAGCTGCAGTGTATGTTAATGTAAGTCAGTTGAACTACCCTCATGGCTAGGTGGCGACAGAAACAGTTTTGGTCTAGAGTGTCCCCGCGAGCAGCAAGGAAGAACTTGCTTGGCGCTCATGATGGCTAGTCTGTAAGGGGCAGTGTTCTACCACTCGAGTTAATCTTGCTGGTTGGATGAGTCTAGATAAGGCAGATCAAAAGGTGTGTAGTCGAAGTGACCACCAAGTTGGGTGATCGTGCAGGATAGCAGGGCTAAGTATTATGATATAACGTTAGGGAGTCCATGGTATTCCCGTAGGACAGAAGTAGGTTCTGTGGCAAAGGCAGTATAAGAGTGAGTGAGTTGTGCAGTAAACCCATCATAAATAAATAAAAACCTTCCTGAGACAATATTTTTTGTTTTTATCTGTTTAGCTTATGTTTTGAGTACCGTATTTTGGCGTGTATAGGCCGCACCAGAAGTTTTTGATAAAAAATTAGGGATAATTGATATTTCAAGTATAGGCCTCACTCAATTTTTGTCAGCAACAGAAAACTACGGTAACCGTCAAACAAATTAGTTTGCTGTTTGGTGTGTCCTTGTTGCACTGGCAGCAGAAAAAACACACACACACACAGATCTAGAGCTCCGCAGGCTCTCTCATTGGTCAGAGACCAGAGAGAGAGCATGAGAAACAAGAGAGACCATGAAAAGACACCATGGGGGTGAATAGTGGAAGGGAGGGACGCAAGCAAGCAGTGGTAGAAAGAAAATAATGAGAGCCAGTAAGCTGTGAAGTGGAGGAGGTTTAAAGTAGGGATGCAGAGCAAGAGGTAGAATAAAAAAAGAAAAGGACCCAGGAAAAAAAAAAGAAAGAGACCCCAGCTCTGCCTCCACAGGGCGGCCCATAAGCATTGGCCCTTTAAGCATTTCAATACAAGTGGTAAGCTATTAATTTGTTCTTATTTTATTTTACTTCCTTAGAAAATAAGTTAAAACATTAAAATGTACTGTATGTTGACAAATTTCTGAACATGTTGTGGGGAAAAAAAATTATTAATGCCAATATCATGTAAATAAGCCTCGCCCTACATTTTGTAGTCTTTTTTTTTTGTAAAAATATGCGGCCTATACATGCCAAAGTATGGTATACTGTGTTTATCTTTTTTGGTTTGTGGATACATTAAACATTTTTCCTTGCAGTGAAGACAGAAAAAAAAGGGTGCAAGTACATGTGCACACACACACACACACGAGACATGATGGGAATACACTCAAACATCTGCACAGAAAAACAAATATACATTTAAGTTCTGCTGTTTTTTTTAATTAGGTACCCAAACTCCTTGCTTGTTCACATCACAGTGAAATGCAACCTTATTTACACTCCTCACAGTAAAGTTTTACACAGAAATTTTGTCGAAACATAATCAACAAATAAAGGAAGATAACATGCAAAACGCATTATTTACACAGAACAAATGATATTGTAGGCATTAGGTTAACAATCTTCATACTATCAAAAGTCTCGCTTCGAACAAGCATGGGAACTGACAAAGCATCTTCACACGCAAATGAAAAATAAAATATAATATGACTGCTTATTTTTTTTGTCACAAGCTGTCAGTTTAATCCTATGTATTCTGAATGGAAGTCCATTAAATTGACGGTTCATTGTACATGTATACATATGTACATATATAACTACTTTCATACTGATGCCATCGGGTGAGACACAAGACGAACATAACACAAATACTTACTGGTAATTTGGGCGCCAGCGGTGCTTCCCGATCACCGCACTATTGAGACTCAGGGTTCTCAGGGATATTGTGGGTTCTGTTTGTCTGTCTCACCCGTGCGTACTTACAAACACGTTGGCAATACTAAACTTTTAATAAAATCACTGAAATAAACAATTGACAAACATATGTGGCTAGGACACTACTGAATAAATAATTGAGTTCACTGTAGACTTGTTTGTATTGATATTGTTTATACACATCAACGTGCCAATGAAATGGTTATCTCGGTTATGACTAGCCAATTCCGCTTGGGTGCTCCCTAACCCGTAATTAATCTAGCGCACGCCTAGATGGATGATCTCACCAAGGTGCATGAAAGCACAGCCTTCACAAGGGAAGAGGGCCGACAGTCGCTAGGGTGGACTGACTGTTTTTCCCTGAAGACAGGACACAGTGAATTACAAATGAATATCCTTGATACACATTAACATGAGTGATTACTCGGCATCACTAACGCAAACTCATCGGGGCTCACCCTCCACCACATGGGTAGTGTGGTGACGGCCTATACACAGAGCCTGCTAGGACGGGAGTAATTGCACCGTACACTAATCACACAATTACACAGACACTTGAATGATACATAAAATAAGATGAGACATGAGATGAATATTCACAATAAACACACTCATGTGTGAAAACAAGCTTAGGTGGTGTGGATGCTGCTGGATGAAGTTCATAGCAGACCACATGGTGCAGGTGAAATTGCAATATTTCTGCGTGGAAAGGGCAAACTAAATTCATATAAAATATTATTCGTGTTTGGCAAATGGTTCTCTTTATGATTAACGTTGTTACAGGCTTGTAACATGCCTGATGGCGGGAAAATCAGACATTACTGTGACAGTGTGGTCAAGTTTAAAAAGCATCAATTTACGTGAAAAATACATTGAACCCTGAATGAAAACTACATAGAACCCTGAAATAAATGATTGCACATACAATGTTATATAAATAAGCTCTTAAAACCCAATGATGGCGTATACAAAGACTTGGCTTCAGTCGGCCACGTGGTTATACGTGATGTTGCCGTAAAATATTCAAAAACGAAAATTACCCTTAAATACATACAAAAAAATAAAGCTCTTAAAATTGCGTGTAGCAATTCTGTAAAAGTTACAATGAAATGCCATAAACATAGGCAGACGGGTCTGATTCAAAGTGCGCGGGTCGCGTGACCTCTCCGACATCTTTCTCCTCCTTCTCCTCGATTAAGTTAAAAATGCCACGAGGACGTAAGAAATTAGTAAAGCGGGAGTATAATGCTGGGGAAAATGTCTGGCAAAAACGTACGCAAGCAAAGATTAACTGGGTAACTACATGGACTATGGAAACCTACGTCAGTGAACAAAAGTTGTAGTGTGCACGTGACAGTGTCTTACCTCGCCAGCTCTCCTCAACAGACTGTCCAGATACAAGCGTCGCACGGACCTATCATGGTCGCCTACGGGATTCATATAAGCGGATGTGCTATGCACGCCGAGTGAAATATTTTATATTGAAAATAAAATGGCACAAATTAAATTAGATATTGTTTTACATTTCTATAATTTTGTTATGAATTTCAATATTATTTTATTGTCTCTTTGTGATGGCGTTCATGCCAGAATATTAAGTGTTCTTAATCTCGGCGCCACAGGCTCTTTGAATATTCATAACCAAACAATTATAATTAGTACAAGCACTTTAAAACATTTTAAGATATATTAAACACTGTAAAGACAATATAGCACATTTTACCCTGAAATTAACATTTATAAGAAAGTTCAAAAGTACGTACGGTACACGTGACACATGAGCGCCGCCATGGGCTCTAGCGCCGCTTGCTGTTAGCCGGCGTCAATACATACATAAATACATGCACACAATTTCAGTAAGGGTGGTCTACAACAAATTCGTAGGTTGTAACAGTTATGGAAGTTGCAGTGTTATTTGCAATGCAATATGAAAAGCTATGTAAAATTCCATAAACTCCACTCTTTGTAAACCAAGCTAGGCTGGGAAGGAAAGATAAGCATATACTGACTTAAAATCGTTGAGTTTCTATATTTTATAAATTACATTTTCATGGAAACTACGCAGATGGCCAAATTGAAAATACAGTAAAATGATTACAATACTGATTCAATCAAATAAGTTACAATTTCAACTAGGCAACAGCATGTAAATGTTAATAATTAAGGTGTCCAAAGTTATGCAAAGTAATTGGGGTATAACTCTATTGGGGACATGGCTGTAGGTTTTGCATCAACACATCTGAATTAACAAATAATATTTTCTTTGGGATATAGGAATGAGATAGAAGTAACAAAATAAATATTTGGTTTTCATGGCGATGGAGCTAGACGGCACCAGAGTCATGAGATAAACTATCCAGAAATTTTTGCGCCTGCCCAAACTTGCCACCAGTCACTGCGGTCCACTACTCGAGCATCGTGTATGCATGGCACCAACTCAAGGTCATGCCTACATTATAGTCATCAACTCGAACGAAAACACATTTAGTTCAGTTGTGTTAGTAGTCACGAAGTTATAGTGACGGAGTGGATCACCATGCAAACCATCTCATCTCCATATTGGTACTTTATGTGTCTGTTTGATTTTAAAGATGAATTAATGTCAAAATTGTAAAAATGGTACAAATTCTACCTCCCGCTTACTCCTTACTGTAGTTTGATGATTTGTGGTGTTGCAGGTATGAAGTGGAGTCGAAGTTCGTAGCGGGTTTAGAAGAAGACATTAGCGTGATTGAGTCATACCAGAGCCACCTGAATGTGGAGATAGCTCGGCTGGACAGGATGGAGAAGCACGTCAGGAGCATGATGTTGAGAGAGACGCAGGCTGCGGCAGTGGTCATCAACAGGTCTGTTGGTAGCAGTGTGAGCATAACTCACTGACTGCCCTTTATGGCAATAAAAATATCCAGTGAAGTGATGAGCATTACTTATAGTTATAATATTTTTTTTGGTTGCAACTACCTGTTACTGTATCCAGAGGGTAAAGATAATGACCTAATTTCTCTTTATATCTGTTAACATTGTACGACAGCTTCCTAGGTGTATGATATAGCCAGTGGTGGCTTGAGAAATAATTTCAGAGAAGGGTACAAAGTTAAGCATTTAATAGAAAATTAATTTAATAACAAAAAAGTAGTTCCTATTATTTTTACTCTTTAGTGTTGTGGAGAAAAGTAAATGTACTCTTCTAGTAGCGTTGTTATTCTTTCAGTTAATAGGCGTACGTGAACAACTGGGAAATTAACCCTCTTACCTACAAATTTTTTAGGAACTTAAATGAAACTAAGAATATCACTTAGAAAGCAAAATTGTGCTTCTCGTAACAGGTGAACCAACTTCAAAACACATAAATGGTTAAAAGAAAGGCAGAAAAATTCTTGGTTGTTTTAATGCAGGACCTGTAACTCTTACACTGCAGTCAGTTTATGTAGGTAATGGCAGTAGTAAATACAACTTGATGCATGATGGCCTAGGAAGTGGGACATCACATCAAAGTAAAGTGTTTTTATTTCTGTGCATGTCAATTGCACAGGTAGGGGGCGGACTCTACTTTGGAGGCATCTACATTATGTCTTGTCAGCCTCGCACAGGTCTCTTATGTAGTGTAGGATGCATTGGGCGCCTACTGGCCACAAAATCTGTGAGGGCAAGGTGATTCCTCCGGGCATTGGGCAGATGGGGTTGGGCTGGCTTACCACTGGTGTCATTTCCCCTCGACAGTCGCTGGCTCGGGCCTGCTGTCTTCTGCTCCAGCTGGAGCAGGCAGCTGGGTAGGCTGGCTAGGGTGCCGCCTATCGGTGGTTGAGGTGCCGGCTGGCTGGTGCTGGAGTCCCACTGGTGGCCAGCTGGTCAAATGGAACCACTCCTAGGGGGAGAGTGTACCCCGGGCAGAGTAATTCGACAGCGGGATGGGCATCTCCGAGAAGCATAATCGAGAAGCCAAAGAGGTTGGTGTTGAAGGTAGTGGAGTTAGGCTTCACCAAGTGGTGGCGGCTTTGCTCTCTCCCAGGGATATAAAGGTGAGGGTTGGTGGTGAGATGCAAGGATAGCAGCTGTTCTCTGGGCGTTCCTCCTGCTCCCTTGTCAGTGAGGGAACATCATGGACTGCAAAGGTGCTTTGGTTCTCCTGTAGAAGGCGGCAGGCAACAAACCCCTAGCTTGAGTGTATTCCAGAAGTTCCTGGGTCAAACCTCGTCAGGCCTGGCACCCCATCTGGTGAGTTTATACACTGGAGGAATGGGTTAGTTAACTTAGTTGGCCTAGTTGCTTCATCGGGTGTCTTTCTAGTGGTTGGGGCTTTACAATATGTGTGCACTTTAGGGAAAAGGAACATACTCACTTCAGAGCAAGGAAAGACAGAAGTTAGCGATAATATGTGTTCTATTTTCTTGAGAATAGATCACAGTGACCTGTACTACCTCCTATCTCTACACACACTAGGTTTTTAATAGACTTTGTATTAGAGCAAGGTAGGTGAAGGGGCCTGTCAGCTTGAGGAGCCTGGCTTGATGAGCAGACTAGAGGAAACAATTAGGTGGCCATGAAAACAACTGAACCCTAATTGTGACATGTAGTCCTAAAGTGACCTGGGGCACCACGTGTGGTGCACATGTCGGGGGTGGTGATTCTTAATGGCAAGTTTCAGGGGTAGTGAGGATTCTTGGGTGGCTCTGTTAGAGAAGACGTCTGTGAAGAAGAACTGGTTGAAATTTGGAAGCTCTTGGGAGAGTACTCAGGAGGACTGTGACTGTGTAGTAGAGGGCCTCAGCATGCCTGGTGCTAAGGCAAGCTATGTGAACAACTGGCATTTTTTCTGGGTGCACTGCATTATCTTCCTGCTGGCTGGGGAGTTCATCCATGCCTCAAGCGCTTCAGCAATCTTCGGCTGCCACCCCGTTGGGTTTGGGCCGTGCCGCGATGCTGCTGCTGTCTCTTGGCAGGGTGACGGTTGGATGGACTGGGCAACTGTTTGGGTGGTATCCGCCACTCGCTTTGGGCCAGACTCTTGCATGACGGCTGCTGCTTCTTGGCAGGTTTGCAAGTGGCGGAGGCGATGATGTGACTTCGACTCTCTCGAGGGCACGTGATTATGCGGAGTCAAAATAATGTGTAGGAAGCATCATGCATCAATTTCCTTAAATGTGTGCCAATTATTAAACCATAATGGTGTATCAAACCCAGGCAGTATACACACTATCACTCTAACTGAAATTGTGCAAATATTGAAGTGGTATATTGAAGATGAATGTAAGAGCATGTGTAGTGCTCAGACAAGTGTTGTGTACCGAAGTGCAGTAGAACCTCGATTTTACATTCCCCTCAGTTACTTTTTCCCCTTAAATACACCAATTTATTCAGGTCCCACCAATTTCCCTATGTTTACAATGTGTTAAATTCCTGCCATTTACACTGCTATTCAATATGGTTTCCCTTGAATTACACTTATTTTAAATTCATGTGGTTAACAAAATTTGGAAATTCATATATTGTAGTCTTGTTTATAAAACACACTGATGCATGACGCTTTGGCAACAATGGTATTTTACCAACTTCAGCTCATCAGTAAGCATACCATTGGATCTTATTTCAACTGAGTTTATATTTTTGACCATCACGAGGCGTCAAGAGATTTTACTGTTTGCCACAGCAAGAATGGATGTTCCAGCCTGCAACTTTTTTTTATTCACCGGGCCACCGAGACTATGCATCAAGGCACCCAGTACCACTGCATGCTGCTAGATGGCTACACCAGTCTGCTTCGACGCGTCCTTCATTCTCCAAGCCGGCCGGTGACACCAGGCCTCCATGAAGCTATGCTATCGCCACCCCCTCTTCGGCTGCAACCCATCACCCACGAGCTCGTCAGCCAATGACAGCAGAGGGCGGACTCTGCCAGAGTAAAAATAGCAGGCCACGACACTTGCTCAGGACCAGTCTTCATTCCTTCACCGCGCTAGCCACTGAAGGAAGTGATCTGTCTGCAAGACCAGTCTTCAGTCATCCACTGCACTCGTTGCCAGACACTGACCAGCCTGCTCAACTACGCTCCTGGCTCTACCATCCTTCCTTCATTGTACTTCTAGTGCAGAAGGAACACCTACTCCTTGGTCTCGTCACCAGAGCCATCCTGTCTAACCCTGTTTAGTCTTAACCGCATTCGTGCCGAAGAAGCCAAACCGCCATGTCGTCTATAGGCTGTTCACTGTAAAATGAGCACTTTTGAAAGCCCTGCTTAAGATCTACTTTTATACACATTGTGTATTCTTCCACATTATATAAAATTAACATTGCCATGGACCTCATCACTTTATTCATGCATGGTCAAATGAAACGGTGAAATTATTAAGAAAGAGAATACTTTACAAATCTGCTCATTTTTACACTTTGATGCATTAAAAAAATACGGAAAGCGAAAGAAATAATTGTAAGTTATCACAAATGGTTACCTAACACTTTTTATTCAACGTTAAGATAAGGAACTACTTCCCATCCATCATTTCCAACTTTACTGGGCGAATGTCACTTAGTGCGCCCGTTAAAATATATGCATGTAGGGGCAATGGCTTTTTTCTATGGTTCATTTCTAAAGTGCTCACTTTATCGTGAACAGCCTTTACACATTTAGACACTGTGGCCCACTTCAGAGCAACAATTGTGTAGGGAGTAACCAGTTAAAGTTGTTGTTATCACAGCGCTCCTCTACTCCACCCTTTGTATAGCTTAGAACCAGGTCGCCTCTACCTGGATAGCGTAAGTTAAAGCTTCCCTAAGCTCTTGCCATTGGAGGAGGTAGTGGGACACCACATGTTTATTTCCCACAACAGAGAATAAACAGTGTTAAACTGACTCCCGAGTACCACCTTCCTGTCAACTTTGCACCCATCCTAGTTGACCTCATGCAGTGGAGAGAAACGCAGGTGATCCCGGGAAACTACTCATTCGAGCCAGCACACTGTTTGAAAACCCACACACACTAGCAACGGCCAACCTTTCGGCATACTACAGTAGGCAGAATGGTAGAGCCCACACACAGGTACTTGGCTTGTCGAGTTCAACTTGTTGGCTTGGTGCTCATACTGTCCAACGTGTTTAGGCGCCTGAGGGGTTATTCCCTATGTTGGGAAGACTTGGGATTGGGACATACACCCATGTGCAGGGACTGCTGACGGCGAGGTCTGACTCCTAGTGTTCACAGCATTTAGGTGCCGAACACTGTGATAGGGTGACTGTTGAGTCAGCAGACGTTGTCTACATGGCTCTACATGTAAGAGAGCTACACAATCCCTGCATTTCACCTCATGGACGTGATTATGTGTATACTGTTTATTCAATGCCTTACTTCCATCATAGTGGCATTTGTAAAAATATGAAGCAGGTGCTAACTGCCTCTGGGCATTTACAAGAGCTTACCCCGTCCTTCGTCGCCCCTATCAACCAGCTCGCACACAAGGAATAAGTTCAGACTCTGTGCCATCAACTAGTAGCAGTCACTCTGAAGATTCCCCAAGGATCTATTTCAGGCACCAACATGTCTCAGTGAAGAAATCTTCCCTTGACTTGCTAATTACCTTAGCTAACCGGATCAATCACCGATGATCTGTACTGCTTACTTCTGACTGGGACCAGTTGCTTTGCCCCCGCCGGCATGAACAATCGCCAGAGGTCAGTTCTTTAATGTACCTGCTGCACATGCACACCCTGCTGAAACCACTCAAGCCAAACCTAGCACAGAGGTTACACGTCACCCATGTTTACCACCGAAAACCAACAGCCTGAAACAAAAGATTTTCTTGCTCGAACCCCACTTCGTGCCCTGCCGCAAAGCTACCAGGTCTGTTCTCTACACAGGACAAACACCCGTGCCTAGTAGGAACTAAGTACAGATCAGCAACCCCCGTCAGAAGGGTGTGCCTGACCTTGCACCCACCAAAAACCTTCTCTCGTTAACTTAGTAGGCATCAGCCAGCCAAGGCGTCACGCATCAAGAAGAGTAGTAAGAGTTTTTCTGGCACCCAATGCAGGGCATTTGATGGCAATAGTAGTGACTAGGTCGCACAAACAGGTCAGCCAGACCCAGTCAAGAACTATCCGGGCTTTGGGAAGTCCGTTTAAACAGCCTGTGGCGCTCAAAACTGTATCCGCAATGTCCACAGCCGATATGAACTAGCACGAGCTCGCCTGCACATCTGAGGCCATAACTAATCACAGTAGCTGTTTGAAACAGAACTGCCCCGGCACAGGGAACCACAGGATTCAGTATGCCCATTGTCAACAATGGTATCATTATGCCTGCCTCGGCTGGGCAGACGAACCCCGACACCCAGACAGCCTAGAGTACCAGTATGATGATTGCAGGACACAGCAGACAGCGTACTGCAATGGGATATCATGCTCAGGGCACAGGACCGACACAGTACAGTGCATCCTATATGGCGAAATCTATCACCACAATTGTATAGGATGTCCCTAGGAGTGAATAACCAGACCCGGAATGGTATATCAATGCGAGATGTGCTGACGCGCTTTGGAGTACAGACAGCATAATCCAGGACCAGCCTCCCACCGTGGCACAGCTTACTGCTCAGGGGAGTTGCAACTGCCTGAATTTGCGGGACGACCTCATGAGGACCCGCAGGTGTTCACAGCCGAATGTTAACGGGAATTTCTCACCCATGATGTACCATAGAGCAAACAGGCCAAACTGAAAGGTAAAGTCATAGACTCGTGGCAGAAATACTGCAAATTTATTTCTCAGTGGAACGAATTCAGTAACCGACTTGCACAGCAATTTACCGGAGTTCTATAGCTGCACCCAGACACTAGAGGAGGAAGTAAAAATCTTTGTCCGCAGGAAGGTACAACTGTACCATAGGATCTTCCCCAATGGAGATGAGGAAAGTTGTGTGAAGCAGGTAACACGCGTAGTGTTGCCATGGCTGAGAAACATACTACTCATCCCTAAGCCGCTCACTGTGGATGACCTAGTAGACAGTGCATGGGAAACCGAGCGTAATTTTAAGGTATAGTCACTCCTGGACTGTCCGAAACCTATGAAACAAGTGGAGCCAGACAAGTTGTCTGGGTGCCGAAACAAAATGCAGCCACCACCCGCACCTTCAACACCACGCCTACCAAGTGTTGGTATTGCCCCGCGTACCATTTCAACAGACTGCCTGCAGCGGCCTGCGCAAAGACAGGAACGTACATAAGAAGGGAGCTCAAACCATACGTTGTGAGCCACCCAAGCTGAGTCGTATCAGAAAAGTGTACCGCAGAAGGGAAATGCCACTGCTGGCGGGTCAACTGGGGCGACCCCATCGGACAAGAAGGGCAAACCGTCGTGCTCCTAGATGAGGAAGCTGAAGCACACGAAGCCCCACACATCAAAGTTCACGTCAACTTGAAGAACATACTGGCACTGCTCGATTCAGCTGCTTCCAGAAATTGTGTCATACGAGACGTCCGCACTGAAGAACAGCGTGCAAACCTATGGCCCCAAACCAAGACCATGAGAATGACGAAGCCGGAACGCACACTCACTGTCGACGGCTGTACAACCCTTATCGTTGAATTGCACAAGATCAATACCCAAGTGAAGTTTGTCATGTCACCTGACATCCAGGAAGATTTGGTACTAGGCCACCCATGGCTTCAGCAGCAACACTGCATAGAGGACCACGGGCAAAGGAAAGTATACCTGTGCATCAGCCAGCACGTAACCGTGAACTGAGAACACCGACCCGACCACCAGAAGCCTCTAGCCATAAGCGAAGTGGAGATTCATCACAAACTTACGGAGATGCAATTCCAACAATTGAAGGAAGTACTTAATGAACACGCTAGAGCTTTTGGATCTGGGGGAACACTGCGTCAGAGCCGCACCATTCAAACGAGATTTTGTTGAACTAGTCTGCCCCAATATATAACCGTCCATGCAAGGTTTCAGCTAGGCACCACTGCCTAATAATGGAGAAGCTGGAAGACATGAAATGCCAGGGAATCATTGAGCCATTGTATTCACCCTATAACTTACACATTGTACTTGTACCCAAGAAGGACGGACAATTGAGATTCTGTGTGAATTACAAGGCCCTTAACCACGCAACGCTGTCAATTACACCAACCACTCTCGACCTAGCGCACACTTTACAAGACAACGGCGAAGCAAAGATCTTCAGCAATTTGGATATACAGTCTGGTTATTGGCAGATAGCCATGAATCCAGACAGCAGCAAGTATACTGCATTCACATCACCGGAAGGAGAAACACTCCAATTCAGAGTCATACCCTTCGGACTCAAGAACGCACCCGCCACCTTCCAAGGCCTCATGTCTGCCAAAGTTTTGACTGGCTACATTGGACAGTTTTGCTTCGCTTACGTAGATGACATGGTTGTCTATTCCAAGTCTTCGAAAGAACATCTCACGCATTTGCAATGAGTATTGGAGCGGAACTCCACTGTATGACGGTTAAGCTTTTAAAGAGCCACTTCAGAAAGACGTCCATGAATACCTGGGTCATGTCATTTCACCGTAAGACAATTTCCCTCAAGAGAAATCCATCAGGGCTATACAAGAAGCAGAGGAACCACGCACCAAGAAGCAACTACGATGCTTTCTCGGATTGTGTAACTGGCTCCGAGACTTCGTGCCGAGCATTGCCGACCTCATGGCACCATTCCACCCATTGTTGGAAAAGGAAGCACGGTGGCAGTGGACATCTGAACATCACAGCACATTCCAGGCACTCAAAACCCAGCTTCCAACACATTCACCATTTGCATCGACCACAGAGAGAGGGACCCTTGATTCTGCAGACAGATGCATGCCAAAACAGTCTAGGTGCCGTATTATATCAGTAGGATTCGGATGGCAAGCTCTTATGTTAGCATACACCAGCACCTGGTTCAACGCCACCGAGCAAAAATACCACATTAATGAGCAAGAATGCCTCGCTGTAATTTGGGAAATCCTCAAATACCACTACACTCTGGAGGGAGCTGATTTTATGTTGAGAACCGACAGCAAAGCGCTTAATTGGCCGAAGGATTTGCGGAACAACAAGGCTAAGCTCGGAATGTGGGACCTCTTTCTCTCAGAGTTGATTTCGAAGCCCAACACTGCCCCAGCAAGGACAACGACCTACCTGTTGCCTTATCCCGACAGCCTAACCTGGACAAAGAGGCCAAGTCAGAGGAAGATGTGGATCGCCTCCTACCACCCAAATCTCCTGTGAACAGTCCAGAACAACTCTGGCTTCTTCAGCTCAAAATGAGTCGAAATCAGATTCAACAACACCAACAGCAGGATCCCAAAGTGAAGGAACTTCTACGAAAACATCCGCAACTATTCACACTGCGTGATGACGTCGTTTGGTCGCACAACGATCAGCCGGAGGCCAAGAGGAGGATCTGGATACTGAAGGATTTGCGCATGGACATCTGCTGGCATTTCCACAATCATCCCAACACAGGACACCTTGGAACCCGGGAAACCCTCCCCAACATAAGCACTAGGTATATCTGGGATGGCATGAGCAGAGACGTCCACCAGTACGTCCACAACTGCACCAAGTGTTGTAAACACAAGACTTACCATGCCAGGTAACCGGTGACGTAGAAGACACTTGCCCCACTCTTATCAGTTCCTGGTATGGCAGCAGTTCTGTTCACTCACCTCTCTCAAAACACACCACTGGGCCCCTCTCTGGTTATCTTCACCTGGCTAGCACCATCGCTCGCAACACAGATTTGTTCTCCCGGTGGATAGAAGCCTTTCCACTGCCAAACCAAGACACCCAGCACTTAATCGGAAAGTTCAACGTGACCTGTGCTGCTTATTCCAACTATGTAGAATGATTACTGATTACGACTCATCTCACTGCAATCTAGTATACTACTTCTACACACGTGAGATTCAAATCCCGTGCCAACCTGTACACGGAAGTCACGGCCTGCCACAAGCCTGGAGGGCAGCCGGACACGTGGATACGGGGGGTTGTGCAAGACAGCGGCGCGTCACTCCCCCCTCCCCCGTGCTGAAAGCCTACCAGCCATCAGCTGCCTGGGGGCATACCCGAGCGCCACCGAGAATACGCGAAGGCTGAGAGATGACCAGAGGGTGCTACCACCACTGTGGCCTCGCAGCAGAGGACGTCACACGCCCTCCTCTGCAGCAGCCACGAAACGTGCTACCCTGACTATATAAGTCACTGCATGGCGGACCTCACCAGTTGCTCTTTTTCAGTCTTCGAGCTCACTCCGCCACTTCTAGTGCTGTCAGCAATTAACTGTTTGCAGTAAGAGGTCGAACTAGGTCACCCGACCTCGAGCCCTAGGAGTCAAACCGGGTTAACCCAGTGGATTTTGGGGAGTCAAGTAAAAACCCAGTGGCACCCAATAAACGATAGCCATGTCTACTTCCGAGATTAATGCCGCGTCAGGCATCAATCATGACTCTGAATCTCACACCCAAGACCCGAAATGCAGCCATACCGAATGTCTAGGTATCGGCTCATTGAGAATCAAATGCACTTACTGTTTAAAGACATTTCATCACCTCTGCCTAGGCTGGGCCGATGAAGTACGAGATACAAGCAGGCCTCGAATACAGTTTCAAAGTCTGTCTGCAACAGCCAACGAGTTTTTGTAGTGACATTACTTGCCCAGGCCTAGGCATTAACCATATCAGATGTACTACGTGCAGTGAACTCTTACATAACCTGTGCATAGGAGGGCCCGACGAGCGCATCACTATGCCAGGTATGGCATACCAATTGCAAACCATGTAGGAGGAAACATGCCTCCCACTTTCGCCGATCGAGACTGTCAAGGATCTACATACAGCCTGGGACAGCACCCGGCCACCCTGCAACTGGACACGATGACGACATAAAAATTACTGAGTTTGCGGGTCGACCGCACAAAGACCTGGTAGCGTTCACCAATGAGTGTACAAAAGAATTCTGGGATACGAACTTGCCACCGAAACAATTGGTAGACAGGGCCCAATTACACTTGAAAGGTGTAGCGTTAACTTGGTGGGAGAGGTACAGAGAGTTTCTCACAGACTGGAAGCAGTTCTGCAACCGCATCACATCCGAGTTCACCGGCGAGGAGGTGCTAGCGCGGTTAACGACCCAGTTCTACAATTAGACACAGACACCTGAAGATGAGGCTGAAATTTTCATACGTAGTAAAGAGCAATTGATCTGGCTCGTATTCCCGGAAGTTCCAGAAGCAACTGCTGTCTGTTCGATAGGCAGGATGCTTTTACCCAGCCTGAGGAACATCCTCCTCACGGCCAAACCAACAACTATCGATGAACTAGTTGAGAGGACATGAGGAGCCGAACAGAATTTTGCAGCACTATTCAGCTTAGAAAAACCGATGCCAGTAAAAACCCCTGAACCACGAGCTTCGCCGGGTGAGTCACCCAAGAATGTGCCTGCACCCCTGTCACGCACACCCTTCGTGCCAAAATGGCGGTTCTGCCCTGGAAGTCATTTGAACAAGGACTTCCCTCGCAAGCCTGATAGGTCAGTAGTTCCATCGTTTAAATCTGAGCGAACTACAGTCCCACCAGCCACTAGAGCCACCGAAAGCCCAACCCCTGCCATTAAGTCGGGAAATGTCGCCACCAGGGTGCGAAGCGGGACACCACCACTGGACCACAAGGGCCCAGAATGCAGGGCTTAAATGAGGATCTGGTACTTCCCATAGCCCCACATATCAATGTGGAGATAAATGGAGACTGTGTATTGGCGTTACTTGATCCAGCGGCCACAGCGAACTTCATTAGGCGCAACGTACTTAATATAGAGCAACTAGCCAACATGCGCCCCCAAACCAAAACTGTCAGAATGACTCAGCCAGACGTGACCCTACGGGTAGATGGCCATACTACGATAATGGTGAACATACACCTTCTCTCAGCTCCCTCCGAGTTTATAGTATCACCGACACTATCGGAAGCAGTTATACTCGGCTGCCCTTGGCTTAGACAACATCAGTACATTATTGATTATGGACAATGCCGAGCTGACATGGGCAAGCATGAGAGAATAACAGTAAACTGGGATCATAACCCAGATGAAATTACCCGCAACCATAGATCCTATGCGGATCAGTCATGAACACAACGAATCTGGGTTTAATAAATTGCAGCAGCTACTGGGCAAACATGCTAGTGCATTTGGACAAGGGGGGTTATTGCGCCAGACTCAATCCATCCAGCATGAGATCTGGACGAGAACCAACATCCCTGTTTACAATCGGCTGTATCAGGTATCTGCCCGCTGACACAACCTAATAATGGGCCAGGTAAACAACATGAAGGACCAGGGGATTGTGGAACCCTCTAACTCATCCTACAAATCCCTCATGGTCCTCGTACCCAAGAATTACGGCTGCAGTTCTGCATTAATTACAAGGGCCTAAATGAGATAATGCACCCTATTGCGCCCCCAGCTATCGACCTCACCCATACCCTGCGGGACATTGGCATGGCCACGTTCTTCAGTACCTTAGACATGGAATCCGGATATTGGCAAATTGCGGTACACCCCGATAGCCGGAAATATATGGCATTTACCTCACCAGAGGGCAAAACCCTACAATTCAGGGTAATGCCATTCGAACTGAAGAATGCCCCCACCACATTCCAACGCCTAATGTCTGCAGAGATATTACCCGGGTATGTCGGAGAGTTTTGCTTTGCCTACCTCGATCATCTACTCAAATAGCTGGGAGGAGCACCTCGAACATCTGCAGTGGGTCCTAGAATGCCTAGAACTCCATGGGATGACTTGCAAGCTTTTCAAGAGTTACTTCGACAAGTCATCCGTCGATTACCTGGGACATGTCGTATCACCCGAGGGAAATTTCCCGCAACAAAACTCCATACGAGCCATTGAAGATGCAGACATACCGACAAATAAACTACAACTACACCGGTATCTGGGTCTGTGCGACTGGCTACTCGACTTCGTGCCGAACATTGCACAACTCAGAGCACCTTTACATCCGCTCCTGGAAAAAGACACACGCTGGCGATGGGGACCGGAGCATCGACCCCCAGGAGATCAACCACTGATCCTACAAACCGACGCGTGCCAGAACAGGCTGGGAGCAGCACTCTACCAGCTGGACAATAACAACCAACCACGTGTGATAGCATATGCCTCCACCCGCCTCAACGAAGTGGAGCAACGCTATCACATCAATGAACAAGAATGCCTGGCAGTCATCTGGGCAGTGCGCAAGTACAGATATTATCTAGAAGGGCAACACTTCATCTTGCGAACAGTCTGGAAAGCCCTCTAATGGCTACACGAGTCATGATACAGCAAAGACAAGCTTGGTCAGTGGGACATGTTCCTTACAAAATTCGACTTTGAGGTACAGCACTGTCCAAGGAAAATGAACGACCTGCAAGGTGCCCTGTCCCATTTTCCGATGCTGGAGGAGAAAACCGAGGAAGAAGGGGAAAAGATGTCCCCTCCCCCTCAAGGTGAAAGAAGGCCCGACAAACAGATCCGCCTCCTCCAGTTGCAGATTACCAGAAACCAAATCTCAACAAGCCAGCAGGAGGACCCCAATGTGCACCGACTCCTGCGGGAGCAAAGACAGCGCTTCGAAGTTCGGGATGACGTGTGGACACAAAGTGGCCAACCCAATGCTATTTGGAAAATATGGGTTCTTCAACAGCTGCGAACCGATATTTGTCGCCACCACCACGACCACCCCCAAGCCGGACACCAGGGGACCCGGGAAACCCTACTGGACATTGGAATCCGTTATAGCTGGGATGGAATGAGCTGCTATGTCCGACAGTACGTCAGCAACTGCGTCACGTGCTGCCGCGGCAAGGCCTACCCGGTCCCCTCCTCCTACTGCATGACCAAGGAGACCCAAGACGGCATGGATGCATATAGCCGCCGATCTAATGTGACCATACCCAAGGAGCACCAAGGGAAACTGCTATCTCCTAGTCATGACTAATCAATTTTCCAGGTGGGTGGAGGCCTTCCCTCTACCCAGCCAGGAAAGAAGTCCCCCATAGTGTGAAAGATGGAGGCAGAAATATTCGCACATTGGGGATACCCGAAGGTGATACTGATTGACAATGGCACTCAGTTCATGAGTCGCCAATGGCAGTCAGTATGCCAGGAATGGGGAGTCGAGACGTGGACAACTCCACCGTACCGCCTCCAGGCCTACCCCACTGAATGGAGGAATCAAGAAATGCCTCCGTATTAGTGTGGGGAATGACCACAGACACTGGGATAAACATATCCCCACCATCTTGTTTGCCCTACGCCGTCGTACGAATGAAGCGGTAGACACCAGCCCCAGTACACTCCTCTTGGGACAGACCCTATGCCGACCAGGTGACAGGCAGTGGGATAGCGAACCCACCAACATGCCTCAGCCTGAGGAAATCCGCCTAGCCACGCTAGCATGCATTACCACTGCCCAAAAAGCCCAGGAGGAGTATATCTGTAGAAAGTACCCACAACCCGACACATCCACTCAGCAAGGCCAGCAATCAGTTCAGTGCTGGCCTTGTTGACAAATGGGACGGGTCTTATCGAATAATCGGCAAACGGGATAGTATTTACTGGGCCGAAGATGTCAGAGGAAGGATACATATGGCCACCCGAGGCCAAATACGTCCCTATCCGGAGCACATGCCACAAGTAGAGCACACCGACGATGTAGGGGAAACACCAGAGGCTCCTACAGTGAGAATGAACCACAGCCTCGAAGGGCAGCTCAGAACTCGACCCAGGACTCATGAGCCCGCCTGAAGTAAGACCCTTTGGCATCAAACGAGCACCCAGCTACATGCCACCATGGATGCCGGATGGGGAAACATGCCAAGGAGCAGTTAGCACAAGATCACTGTCCTCCACGCCACGCCGCTAGGCAGACAAAGTCGCAGCAGGATGTGACAGAACGATCCCAAGCTGCTTTGAAGTGTCATGTCGGAGCCCACAAGACAGAGTTGCCAGACACCCCGTCGATCTAGTCGCATCAGTGGTAGGTCAGAAGCATCTACCCCCTCACCAGGTTCAACTCTCCAGCTTGAGATCATGGTCATTCCACCTTCTATGAAGGCGATCTCGAGCCCCGACGAGGAAGTGCCAACACACGCCACTAGACCACCGGACAACGAACTCACAACGAGCTCACAACCCATCGGTGCCATTGAGGACGAGAGACCCGATCTGTTTTTCGCTCAATCGGCCGCTGATACTGAAGGCACAGAGACAGTCAATGCCTCCGACTACCTGACACCTGGTGTAACTCCCGCGGTTGAGGTCGAAAGCCCTCTCCCTTGCACTGCCTCTCCAGCAGACCTGGATGTCGAGACCGTCGATGCCTCCAACTACCCAGCCCTACGACGAGAAGCACCACCCGTAGCTAAGGTTGAGCGCTGTGATCTGCAGCTCCCTGGTGCTACCACTACAGGCGCTGAGACCGTCTACGCCTCTCACTACCCCTCAGCTGGAGCAACGCCTGCAGTGGAGGTCAAGAGCCTTATCCCTCCCACTGCCTCGTCACGGGACCTGGACGTCGAGAACATTGATGCCTACAACTACCCAGCCCCACGATAGGATGCTTACGTCAGCAAGGTGGATAATGGTCTCCCACCGCAACTCCCTTGTGCTACAACAGCAGAGAAACGTCCTGCCTTACAGGTAGGAACCCATGCAGTTGGGGTGGAGGACCTGGGATCACTCCCCCACACTGCCACTACGTCCCTAATAGCTTTGCTCTCACCCTCAGTTCCGGCAGAAGTAGACGCCATGAGATAGTGTGCTCAGTCTCGACGCCTGATGCCACCTCGTGGCACCAAGGCTGACTATGCCAGGCTGGTACTGAGAGTCACTGTGGCGACCCACGTCGAGGTACCCATGGCTGTACCCACTGCACGCTGAGCTATGCCCAAGAGGAAGGCCAGCTAAACCTGCACACACTGAACCAAGTAAGTAAAAGTGCGATGAAGAAAGTGTGCTCACGTAGTCGTAGACTACTATGTAAAAACAGAACAGGACTCGTTACAGACCTGCAATCAGTGTACTTTAAACTAACCGCCAGTTAAAGACCGTGAAACCGAGGAACATTCACAATTCAGGCTAGGTTTAAATACAGTGTGTATCTAGCGTAAGTGTCTACCCAAGCTGTCATTAAGCAGGGAAAGCAAAGGAGCCGGTGAGGTAGAAGTAAGTAAACAGTTAGTAACCACTCGACTAGGTGTGAACAAAACTTGTGATAACAGCAGTCATTACGCTGTAAGTGATAGAACCAGCATAATTAGGATGTTTCCACCTCACCAGCGATAAGGTTCTGAATAATTAGTAGCCTAGAGCCCACATAATTATGTAGAATTACTTAGAGATGCTCACCAAAGTGCCAGTAATATCTACGAACGTATCACGTATAGACACTCACCAAAGTGCGTGTGATAAGTGAAGACAGAGACTTCCATAGCGTACATGTTAGATTAGACTTCGATAACATAACTTTTAGATAATTTTAGATTTTCTTATAATGATTTGATGTGTAGGTACACAACTAAATATGTTCATATGGTTTACAGTGTATATGTGAAGATGCAATTGCGAGAAAGAATGCCATTTTGCAGGGCTATGTATTTTCCTAATATGTTTTCTTCTAACTTTTCTAGTGTACTTGCCTTAAACATTCTATAAACTTGTACCATGAACTGGTAAAATAGATGCACTACCGACAGGTACAGGAGGAAGTTAGCTTTTTTATATTACGACTTTATGTGTAGGTAAATATGTACTGTATATGTATGTAACTATGAGTTTTAACAGTGTATGTGTGAAGAGGCACCTACAAGAAAGAATGCCGTTTTGCAGGACTGTGTCTTTATGCTATACTTTTGATTGCTCATTCATTGTAAGTGTTTATGTATGTTTGCAATACCTGTGCACCACCAAAGAATCAAACCTGAACCCTGAGCCTCATAACTCCCATGAACTCACTACGGTGCAACCAGGTGCCAGGTATTTTTAATTCAATTTATTAAAATGTTTTATGTGTGTATTTAGCATGACCTCCATGCGCCAATTGCTGCGATTTTCATGAATGTTATTGAAGGGTACTCACATTTGTGTCGTCTAGCCCACTAACCCAGGTGACGGAAGGCCTAGGGTTGGCGAACTCTCAACCTGTCACACGTGACTGTTGAGCTTGCTGTAAGACCCACAGGTTGCTCCCGAAAAATTTCCTTTTTCTTTCATAAACACTGCAGCAAGCTCAAGGATAGTTAGTGACGTTTCCCCGCCTTCCGCGAGCAAGGCCTGATCATACTTTGATATTATTCCTCATTTTTAGCAAGTCATCAATTTTTAGTGTTTTTATTCCAGGTTTTATGTATGTATTTTTTTTTAAATAATCACAACGATAAGTTGGTTTTTGTGGCGACATGCAATAAATGAAGTAGGTTGGTGGGGACACCCGGTACACTGCGTCAGTCATGACACTAATCCTCACCGCAGGGGGGAAAACCCACTAACACAGCGCAGTGCTCTGCTTCGCCTGTGCAAGGGGAAGAGAGAGACAGAACTACGGCTGACATGCCATGCGCCAGGCGTTTCCCAGCCACCCTGAAGCACAGAGCGAGCGCAGATACAGCGGTCAAGCAGTCCAACACTAAGAGTCCCGCTTACCTTATTTCAAAAATTTTCTTCTTCTTCTACGTTGCTACTCCTACCTCGAAATTCCAGATGAGAGGACCTACGCCTTTCTCCACCGAACCTTCATGAAGAGTCTTCATCGCAACAAAAGGGGGCGAATGATGCTTGCCGCTTATTTCAACTATGTACAACGATTATGACTCATCTCACTGCAACCTAGTATACTACTTCTACACACGTGAGATTCAAATCCAGTGCCAACCCGTACACGGAAGTCGCGGCTTGCCACAATCCTGGATGGCAGCTGGACATGTGGATACGAGGAGTTGTGCAAGACAGCGGAGCATCACTCCCCCTCATCTGCGCTGAGGGCCTACAAGCCATCAGCCGCTTCGAGGCATGCCCGAGCGCCACTAAGAATACGCGAAGGCGCCGAGAGATGGCCAGAGGGTGGCCCTCCCCACTTCGGCCTCACAGCAGAGGGACATCACACCCCCTCCCCCGCGGCTGCCATGACACGCACTACCCTGACTATATAAGTCCATGCGCGGCGGACCTCACCAGTTGCTCTTCAATCTTTGAGCTCGCTCTGCCATTTCTAGTGCTGGGGTCCTCCGACCACTGTTAGATGTTCAGCAGCCCTCCCAGAGGCTGCCACCAACTGTTCAACACTCTTCAGCAGCCACCGGAGACTGCTTACATTGACATCGCCGTCAGAGCTCTGCAGCACCTGCGACCAGACACTCCAGTGACGCCAATCACCAATAGCTACCAGAAGCTTTCTGTAGCTACCAGACATACCACACTTAACTCCTTTGTCACCTACAGACAGCCCGATTAGAGTTAAATTTGTATTAAGCAATTTTCGACAATTTAATTTCACTTCCCCCATTAGCCTAGGACCAGGTCGCCTACACCTGGCTACCGTAGGTTTACTTCCAGCCACCGGTCTTCTTGGTAGGAGAGCACGCGTCACCGTGTTTACTAAATTCTTAATAAACCCGGCTTTGTTTCTTTTAACTTCAAGTCTCATTCATAGAGTACTTTGTAACCAACTGCTGGCAGAACCTCGAGTCGAGTACCGCTGACAGGGAACGGGAAATTATTACTACGAACTAACTACAACTGGAGTCTCCTTCTCAGGCTTCTCCAGTTGCAATACACATATTTGACAGCCATCTATTTTATTTCTGCCAAGTATACAGGTACTGGAGGAATACAATAGAGGAGCCCCAACCACTAGCAACACTTTCCATCCAGGAAGAGACATTACACCTGAGTTATATCCATAGCGGAACACCTGGATGCTGACGGGGGTATTTGCTTAGGTGCTACGGGCTGGCCTTGGTTGGGATTGCACACCCAGTAATAGTCTTGGTAGCCCACACGGCTTCAATGCTTCTGGTTCGCCCGTTAAGATGGGGGGACCTTGTGAAGCACTGGGCTCATGCTACCAAACCACTATTGGGCAACACTATTCTAGGGCTATTCACGTCTGTGGTGCTCGATTTGTAGTTCTCAGCAGCCAAACCCGCTCTATACCATTTAAGGTGATACATGGCGCAAGGAGGGAGGTGCAAAGAGTTGCGTGCCTCACTGCCAAGCAGCCGGCTGGTTCAGTTCCCCTTACAGCTAGCCGACGAGCAGAACGAGATTGTGCCGCTTTGCTCAGATCACTAGAACGAGACTACACCAGTATCCACCATTTGCAGCCAACCACCACTCATCATAAAGACGTCAGTAATTAAACCCTGAAAGCACAACCGGCCTAAGTGCAACCAAAGCCACACGACCGAGTCCAGCCTTAGCTAATCGGACATGCGTCAAACAATGAAATTTTCCCATGCTGGGGATACCTGCAAAGCATACTGACTGACAGTGGGACCCATTTTGCTAGTAAGAAGTGGCTACTAGTGTTTCGAGAATGGGGGGCTGAGACCTGGAAAACTCCACCATATCACCCGCAAGCCAACCCTACTAAGTGCAGAAATCAGGAACTCAAGAAGAGTCTTCGTCTCTGTATGGGAGAGGACCAGAGACATTGTTATCGCCACATTCCCAAAATCCTTTTCGCTCTGCGACACCGCACATATACAGCCATCAACATGAGCCCAAGTCAGCTCCTCCTGGGTTAGACACTGCGACATCCCGGGGACTGGCAATGGTAGTACGAGCCCACAGAAACGCCTCAACCTGAAGCTGTATGTCTAGCTGCACTATACCAGGTAGATAAAGCTAGGGAAATTCAAGAGGCCTACATCGTCAAGAAGTAGCAAACGCCAGGCACTGGTGTATGAACCTTCAAAATGGATGAATCCGTCCTACTCCGCAGCTACCCCTTGACTCAACGCTACAATCAATTCAGCTTGGGACTTGCAGGAATGTGGGAAGGCTCCTACAAAGTCATCGGATGTCAAGAAAACTCTATTGTACGGAGGACCACAAGGGATGTATACTCAAGGCCACCAGGGGACAGATTCGTCCCTACCCTGGAAATGCTCTGCAACCTCCCGTACACATCCCCGCATTGAGTTGTTCTGATGCGCTGGACAACATAGAGGAACCTGCTGACTACAACCCTCCCGAGGAAGCATGGACATCACAGCCTAAGGTGCAGGATGGGGCAGAGCAACCAACCAAGGGAATAGTTTATGTTGTGACGACACGAGTTGAGTTTCCCACACCCAAAGAATCAGCACCTGGTAAAAGTTTTTGGATAATGAAGAAACAATTCCAGAAGTAGAAAACTGAGACAGAAGACTACCGTGACACACTGCAGAGAGGAGGAGAGGAATCAGCTTTGTTGGATGATGTGGAGGCCTGGCTTGAATCAGATGAAGACGACCCTAGCTTCCAGATTTTGACTGAAGAAGAAATTGTCACCAGTGAGTGTAACTGAAGAAGCAAAGTCTTTGGAGGATGAGGAAGATGAAGTAGTGGACACTACTCAGCTTACAATTAATGTGAGCGAAGTAAAAGACCATTTATATTTTGTTATTCAGTATGTTGAACAATCGGAAAATGAAAATGTGTTTGTATATTATGAACACTTACAACACCTCGGTCAGTTATTAACAACTGAAGAAATAAGCATCAAATAAACCCAGCAGTAAATAAATAATTTTTTTTCAAACCAATGAATGTAAACAATCAACATGAATCAGGACCTTCTTGTTCTAAAGATTAATGCAGGGTTATATATTCACATCTTTTTAAATTCAACTTTCATATGTTGAAGGCGGTTTTTTATTGTATATATTGTACATGCATGTAATAAACATTTTTGTTAGCTAACTACTGTACTTTCATTGATGTACACCCTACTGCATTACACCCCTATAAGAATTATTTGTTATAAACTGGACTTTCATTTAAACAGACAACCTTTCACCCATATAAGTCTGTTATAGTGAGGTTCTACTGTACTCGCAGTATAGTACTTGTCGACAGGCACACACACAAAAAGAAGGAAGACTCATTTTCCACACGGTTGCACGATTGTGGTGTTTTGCTGGCTAAGCCAGCTTCATCAGGTGGCGAGTTGTAGGGCACAACTCGCCACCTGATGAAGCATACTTAGCCAGCAAAACGTCACAATCCCGCAACCGCATGGAAAATGTGTCGTCCTTTTGTGTGTGTGCCTGTCGACAAGTACTATACTGTGAGTACTTGAATTCCTGCCCTTTTATATATATTTGGTAACGTAGTGGCTACTTGCAACCTTAATTAAGAAATAATACATGGTAGTAATAATAATAATTCATATTGTTGTAGTTGTTATTACTTTTATTGCTATTGTTACCCTTAATATTATTATTTTTGTTATTGTCATTGTCGCCATTGTCATCTCCGCCACTGCTGCCGTTGTTGCCGTAATTTGCATTTACAAGCATTAACCATTCACTTAATGTTTATCTATCCACATACATATACATCCATGTGCACAATCATCCACGCCACACAAAGCATTGAAAAGTAAAGTAATAAGTATAATCTTCCAATTTGTATTGTGTTATATTTTAAATTAATTTTTGTAAAAATAAAATAAGCATACTTACCAAACGTTAGTGCCAAACACAATTGTATTTTTACAGTTTACTCTTGTAAAAGCATAGGAAGGTTGTTAGTTTTCATTTCACTGTAAGGTTAATACTTAATACTTTGTCTGGGGCAGTACATATCACAATTTGAGACAAACACAAATTTATAAAAGAGTTGAGAGGATGGCTGGAGGAAGAGAGAGAGGGGGGGGGGGTAGGCTGTGCAGGACAGTTGCATTGCAGTGCGTGGAGAAACTCTCGGCATACTGCCGGCTTTCCGTGTCATTGCTGATCGAATCTGAGACGTGTCCAGTGCACGAGGACCTTTTAGAGCCATGTTGCATTGTGCGGCAGGCTCAGCCACATGGAAGAAGTGCGGATGCAGCTGGCAGAGGGCATGCAGGGCGTGGCAGCAGCACAGAGGCAGCGCGTGGCACACTGCTGCCACACCATGCGGCAGCAGCTGGACGCCAGTGGCATGCATTTCCTGCGCCTCGACATGACAGCACTTGTCGGTAAGTTGTCCGGCATGTTCTCCTCCCTGTTCCAGCACTAGTTATAGCCACAGCACACATCATCACCCCTCCATACGCAGTAGCTCCTTGCTGTTGTCAGTTCACAAGTAATGGATGCAGCAACATTAATGGTTTCACTGCCGACGCATTCAAGAGAAGTCTGTTGCAAATATTATTCACAGGTATTTTAATATTTCAAAATGACCTATTCATGTTTATGTTATAAAATTGCAGCAGCTTAGCAAGGTTATGTTAGGCAATGCACTCAAAAATAAGTTATGTAACATAGGATTCAGAGTTATAGTTAAATTTTCAATATATGTGTGTAGTAGTCATGTTCGTTATGACATTACATTCACTATAAAAATAAACTTTGTATGTTGTGTGCGAGTTTACAATATTCACCTTCACAGTAATGCCATTTACAGTGAAACCCTGTTAAGAAATTCCCTCTAAAGAAGTTTTCCTGCTTAATAAGTTGAATAATTGTGCTTCTTGGTTATCTGCACATGTGTAATTTGACCTTTCTAAGAAGTTTTCCTGGTTAATAAGCATTATTTTTTTAGTACCTTCAGAAATGTCTTAACAGAGTTTTACTGTATTTTGGTCTCAGTTTTCTTAATTTACTTTTACAGTATTGGTCACAGTACACCAGAAACTACACAGTATGGAACAGCTTACGTTATTGGCTGGCTATCATGTAGTTAAGTGGTGAGGTGCCTTAGGTATGTGACAGAAATTACAACCTGAAATGTTTATTTAAACAAATGTACATTAGTTATTTTTTTTACTTGAAAATCGACTTTTTAATAGTTGTGCAGTTGTTGCAAGATACTGAAAATGTTAGTAAAAGAGAAAATCTTTAACTGGGCATGTTTTTTTTACAAAACAAAAAAAAAAAAATTGTAATTCAGTAGTTTTATATGTCAAGCTAAACACAGGCTTAGTTTTTAAAGGGAGAATGAAACATTTTTTCAATTACTTTCTACTCAAAACTGATGTGCCTTGTTGTGTGAAATAATACAACATACAATGTGTTTATACTGCCAAACATGCAATGCAGTTGTACTGTTCTGCATAGTTAGTATTGTGTAATTGCCACATTTATTTTCTGGTTAGCTTAAAAAATAAATTACAAAAATTTAAGTAACTAATTTTGTAAGAAACTGGTTTAAAAATATGTTGCAAGAAATGTTGACAGCCAGTGTACTGATGTCACGTAAGTGAAGGAATTAGTGGCCCATCTTATGAATTTCAGGATTATTGAGATTTTCTTCTTGCGTCAGAACTTGAGAAAACAATAGTTGTCATACTTAAGGCATTCATATATCAAGTATTTTAAAACAGTGATACTGTATTTCATAAGAAATATGATTTTCACATTATCTTATTCTTCATCATTCAGTCAAGTAATACATTTGTACCACATGCAGTCAAGAAATTAGTTACTTTAAAATAGTGTTTTGCTGAGAAGTTGTTAAATGTTTTAAGCAATCTGGCATAGTGTCGTAAGGACATAGCACTACATATAAATATTACTCAGTCAGAAAAGTGTCTAGTACCATTTACATAGTGTCAAACCTATACCCAAGTGCAGTAGTGTAGCAAAAACTTGCAACTTTGAATAAATAATTCACATCAGTTAGTGTGTTGTTACACCACCTCAAATTTCTGAATGTATTAATGCATATAATTTCACAGACAGTCATAGGGAATGTGTGTATTGAAGTTACCAGCTTCTGTGTTGTACAGACACTGCTGCAGTGTTGATAGCCGCTGTATTGCCAACATTCCCAGTTATTGTGGGCCTGATGCAGGCAGTAATTATTTGCGACTCCCTTTTGTGCCATGACTGTCCTATGAACTCACTTATTATGTGACCTTTATTTATTAAGACCGAATATTTCAATATTCCACAAAAAGTATGTTGTCTTTGCAGGTTAAACAGTGGGCAATGCAGTTTTATAATTCACCCTTTCCATATAATTTAATGAATCTCCCTGAATGATTCACGCACATACATACTTCATTTGTGGCCTAATTAAAATGTAATGAGCAAAGCAAAATAATGCTTAAAAATATTGTATTACATTATTTAAATTATATTGTTTTATAGATAATTTAAAAAGAATTTTTACAAAAATTGTTTAGTTGTAACATAAAATATGTAGTTTTTGTAGTTATGTAAAATAAATAACTAGTTTACCAAAAATGAAATGTATGTATTAAACTATTCAAATATTATACAACGGTATTTATAAAAATTTGTAAATATTGTTGGCAAATGATATTAAAGTAGTATAACGTTGATAAAGCCTGTTCTCAATAAAGTGAGTACTTTTGAAATCAACCTTAGAAAAAAGTCACTGGCCCTGCCTACATATATTTTAAGGAGCGCACTGAACGACATACGCCTAGTAAAGATAGCAACTATGGACAGAAAGAAGTTCCATATCTTAACGTTGAATAAAAAGTGTTAGGTAACCATTTGTAATGACTTAAATTATTTCTTCACTTTCCTGCTTTTTAATGCATTAAAAATTAGCAGATTTTAAAAATATTTCCTTTCCTAATAATTTCACAGTTTCATATGACCGACGCATGAATAAAGTGATGAGGCCTATGGCAATGCTAATTTTTCATAAGGTGGAAGAGTACACAATGTGCATACAAGTAGATCCGAAGCAGGGCTTTCAAAAGTGCTTATTTTACCGTGAACAGCATTTATAAAGTGTTATACATATAGCTAACATTGTACAAACTAAAACCATGGTGTAAACAAAAACTATTACTATTATTTTGCAGTGGTAGTTTGAATTTGTCTCATTAAAATTCCTTTACCAAACTTCAGTACTCTGTTTTTATTTGCTTGAGAACTACTCAGTCTTAGAGTCATGAAAATGAAACACCATCAATTCTTCTGCCAATTTTGACTCTACTATGAATCTTGGTAAATAACATTTTTAAAGACTGATAGTATTATTATATTGTAACCTGTAATAATTATATAAAATAAAATGGTGGGTAAAAACTGCTTATTTACTTATATAAATTCAAGCACTACAGTAAATAATTTTTTAAATTAAAATCATTTTTCAAGTTTTTTTTAAGTAAAAAATATTTTGAAATGTTTACAGTTAGCGCCACCTAAAAAGTGTCTAAAATTTAAGTAAAGTAGTACTACAAATTCCTTAAAAAAATTAAAAAGTGGTGTTTTAAGTGGTTGTAGAAAATTAACAACACAGCAAATAAAAGAAGATTTAATAGGTGGAAATTACTAAACAAGAAATTATCAATCAATATAACTAATAAGGCTACTTTCCTCAAATAATTTTAATGAAGTTCTTAAAAGGTTAGGTGTTAGGTTGGTCGTAACATCTCAATGATATCGATAATATGATACGATCGGAGCATCAACTCCAGGAGTAATCAATCTAAAGTTTTGGTAGACTGGCTTTATCAATTTTAAATATCTACAGAGGCATCATTTTGAAAACAAGTACATAATTTACCGAATGAGAGGCTAACCAATCTCAGTGTTATGCGCCAACAATTTTTGACCGTGAAGGGGCCGACAAATTTGGGAAGGAACTTCCCTGTAATAATAAATCCAAGTTCGGGCAGAGAGAAATTGTGACATACTACGACATCACCAATGTTAAAGTTGGGGGGGGGGGGGGGGACCTAACCTTATTTAGGCAGGCATTTACTAGATCTTACACCTGACCGAACAGCTCATCCTGCTGTTCCTGGTCATCCTGGTCGGCATCAGAGAGTGGTGAAGGGAAAGGAGGAATACCCCAAATATTGAGCAAAGGATGGGTGAGGGAGCGACCTAAAAAGAGGAGAGGATGGATCCCAGTTGAACCATGTAAGGCACTGTTGAATCCTATATTGATTAGATCTAGGGCCCAAAGAGATTGATCCTGTTTGTAAACAATAGTCAATCAGGTCTTGAGGTCTTTATTAAAGTGCTCGACTTGATTACCTTTAGGAAAATAGAGGCTGGAAGTGAAATGTTTTATAGACCATCTAAAACACACATTCTGAAAATATATTTAGCATCATTGGTTAAAATTTCTGTAGGAGCACTAAAAAGCTTCCATACCTGCTCACCCAAGGCCTTAACAATAGTTGAGTATTTCATGTTCCTAAGTGGAAGTAAAATGACAAATTTTGGAAAAAGTGTCAAGCAGGCTCAAGACACAATTGTTGTCTCTTTTAAATTGAATAACAGGGCCAAAAATGTCCAAATGGCCGTTTTCCCACGGAAATTGAGGGAGCTGGACCACATTCTGACCAAAATTTGCCTTTCAGGCCTGCTTACATCGCTGGCAAGCATTGCAGGATTTACCAAAGTCTGAAACCTCTTTCCTTAATATTGGCCAGGCAAAATGCATAGATATTTTATTTAGGGTATGACTTACCTCTTGATGGCCCCCAAAGACAGAGTCATGGTAGTAAGACAAGATCATTGGCCTCAAGGACTTGGGAACTACTATCTTCCTAGCTTGACCGGTCTTTCTAGTAATATACAACGTATCTTTGTCCACAACATATGGCAGAACAACACCAGCATTTAAATCCTGAATTATTTTGGAGCAGAAAGCATCATCCTTTTGCGCTTGGCGCAATTTAACAAAAAATTCAGGGGCGCCCTATATTAAATTCAAACTAGCAGTAGGAAATTCTTCTTCTTCTCTCTCCAAATCCTTAGGATCATACATGCCGGACTACGCGTTGGTAACGTGGTTATCCGAACCTGAACATGGGGTACCTTAAACCGGAATCTAGAAAGATGAAGGACCCAACGCCCCAACTTTCCTTAGTTGTTGAGGGTGATTAACCACCCAAGAAAGAGCCTGGTTATCAGTGTATAGATCACATTCATCGTGCTTGATGTATGGGGCAAACTTCTCCAAGCTGAAAATGCAAACTAACGTTTCTTTCTCCTAAATACCCAGGTTGCTCTCTGCCTCTGTAAGCGTACGACTGGCGAAGGCAAGTGGGGCTAAGCCTCCCTCAACATGCTGACCTAGAACAGCACCTAAAGGCAATGAAGAGGCATCAACCTGAAGTACAAATTTTTTTTTTTCTATAAAAATCTGGGAGATGCAAAGCAGGTGAAGACAATAATACTTTCTTAAGTTTGACAAAGGCGAATTCTTGTTCTGGGCCCCAATGAAATTCCACGTCTTTCATTTTTAATTTTTTTTAAAAGGGCAGCAATCTCAGAGTAACAATCTATAAATCGGGCGTAATATTCCATAATACACAAGAATTTTTGTATGCCCTTAAGGGTCTTAGACCGCGGTCGATCAAAAGTTGGCCTTCACTGAGCAAGTAACCTAAGAATTTCACTTTACTAGAACCTAAAGTCACCTTATCAGGATTCACCGTCAGCCCTACTTCACGCATCCTTGTCAAAACCTGTTTCAAATGCATCAGATAGGATTCCCTATCTACATTGTAAATTATTATATCACCAATGTAATTGAAGACAAATTTAAATTTACAGTCTGACAAAATATGATCTGAACACGTGAAAGAGCTTGACTCTCAGAGTTGGAACCCATGGGTATCCTAGTAAACTCAAATTGAGTCCAAGGAGAGTTGGTTGAATGCGGTGATGACCGAGGGGATAAGCTCTTGCAATTGCCCGGAGGCAGTTAGTACCTGTTTTACCTTCTTATGAATACCACTCCGATGGGAGACAGGCATCTGAATTAGAACACACAATCTCACATCCATGAGGGGATTGCAGGGAACATGTAGCACTACTTGGTGTAGAACTACCTGCCAACGTAACGGACACCTTATCACAGTGCTAGGCACCAAAACGCGGTGAGCACCAGGAGTCAGGCCTCGTCGTTGACAGTCCCTGCACGTGGGTGTGTGTCTCAAACCAAGTCTTCCCAACTCAGGAAACGACCTCTCCGGCGCCGAAACGTAGTGGAGAGGGCAAGCACCGAATTGACAAGCTGGTCCTGAAGAGAAGAGTACCTAGGTATTGGCTCCACCATTCTGCATACTGTAGTGTGCAGAAAGGTTGGCAGACCCTAGTGTGTGTGGGTATACTGGCAGTTTATTGGTTCAAATGAGTAACTTTCCCGATCACCTACAATCCCCTGGACGGTGTGAGGTACACTGGAAGAGGTTCTAAGTCTTCAGGAAAGGGATACCCTTGAGTCAGATAAACTTTGTTTATTCCTTTTGTCGGTAAATAAACAAGTGGTGTCACACTACCTCCTAATGCTGGCAAGAGCTTAAGAAAGCTTAAACCTACATTATCCAGGTAGTGGCGACCTGGTCCTGAGCTAATAATCATGGGGTAGACAAATAACTTAACTCCCTACACACATGTTTTGCCCAGAAGGGGCTGCAGTGTCTAGACGTGTAGATGGAGTTCGGCATGAATCTTCAGCACGAATGCAGTTAAGACTAGCAGGTTAAGAAGAATGGCTACAGCACTGAGGCGCGGTGGAGACCAAGAAGAGGTGTTTCCTTCAGCATGAATGTGGTAAAGGACGGGTAGATAATACGAGGAACGAAGTGAGCTGGGTAGCTGACGCGGACCGTGAGGGCCGAAGCGAGCAGGCTGGTCAAATCTCCGGCAACGAGTGCAGTGGAGAAACGAAAACTGGTCCTGAGCGAACGTTACGGCTCACTATTTATACTTCTGGCGGTCATTCCCCTTCAGTCATCTGGATAGGGGTGGTCACTGGAGAGGGGATAGCCATAGCATAGCTTCAAGGCATTATGTCACTGGCTGGCTTGGAGATTGAGAGGCGGCGAAGTGTACTGGTATAGCCATCTGGTGGCACACAGTGTTATTTAGTGCCTGGGATGCATAGTCTTGGTGGCCAGTGAATAATACAATCTTCGGCTGGAACGTCCATTCTTGCCGGGGTAGACAGTACAATTTCATAACATCTTATTGTGTCTCAACAATACAACTCAGTTGCTCTCAGACAGCTAGGCTTACTCCCAGATAAGACAAAGTCATTTATCCCATTGTTTAAAAGACCTCATGTGTCAACACAGATTAACAGTATTTTGATAACTTTTAGTTTTAAACTGAAAATGTAAATTAATAACTCAGAGCGTAAACTGTTAGGGCACATACGAATTTAGGTCAATATATTATTTCATTTACAAACACTATGAACAAGAAACTGCCCAAGGCATGCTAGGTTAGGACTGAATGTGAGTGCAACCTGAGTATTGGAATTAGGTTATGTTATCAGATTGGACAAACTGTAAACATCTCATATAATTTGTACGGGTTAGGATTATTAGTTGACAGTGAAACATACTTATGAACAGAGTGATATGCAGTGGAACCTCTATGAACTCGGATGAATTGAAAACCCGCATTCATGGAACATATTCTTTGCTCCCATTTATGATTTATCTGCATTTCAAGACCACATTCATTGAAAGTCCACGTGTATTGAAATTGCCCTTGAGAAACGGTGGATAGAGAATCCACTCTATTCTTGTTTGTGTAATTTATAATTTCAGTTAGGAGTCATGCCCATTAATGCTGTCTGGCTCAGTTACAACTATTATAACATCACCTACATAAATTAGACTTCGTTAAACCGCAATATTTACAATATCGAACAACGATAAAAAACACACCTATCACTGTGTGCAGCTATGTTATTTTGTTTAGTTCTGAACTTAACAAAGAACAAAGTTTTAGGAATGGTTTGAAGTGATGTTAATAGCACAAATTGGAACAAAACTAATTTTGTATTTTAAAAAAGTCTTGGTTTAATTGAAAATATTTGGTTTTATTAGAACAGGCAAAGAATTATGCCAACAATTTCTGTAGCACTAAGATAAACACACTAACGACACCAACTGTTTAGCCAAACAATTTTGCTTGTCGTCGCAACTGTACTGATGCTTTATAAAAACATAAAAAAAAAAAAAGAACAAAAATCACACGAGAAATAAATCTCGCACAAGATCACTGTTTGAAAACTGGACTGGAATGTAACACCGCAAGCTGCAATAGGTACGCCAACATAATAACACAATTCTCATTGTCATTCCAATATTTCTAAGCTTGCATTTGCAGTGTTGCCAATTTGGCGACTTTGGTGGAAGAGGTAACAAACTGTTAATTTATTTTAGCTATGTAATAATGTGACTTTTCGTTATTAAATAGGGAGTTAGAAAAATTTTTAACTCCCACCAGCGGCAGAAATAAAAGTTTCTCTATGGTCAATGTAGGAACCTGGTGGATTTTCCAGTATACCGAGTGATTTCCCATAAATATGTATTGGCAACACAGTACCTCAGTATTTATTTTGTGCTGTAATAGTGACTTAAACAATGCATAGTTCCTGAACTTTAAAAGAGAAGATCAATAAGCAATTGTCTTTCCACCAATGTCTTGTGCAGCTACAAGAAGCCCCTTCTGTTACGTTATTAATCCTGGATACGTGAAGAGATTCTATTACAATTCTCGGATTATTCCCAGGTGCTTTATGAGGCATCTGGTATGTATTCCTGTTTCCAAAGGTTTCCTATGTCAGTGTGCGTTTTTTGACGCATGACGTTTTTCTGATATTACTACAAGCTCGACTTCGCCTCATCTGAACATGCCTGCGTTTCACTAAGGCGGCGGGGTTAGAACAGTAATAAGGGTTGGTCTCTGCAGCACACCACCACGGGAACGAGCTCTTGCCACCTACAAGCTACAGAGGCCTCACCTCCCCCACACTTATTTCCTGCGCTCAAGACAGTTGGACGACCACATCCACTGGTAGCAGCCTCGCCGGGGCGAGGACATCCTGTACGGAATCGCCAACTCCTGCTTTGGGGGCTACCAGGCAACCTCTAGCCTCAGGTGCACCACGTCCCGGAGCTAGCACCAGAAGCCTCCAGCTGAAACCACAGCTGGATCAACGGTGATCACCCTGGGTCACCATTCCAACAGGTAAACCAGTTGCAGAGTGTTGCCCCATCCGCCGGGCCGTGACGGTAGTGTCGGATTTCGTGCGTCACTATTCTCGTGTCACTGGCGACACGTTTTAAAACTATAAATTGACCACAGCGACCACCTCACAGCCTAATGCCGTCACATAGTAAGGGTTTTCATGGCACTCCAATAAGGCAGTCTTGCATCAGTTTAATGATTTTCTGAAAGGATTTTATTTCTGCATTCTTTATAAGTTTTCATGATGTAGCACACGTTAAGTTGTCTCTGTCACACAGGAACACAAGACTACAGAAGGTAAACATTTTATTTACATGCTGTCGTATACAAATTCTTAGAAGCTTCGAAGCTGTCTACAAATGTACAAGATACCTCCCATTTGGGGTGCATTGGGTGTAGACATCAGGACCTTCTCCCACCTATAGGTCTGGAAAGTACAAGTCCTTTTTACAGGGATACTCGGCGGTTTGTTGGTTGAATGCTTGGTTTGTCTTGCAGAGTAAGTTGATTACCTGCCGTGGACTGGTGCAAAGGATATCAGATCTGGATGGGTCTGGCGAAATTGTAGTTCTCTCACTACATGAAATGGTGTGATTGGTTAAGGAGCAGCAGGTCGGGATTTTGGTGGTTCAGGCAGAAGTAGCAAGATGGTCTTTGCTGCGGAGAAACACCCCAGTAGGTAATCTGCAGTTACTCCAGGAATGAATTGGCAACTGAACTCTGGCGTTCTCCCCATTAGCACATCTTATTTTCCCTAAGCTTAATGTATACACAGATCCGTGTTCTGCTGACCTGTTTCAGTATAGGCCCCTGCCCCCTGATAATGAGGCATGGGGTATACTAAAGAGAATGTGTAAGTGCAAGTGGTCTGTAAAGAAGGGCATGGCTCATAGGTTTGGAAACTGCAGACAGTGCACAGGGAAAGCCTGGGTGGGCCTTCTGGAGAGCAGCTGACCTCTCTCCAGTACTGGTGCTCGAACAGGCTCATAGCCTCTTCTTGGGTATTCTGGTAGAGCAGGTTGTCGCTATCACACCAGTGTCTCCTGGAAGGTTCAAGAGTATCACCTCTTGTCTCCCTACTGAGGCTCATTTAAGGAGTGTGGGTTGTTGACACTACCGACAGAAGCTCCCACCACGCACTGTCCTCCAGTGAGACTGACAATGCAGGCTAGTCGCAGTAGCCTGAGATGTGGAGGGTCCCATGCTTTCCCTCAGAAGAGTAGTTGTGGTCTTGTGGTGCAAAAGGCTATCAAGTAAATTGTAAGTTCAGAAATACGGATGATGGAGTGATAAGAGCCGCATTTCCCAGTTCAAATGTGCTTGTTTATTGGCTAGCAACAAGTGCAAGTCATATGCCAGCCTGTACCTGAATGGTTCCAGCATGGTAGATGGAGGGTTACATGTGGTGAGGGCAACCCCTGTGTGAATTTTTATAGCATTACAAATAAGTTTATAAAAACAAAAATTTAAGTTTTTTTCTAATTATGATTCCTCTTCCCCAAGAACTGTTATGCCCCTAGGATTTTGTAACAATACATACTAAAATTCAGCATCAAGTAATTATGGAACTAACAACAAGACTTTACATAAATAAAATCTCAGCTCCAAGTTCCAGCAGTTAACATGTTTAAGGGAGATGCAGTGACAAGAAATTACATAAACTCGAGGAAGGGGGGGAACTTACTAAAATTGCAGCACTACCTGAGAATTTGATAACATTTTATTTACCAATATAACAAATTTCATTATATATATATAAAACCTCTTTTGGACTAAAATGTAATGTATCACATATATAACATCACTTCGATAAATATTTTGTAAGCACCAAACAAAAGAATATAGAACTAAAATAAACTTAATCTTTTCTTTTAGTAAACACGTGACTGCATGGCACTAAAATTGTCCCATCTACAAACTAATTTCAGTTACGTAAGGAAGAACTCAAGATACATGACTAGCATAAACTTCTTTAGAACAGAATCAGGTACATAGTAAAAAAAAAAAAAAATTGATTATGATTAAAATAAATACATGATGGCACAACAAGGTGCTACTGACAAGTTACTGACCACTAAGCACCCCATCACTAAGGAACCAATCAGGCACTTACTGCTACTGTGTGTACATTGTGCATTTATGGTATATATTCTCCGATGGCCAACATGAACAGACTTGAAGGAAACTATAATCTGTGCTGAATTTTTACATAACATTTCGGTAATGAACCTTAAACATTTCAAGAAATTATAGAACCATTACTGAATGTCAAAGGGTTATCAAAAATCTTGGATGCACTGCTTTGTGACAAAGTTTGTGTTCTGTCTGCTGACACTCAAAACAAAATTATTAGAATCTCTGACATCAACACTTGTGATGAAACATTAGTGTATTGGTGCAATCCAGAAGCCAATGAACTTGAAGGAAGTGGATTAGTACACAGAGAACAATAAAAGCATGCCACAGTTCCAAAATTACTGTTTAAATAAAGCAGACAGATTTTTTGTAGGAGATGAAGTCACTGTATTGCAAGCCTAACTTTTAATAAATTAATTTAGAGAGCCTTAGAGTAAAACTTTATACTATGTACAAGAACTTTCATGAAGAGCCTCGAAAGAAGGGATGGGCCAATTCCGAATATTGATAACCTCAATATCGCCTCTTCATTTTTGTAAACACTTCTGTTCAGGGGGGGGGGGGGGGGGGGGTGGGAGAAGAGGTTGAAAAAATAAGTAAACATGCCAGGCACTTGAGATGTGGCATGAATGTTATTTGCTGTATTTTATTACCACATTCACTCAATTCGAACCAGATTATTTTTTCCATAAATACTGAAAAACAAGGTGTGAATTAGCATTAAGTATCAAACATTTTTTGTGCAATGGTAAGTACTGTCAATCTGAATAATAATTTTTAGTTGTCACAGCTATGTCATTTATTGTATAAATTTTAATAAATTGAAGCATTACTTTTCCAATTTTTAAAATAATATAGCTAAGTTTTTAAAAAATGCCCGCGAAGATCCGCAATAATATGGTTCAAGGTTTAGGTACCATGATGGTTGGCAAAGTGCTGTCCACCTAACAAATTTAAGGAATTAGTGGGCGATAGCTGATAAAATTAATAAAGGGTGGTGAAATAAATTTTGTACAACTGTAATCACACGAGTTCATTCTGCAATATAAAACATGATCAAAATTACTGTTCTCATTTTCTTTTAGATACTGGTGAGAGCTAAGTGAGTTTTCCCTCAGACAAAAAAACTCAAATATTATTTACACATAAAACTTACATAATTTCCTGACATACCAACATATTTACCTTACACACAATATATTTTTGTTTTGTTTTTGCACATACTGTATTCACTCTCTTCTAAGAAACACTTTTTTTTTGTGACCTTTTGACATCTGAAAATGGTCTGCATCTTACAACCTATACGTCTTACATTCACCAGCATATTCAAAAAAATGTCAGTATTAAAATTCAGTGAACTCACTACACTTTGAATATATGCATTTTTATACTGTTAATACAAAATTCACCAATAGAAACAACATACTTATGGAAAATATTTATCACCGAAATGTAAACAAACTGTTTTACCACAGATGAATAGGTTTCATAGCATGACGTCGTTAAAAGAAATAGTGGACACGGGAGAGCTCTAGCAGTCACATTTGTAACTATAATAGATTGGTAGAAGCAAGAGTTTGTAGCATTATACTGAGGCAAATTGTTTTTAAAAATACAGCAATATGCGATGTGGAATATCTGCGAAAACCCACACAGGGTGGGAACTACAAGGATTTAAACTGTAGTGTTTACTGGTGATATATTCTGTGCTTTCCGGAAGCCTAAATTTCTTCTGCCAATGCCACTTACTATTTCAACAACAGAAAATTATTGTTCTTCAAGCAATAGTATAACTTCGAAAAGTAATTATTTTGTCATGTCTGTCAAAGTCACAAATTTTAGGCTGTTTCCACTTTTGAGGTCAGTTCTGAGGCCATGATGTGCTGAGTTTTTAATTTTCCACAACTAGTGCACAGTTACAATAAACTCATTTCTTTCGCATGGTTCCCAGTTTTGATGTTTAGTTGACCACTGATTTCATCTCGCCTTCAGGGACAATCTGAGTGTGTGTTTAAATTTGCTGTTTTTTTATGGAATGGTGCATGTCTTCTACAACTTATTTTACGTCTCACAAATGAAGACATTTTTACTTATCACAATTCATGTTTTCTGTTTTATTCAGTAAATTAACAAGTGACACAGAATTCTGTTTTAGCGATTTTACTTTATTTTAGCTTCTAGGTTCCTCTTGTCTTCAGAAATGAAGTCATTGGAACAAAGACTTACAGTTCTGGGATCAAACGTGTCCTGTCACATAAGTCTGACACCCAGTTTCTTAAAATAAGGGTATCAGTTAGAAATGAATGAAAACTTGGTCTACTGTCACCGTGTTCAGGGAAGTTATTATATGTAGCTACCACACAGCAGACCATTTTTCGACACTTGTCATCACAGCAGTGATGAACTCCTACAAAAGAATCAGCATTTTTGGCCAAATGAGGCTCACAGTAATAATAAATTCACAATTTTCTATTAGTGCAGGAATTAAACTGCTGAACATTTGACAAAATGCAACGTTTTGAAAACACAAACAGCAAACTAAAAAATATGATGACTATTTGTATATAAATGCAAGTTTACAGTGACTTTAGTTCCCACAAAAACAGAGGTTCGAGACTATCAGTAGTATGCAGCCCTAGCCCGGAGGGGAACACAAGGGGCCAGTACTGTTATTTAAAGCAGCTTTTGTACTAGTCTTGGTTGGACGAAACATAATAGTGTTGTTTTTCACAAATGGTACAGCAGACAGATTTGCAACAAGGTTTACTGTAGCCTCACCTTAATTTTACCAGTTATCCTATGGAGAATGTCTACAACCATTTATAATTCTGTAAGATCACAGGTGATATACTTTGTTCTGTAGTTTGCATGTAAACACTCACCATTTACACAACCTCTGTGCCATTAGTAACATCAGCAGCAATTTCACAACTGGTATCGCAGAGACCTCTGTAACCTTAACAGTACACCACCGATGACACAACTGGTATCACAGAGACCTCTGTAACCTTACTCGTACACCACTGATGACACAACTGGTATCACAGAGACCTCTGTAACCTTACCAGTACACCACCGATGACACAACTGGTATCACAGAGACCTCTGTAACCTTACCAGTACACCACCGATGACACAACTGGTATCACAGAGACCTCTGTAACCTTACGAGTACACCACCGATGACACAACTAGTGCCACAAGCAGTTTAACACATCTCTATGAAACACTTCAGCTGTGTGTAACATTTATGTGGAAAAGTAAGTAAAACTTTAGTAGCCACTGTCACATGTTCATTTTTTTTTCCAGTGCCCCAGGCACTACAGTCTTGTGTATCAAAACTTACTTCATGTTAGCAGCCATTAATGACTCCTTTATTAGAGCAATCAATTTTATAGGAACATTAACATGACATTACAGCACAACTGGCTCTGTAAAGCAAGTAAAATTCAAAATTATTGTTTTGTTCAGTACTAATAAAAATTTCAACAATACATAATATTTTTATACATTCCTACTAGTTATTTACCCCCTCCCCCCAATTTTTTTTCCAGTAACAGGTGACAGTGAAGGCTCAAATTGATGGCTACAGTGAAATGAGTTGGCCAAACCTCAAGCAGTACATAAAAAGAAGAGCAATGTTATGGAGCACTTCAGCACTGTCTGCTAGTTAGCAATTTAAACAAAAAAAACCGTTAACTGCAATGCACATAAAAATTGTACCATGAGGAGTTTGCATAAGTACATTGTACATAACTGTCACTAATGGCACTTGATAGCTTGTATCTACTGTACCTGCAGGTAGATTCAAATACATACTCTTTAACATGTTCTTGTACAGATATGAATAATTTAAACTGTGTACATATGAGCCACAGATGTCAGTGTTATGCGACACAACTAAACAATAAATTGGCACAAGAGGAACAAATGAGCAATAGTGTTCCCGCAGTGAGATGGGACATCAGGTTGTCTTGCCCTTGGCGGCCCACGCAGAATCCCAGAAGTGGCGCAGGCGATTGTTGTCGTTGGCACAGAAGTGGCGGAAGTCCCTGAGCACCTTGGCCTGGAAGCCCTCGTCCCCGGTGGCAGGCGTGGTGGACGACCTCCAGCGTCGGGACAGCATGTGGTTCCACGACCAGAGGAACCCCATCTGCCAACAACCCCCACACACTTTGCTATGACGACATATTGTTTGTACCCTTTCTTTAACGTTATTTTATTGTTTAAGGGCATTGGCTACCAAACCCAGGACTCCAGGTCAATCTGTCACTCATTACCTCAGTCCCAGTCTGAAACAAAGACCAGACCCAGGAGGGCTTGAGTGTACACTTGGTTTTTCCCGGGGACGTACATTCCCGTGTGTTGCACATTCTAAGAAATACTGCACAAAAACAGCAGTAAAACTAGTCAAACCCAAGTTAACCCGACGGGCACTGCGCTGCCTAAAGATGTAAATTAAAAAATGTAAATTCAAGTACTCCCAGTAATATAAATCAGACCCATACTGAGATTTAACCTCTACTCAGACCTGAGGGAAAGCCACGTAATGAACAACCGCCCATAGGTGAGGATAGTAGTTACTACAGGGATTCCCTACTTGTTATAGACTGGCCCTGGCACAAGCTTGATTATTTTGAGTAACACACTAGGGCCACTAATAATTTATTTTGAACCTATGCCACGTCTCGCCCTGGTATTCTCATACAAGAACCAACCATCATGTGCACAGTTTGCACGGCCGCCGGACTTCATCCCCGTAAGAAAGCCAACCAGACCAGCTACATATAAGTGTTGGGTAAAGTCAGAGGTATCCAAATAATTCATAGCTGGGTTTTTCTTTTGTTTCGATTTTATTTTATTTTTCCTTTTTATCTAGTGACAGCTGGCATCACAAATTTTGACAGCCTTTATGGCAGCTTGAACTAGACTCCCAGGGAGGGAGGTATTTGTGGTTAAACTTACCCTAGGGTCTGATAGCCCTCCTCCTATTAAGGTCCCTCCACCTAAACAGGGCCACCCCCAGATCTTCCAATGTGGAAAGATCCACAACACCGCCAGTCAAACAAATTAGTAAATCTACAGACACTACGGGAGAGAACCATAATTTGCTAACATTGAAGGGGGAAGTCAGCGCTTGCCCTTTTTGTTTATTCCCCTTCACGGAACATTTAGTAATTTCTTGTGGAGCTCAGACTAAAACAAGGGAAGTTAGCGTCATACTAAACAAGCACACAAAATCAGAGTTCAGCTATTTTCTTTCTAAACCAATTTTTTTTCTGTACCTTTATCCCACTGGCCCTGTTGTGTCAACCATCCACTATTCTATTTTGAGAAAAGGCATGGGTGTGCAAGGCTTTCAGGCTTGTACTTAGTCCTGCATTCTGTTCCGAAAGTGACAATAATGTGTGCATTAATCCTGTTGTGTCAGTCACCACCGATGACAGAGTGCCTAAATCTTCATTGCCAGTGGATTCACCAGACTGAATGCCTCCTCCACTCTTTAAGGATGAACCACAGTGGGGAAATTGAGGTGGAAAAACTATTGCAGTATCTCTGCTGCGTGTGTCGATCCTTACAGAACATCCACTATGTTTCCCATTTTCTTAACTGACTGTCCTTATGCACCAACATAGGATTGGGAGCTGGATGGCTGGCTGGAAAACCCATCACGAAACAGGTTGGGAAGGAGTGCTTGGGAACACCTTCCTGTACACTGAACTTAGGGTCGAGGCTGCCACAGAGAGGGGCACATGAATTGGTTGGACGGCTGCCATTTGGCCCTTGCCACCAACTCCACTCTCGCCGAAACCAGTGATACGCCCACTTGTCCAATCCACACTCGTCAGGACGATCAAAATTTGTCAGGCCCTGCCAACACTGGTCTCGTTTGCAACCGCAAGGCCCACTACACAACCCGTCAGCAAGCCAGCTACACCCAAGGCACTCCCACCAAATTGTATCTGTTCCGGCCAAACCAGGACCACCTGGCCACCAATTAACCCTGTCAATAGTGCCCCTGCTGCATGGTCCTAGGGGGGAGGAAAGCTTTGAGGCCAATACCCAGTAATCATAGTGTCGATGAGAAGTCACAGTGTTTTTAAATCCACCATGGTAAACCAGCCATTCACATGCTCAAGTTCCATGTCAAGCAGTGTCTGTCATTGCAAGCAGCTAAATTATACGCTGTTCACAGTAAAATGAGCACTTTTGAAAGCCCTGCTTAAGATCTACTTGTATGCATGTTGTGTACTCTTCCACCTTATGAAAAATTAGCATTGCCATAGGCCTCATCACTTTATTCATGCGTCGGTCATATGAAACTGTGAAATTATTAGAAAATTAAATCATTTAACTTATCACAAATGTTTACCTAACACTTTTTATTCAATTTTAAAATATGGAACTAATTTCCCTCCATCGTTACCAACTTTATTGGGTGCATGTCACTCAGTGCGCCCATTAAATATGTGCAAGCAGAGGCAGTAACTAAAAGGTTGATTTCAAAAGTGCTCACTTTATCATGAACAGCCTATATCATGGCTGCCAAGCAATTATAAACCATCCATGCACACCCTGCCGAACTGTTCTGGAACACACATGTGCTCCACCAATATTGTGAGTGTCTTACCCTTCGCTCGGTACTGTAGTCGCCCTTGTTCTTGCCGCTGACGTGACGGGTGATGTACTCCTCGTGCGGGCTGGAGAGGGCATCGGAGTGGACGGGGTACCTGCGGGCACTCTGGATCCCCAGCTGCCTGCTGGCCAGCCCCGGCCTCGAGCCACTGCTGCCGCTCCTCTGTTCTCTCTGGAACACACACCTGGCCTCATTACAAACACTGGTAAGATATTCCTTTTCCACGTGAAAGAAAAGAAAATTAACCAAAAGTCCATTTTAATTATTATTAATAACTTGCATCATTACAAGCTCATGTGCCCACCTGTAAGGACCCTTCCTAGTGGGATGTGGGGTGGTGATGTTGGAGGTGGTGAATCCTAAGTTAGAGTGGCACTACTGAAAGTGTATCTGTGGCAGCATTGATATTTACACGTGGCAGGAGAATATAGACTCAATAAAAAGTACAACCTAAGCTTAGGTTTAAAAGTGAACAAATAGCTGTGAGACAGCCATGGCCGCAATCAGTGGCTGATTGAACTCCTACTTTAAGGGGGCAAGACACAAACTAATGCTACAGAAGTTAATTGTATTTTACAATTTTATGGAAGTCAACAGAGAAACATGAAGAAAGGGCAGTTCTAGAGAAATTTTTACACTAACTACGAGAGCACATATTTTACCAGAGAGATGTATTTTTGCAGAATTATTTTATACCCTGTCAATTTTTAAACATATCAAGGTACAAGATACTATGAAAATAAATTCACCAATATTGCAAAATAATTGCTCACAAAGTTAGCAGAAACCATTATCTCAGACTGTCCTCTTTTAGTTTGTCTTTTTAGTTTGTCTACGTTGCCTTCCATAAACTTGTAGACTTCAGTTGACGTATTTAGAGTTAACTTATCTTTCACTTCTACGTTAGGGAGGCCTGACAGACATCTAGATAAGGAGGTGTGTGTGCGCGTGGGTATACTTACACGGCAGAGACAAGAGGGAATGAGCACGAACATGACGCCAGTGAGGTGGACGTACTGTTCATGGTGCATGCCCATGTGGGTGACGGGGCTGGGACCAGAGCTCTCCACTACACAGCGCAGGAAGCCAAACCTCTCTAGGATGGCCTCCTGCAGGCAGAACAGCCGCTGCTCCCAGCTCTCTTCTGTAAACACTGCAACACCAACACAGGGTTGCCACCTTTTTCTGTTGGAAAATTCCCTAACATTTCCGTGATTTCTAGACAAAAAAATGATCTTTTTTCTTTGACCTTTTTATAAACATTTTTTTCTGTAAGGATTGGCACTTTTGCATTATAACACACTTTTACACCAAAATACTTCTCTGATCTTACAAAATTGCTCACAACATAGATGCAAAGAAAAATGCCTAATCATTCAGTTCACAATCCTTAAAACATTTATATGTGATTCTGGTAGTGGTGCACGATTGATGACAGAACTGCAAAACATATCATGCATATTACAGATTTCCCTGACATTTAGCTAACTTGTTTGAAATCCCCTGACAGTTTTCAAATTCCCTGAAATTTCCAGGTTTTCTAGACCTGTGGCAACCCTGCAACACAACTCTGTTACTGCTGCTACACTATCGATCTTTTCACTGCTACACCATACACAGCAAGGTACATTGGAACCTCTATGTATTGAACCCAGACGGATTGAAAGTGTGGAACATATTCTGTGGTCCCATTTTTAATTTAGCTGCATTTCAAGACCACATTCATTGAAACTGCACATGTATTGAAATTTCTTGTCAGTCCCCTGAGAAATGATGAACAGAGAATCCACTGTACAACCTTCAAGAAGAACACTGCAACATCAACAATCTACACAAAAAGTAAGTCGTGTTAAGTTGACAGAAATTGTGAAAACTTAAGGGGAATCCTTAGCAAAAATTGTTAAAAGCCTCAATGCCATATCTGGCCAAGAGGAAGCATTGCGACCAGCCCTCCCAAGATGCTCATTCATATTCCCAGGAAGCTGAATTTCTTGTAGTTTAGGTGAACAACATTAGGATATTAAGTGTGAAAGCCAATGGATTAAACTACAGATGACATTCTGAACCCTTTTTTCCATTCCCTTGAGGAAACTGGGCAAGAAGAAAGCCATAAATTTGCTGCGTTTAATCATTTTCACTATTGTTTTTCTCTTTGAATATATACTGTTAAGAGGATGGTAGAGGGGCGTATCCGAGTTCGTAAGGAATGGAGGTCTTAATTAAAATAAGATAACATCATTTGATTTTCTTTTATTCACACATCCAATACCGTATTTACTCGTGTATAGCATGCACCATGATTTTTGCAACAAGTTCCAGGGAAAAATAAAAAAAATAAAATAAAATTGCACCAAAAATTTGTGGCACCCTGTTAGTAAATATAGAAAAGATTATTCTTTTTTACATTAATGTGTGGTGATTGTGATATATTTGGAAAATACCTTAATTAAATAACTTGGGTGCAAAAAGCCAAACTAAAAAAATTCCAGAATCCTCATGTTCGTACTACACAACATTTCCAGTACGGTTTTTCTTTTTTCTCCTTTCTGCTTTTAGCAGTAACCGGCTCTCTTTTTTGCCACGTTAGAATGTCACACTACCCTTATCTAAAAAAAAAAAAAAGGTCTCCTCGCCCCCCCCTCCCTCTTTTCTTCCAACAAACATGGCTCACTAGCCTCTGCCATAGAAACAAAGAGGGATGGCTGAATTACCAGACCGCAGCAGCGCAGGGTGTTATTACAAGGGGGTGGTGGGGGGCCGTAAACACGTGGCAGCTCTGGTTGGCGTGACAGGATGCCATTGGGGGGGGGGGGGGGGGAACAGGGTTTCGACCTACACATAACTGAAGGGTCGCTGAGAAAGAAGCAGAGAGAAGGGAAAGGAGCGATGTAAGAGCGAGAGATGAGACAACAGACAGTCCTGCCCTTCCCTTAACATTCCTGGACAATTTGTGGTTACCATTCCCCATTCCTCTTTTTTTTCTGTGTATAGCGTGCACCCCAGAAATTTTTTTCCTTTATTTTGGGAAAAAGGGTGTATATACACGAGTAAATTGGTATTTACAGCAGTAATATATCACTACTATTACCCTTTTTATTTCTCAATGAGGGCAGTATTTAATGTATATTATCTCGACTCTAATTAAAGTCCTCTATGTCTCTGCTTGGTTATAGTCAACTCACACTCAACATTAGAAGTCCAGTCTGCCTTTTGCCAACATTTGAAATGTCTTTCACTCCTGTATCCAGTCCAATAGTCCAGCCTGCCAGTCGCACTCTCACTGCACCGATGTTCACAGTTGCAGATTTTCCTCCTGCTGGTCACTTCCGGTGCCACTCATTGCTCTTCTGGCTCGTTGTCCAACACTTAAGGCCGCACAAACGGCCAAACTCCCAACTCTCATCAACTCCCAACTCAGAGGCCTGTCGCACTTAAATAATATCTCTGGCCCTAATCTGGATGATTTTCGGCACCCCGAGTCAAGCCAAGAGAACCTAGGTCATTGGCCAGAAAATTCCTTCAGATAAATGCAGAAAATCAATCTGCAGAAGGTTAGGAGCATGCGAGCTGCAAAAGGCTAATCACAGCAGCAGGTGTAAGAATGTGCGGCTGCACGCCTTTATAACTTAACACCCTGATAGGTTTATCAGTTGCCTGTCCTCCAAACATTCCTTCTTGACTCGCCGCCCGCTATCATATCACTACTCTGTCCTCCTCTTCCGCTCACTCACATGGGGCATGTCAAGGGACGCAAGCACGTAACAATATTCCCAGACCATTTATATACTGAGATACATGTATACATATACACAAACACTGATTTTAAAGTTAATAATTTAACAGGGAGTCCCCTTGAGAAGAGAAGATTGCGGCACCATGTTGGATTATCAGTGGATTATTTAAACATCGTTTTTGAGGGGAATGACAATAAGTTTCAATAGATGTGGGGTTTCAATGAGTGTGATCTTGAAATGCAGATAAATAAAAAATGGAACCACAGAATATGTTCCATGGATGCTAACTTTCAGTCCATCTGGGTTTATTACACAGAGGTTTTTCTGTATACATATTTTGCAATTACTTATGTTTGAGATAAACTTTTGAAAATATGACTTTGTTAGTGTACGTGGTGTTAAATGCTTTGAACATGATGCCAAGAAACACGCATACACACCATCAAATACAACAAAACAAAAAAAAAAAACATACAAGGAAATACCAGAGAGAAAAAAAGATTATACTGCTCTTAATGAATTTAATTACATATGGTTAATCCAATTTGACATAATACTGGAAAAAGTTCTGTGTGTTAAATGTAAGCCAATAAATTTTAATATTCTTTGGTCCAAGATGGTAAGATCAACACAGTGATTTCTAATTAAAATCTTAAGAGAAAATTTGGGTACCAGAGACACATTTAAAAAACTCGGATTTACCTGAATAGAGGTTACAATAGAAAAATTACCATTCTACAGCAAAAATGTGGAAGTATCTTCAAAATTAAATTATACAAATGTTAAGTTCAGATATAAGGCCTTATGAGATTTGGAGCAATGTACATCTCAAGTGTCAAGTCGAACCATGGCAATGGATGGCTTTGCCATGCTGCTGCCGTTGTTGCTAAAACCTGCAGTATGAACACTTAAAAAATTAGCATTTGAGGCCTCTTTCATACCTTTTCCTCTCATCTATCCATTAACTCCTTGTCTCCAGGCCAGTTAAGTAGGTTGTCCCCTGAGTAGGGCAGCTGGCTGCACTCAGCTTCTGCATACTCTTGTGTCATTCATGTTGACCCTACCATAACGACAGGAACAATGTGCAAGAGTTCCCTAGCCAACTAGCGACAGACCGCCTTCACTGGTATGAATGGCTATGAAACGTGTGGACAGAGGAAGGGGGGATACGTACTCTCGAAGAGGTAGCTCCTGCTGTCCATGAGGCACTCTGTGTCGAGTGGTATGAATATGGGACCACGCAAGGGGTCCGACTTGTGTGTGAACGGCAGCGCCAGTGGGTCGGCAGGGATGGGGATAACCTGCAGGCTGCATGTCTGGGCCTTCCTCGCCCAGCCCATTATCTGCACAAACATACCAAAAACAAAGCTGGAGCACCAACACCAGTTGCATATATATATATATATATATATATATATATATATATATATATATATATATATATATATATATATATATATATATATATATATATATATTATATATATATATATATATATATATAAATAAAATGACAGACACGTTCTGTTATCTTTCCGTTACTTCACCATATAAAGAACTCGCAGGAAACTACTATGGCTATTATGAACACAGATATACAAATTTATAGGGTTGTGCGAATATTCGGTATACTGACATGAAAACAAACAATCAGAACTTTCATTTTCACTTTTGGTAACAAAAATGATTTCAGAAAGTCTTAATGAAATGAAGAGTTTCGAGTTCAACAAATACCATATTTTGGCATGTATAGGCCGCACCAGAAGTTTTTGATGAAAAATTAGAGGTAATTAATATTTCAAGCATAGGACGCACTGAATTTTTGTATTCCTGTAAATATTGTGAAATCATGATTCCGTACAAAAACCTAATAAATTCCAACTTAATTTCTCCCCTATAAAACATTTGTAACAGAAAATTTGTGTTATGTTGCAATGTTTATGAATATACATTGCACGATCAATGTGCACTTGTAGAGCCATGGCGGGCAGGCAAACTATGTAAGATATCTTTCTCTTGTGTAGCAGAGAAATTATTTTCTCATGTATGACATCTATGGCCAAGCTCCAACATGTTTACATTTTACACATGCGGGATGATGGTTATTTTATTTATGAACGTGAGTGAACAGATAACTGCACAAGCACATCCCCCCCCCCCCTTTTTTTTCCCCTTTAAGAGTTAAAACATTACAATGTACTGTATGTTGAAAAATTCCTAAACATGTTTTTGGGGGAAAAATTTTTTTATACCAATATCTTGTATATAAGCTGCACCCCACTTTTTTGGTAAAAATGCAAGGCCTATACACAGTGAAATACGGTATTTATATTAGAGTGCCTACCAAACATTTGTTTGATTATCACTAGAAAATATTTGTTTTAGCAACCACTAGTCAGTATTAACTAGAATTATTCTAAAATAACCACACAGAATGAAACTTGAAAAGTTTGCAAAACTATTATGTTACTTTTTACGGTCTTAAAGGGTTATATTATAGTCCACTCATGTAACCTATTTTTGACATGTGCATAATGGACATAATTTTTGTTAAACTGTACAACTCATGGTAACACACTAGTATAATTTCATATAGTATATTACCTATATGTGAATACACATTTAAAAAAATTGTAAAATTTTTAAGATCTATGTTTAATTATCATTAAGGCTGAGTTCTCGCAAAATTATTTGTCAGTTTTGTTTCAGTGTCATAAAATTTAATAACAAAATTTTATTTTCATTGTGTTAAAGAAAAAGTTACATTCACACAACCCTACCAAGATTTAACATACAAACATAATGTACACAACTAAGCGAAACATTTTTATAAAAAAAAACTTTCTTAGTTACCCATGTTCAGCTGTGTAATACGGAAACTCTGTATCTATAAGGTCTATTCACAGTTTATTCCCACATTCTGAAACAAACCTTTGACAAATCACCTAATGTATGATGTGTTTGGTTGTTTTCTAAATATAGCATGTATCACAAGCATTTTTTATTGTTGGTAAAATACGACTTAACCTTATATTTGATGTAAAATTCGTAACTGGGGAGAGCACTCACCAGGTCTGACACAATGGTGCCAGATGATGCTACCCACTGCACCACTAACTCGTACGCCCTGTTGGGCTTGTAGAGCGTCTGGTACCTGGCATGGCCCCACTCGATGCGATCGCTCTTGTTGTTGATGTCCGTCTCCAGATGCGAGTGCTTGTACAATGGCCCTGCGCATTCACAAACATGCACTGCACATTATACTGTTCTCTCATTTTTAGGTAGGTAGGTAAGTGGGCTTAACGTCTCGTCGACAGCGAGGTCATTAGAGACGGTGCAAGTTGCACAGGGAAGAGGGATTGGGAAGGAATCGGCCATGGCCTTTGTTAGGGAAACCATGAAAAACCTAAATCAGGATGGCCGGGTCGGGAATCGAACCCAGGTCCTCCCAAATGCAAGTCCAGTGAGTTATCATTGCACCACCTCGCTTGGTCAAGCATCTGTGAAACTACACAGCTAGCATAGCAATCACAAAATTTCCACAGTATTGTTTAATCTGCATTAAATTAGGTTAAAGTGTTTGAAATCAGCATAATGGGTGAAATGTGAATTATTGTGCAAGAACCAAAATTCAAATACTGTAGAATATTGATTTCGCATTCCCCTCAATTACACTTTTTGCAGGAGTATACCAATTTTTTTAGGTGTCACATTTTTCCCTGCATACACGATGTATATATTACATTTTTGCCATTTAAACTGTAATAAAATTCATTATGACTCCTATTACTCTATTTTTTACCAACCTGGTAGACAAGATTTTATGTTCATCTGTTGTAGTTTTGTTCTGCAAACATAACAAAATTTTGTTTATCACATTTCCTATAATATGATTCTGGCCCTCAAACTGCTGTTTATACAGCTTGAAACTGGAATTGCCGTATTTTTCATTTGTGGCAAAAAAAAATCATGATGCTGATATAGAAAATATAAGTTGAGACCAAGAATTATGACTACAATATTAAAGGTAAGAAACTACTATATACGTGGGCCAATAAAATCTTGTACACACTGCTGGTTTTCTAATGGACATAAAATTAATTTGTGAAAAGACACTGTAGATTCCAAAACAGCTGGTAGCTGATAGTTGTTCTTTCTCTAATCAGAGAACTGACAGATCAAGATACGTATAAGAAAGACTGCAATGCAGATAAAACACAGAACAGAAAGTATTAAAGTGTCAACTACAAAATTATTTAGCACTGGAAGAAAGCAGTCATTAGACCCGCAGTAAGGTTATGGACTGAGTGTAATATAAAATCTGCATGAGAATTCCTAATAACACAATTCTAGTGGTAAAATCAAGTAACAGCTGCAGAAAGACTGTCCGCATCAGTCAAACTAGGGTAGACTAGACTGTAAACAAAAACTCACCATTTAAATAATTGTAGAAATAAGCATTACAAAAACAGACCCTACTTTTGTAATATATCCAATGTACTGTATGACATTTATGTTTAACTCTACATGAACACTATTCTATTGCCTGCTATCAAATTAAATATAGTTATTTCACAGTGGCATCTAAGCCTCTCCCTGTTTATATAGGCTATTTATGATAAAGTGAGCACTTTTTGAAGTCCTCTAATTTGAAATAATACAGTAAACCCCCTCCATTACGATCCAATCCTGAGGAACCATGAAAAGTTTGGGTCGAAAAAGTCGAAAATTTGAGGCACGTCTAAAAATAGATACAGTAATCCATTGCCAACCACGGCATCTAGAACCACGGTTTCAGTTATGCGCGGATTGATTTTTGTAGACCTTTTCACCAACCGTGTTACTAGTTTCTATTATCCACTGTTTTCAGTCTGGAAAACTAGCCCTTACTGATGTTAGTGATTGGGCATTTCTCAAACTACCATCATAGACTTTGACATTTGTTGTCCCAAGCAGCATGAAGCAATAAATTACTTAATGCCAGAAGGGGACACTGATGTATTGTATTATCTGTGGGGGGTGGGGGGAAGAGCTGAGACGTGGGGGGTGGGGGGTGGGGGGGTCAGTAACGATTCTTTGTCCTAGTCACATGCCGGCCTCTGCCTTACCCTCCCTGTCTTTTTTTCGCTTCCATTATCCTTCCTCTTTTGCTGTAAAAACAGCAGCACATTACACAGACTAGTTTCTTAATTAGTGTATGTATGATAACTTCAAATTTAATTCAATGCCCTTTTTTTTAATGATTCATTTTAAGTTTATGTGCATCCACGCCTACGTAATATGCTAATTTTTTATGGTAGGCAATTTTTTTTTCTTGAGAAGTCAATTTTATGTGTAAAGTGAATAAAGATAAGTGCGTGCAAATAAAATGTGTTCTTATGTTATTGGTACCATATTATGGCGAGTGAGGCCGTATGCATGTATAGGCAACATCAAAAGTTTTTGATGAAAAATTCGGGATGATTAATATTTTAAGTAGACTGCACTAAATATTTATATTACCGTAAACATTACCGGGCCTCATCATGCCAGTGCAGAGGCCAACATGCCGCCTACATTTCGTATAAATTCAACACATTGATGTGAATCGCATCTATCAGCATGTTTTCCCAACGCCGGGCCGTTGTTAGGAAGTGAACCGGCTCTGTAATGACGGCAGTGGCAGTGGGTGAGCGACCACTGCCCGCCAACTTGTAGTGACTGACAGACAGCTGCCCAGCCTGAGGATCTAGGGCTGAGCTTCAGCAGCAAACCGCCACGCCTGTGCCTGGCCGCGTTGCAGAGGATCTAGGTGCTCGCCCAGCTACGTACACGGCCAGATCAAAGCGAGAGCACACGGTGCGACACACAAGTTGCACAACGCCACCTAAACTTTTTGATCGCTACATACCTCATAGCAATGTATGACCCACGAGACCTGCGTAATAAATCTTTAATAATAACTTTATATTTTAATAATACATAGTCTTAATCTTTTCACACAATTTCAATGGTCTTCTTTTTTTTACGACAAAGGGTGGTCCAATATGCCTTTCTCGGGTAACACAATCAGGAGATGTCCAGCTATTAAAATATACATATTTATATTTAATTTAATTAATAAAGTGTTTTTTTTATGCGCTAGAGACAATTGAATATGAACTTCATGCAAAAAATGGCAAGTTTGGGGGCATAGGGGTTAGAAGTGGATAAAATCGGCCCAAAATTTTCCAAATTTTTTATTATGACCCTATTCTCGGTACCGTGAGGGGTCGTAATAGAGAGGTTCTACTGTAGTCAGAAAATATATTTTATCATACCCGTAGATGTTAACTTTCAAATCCGGTGGAATATATATGCTGTGTTTATTGCTTTCATTGCAATATTTAAAAAAAGTAGTGGAAGGATAAAACATGGCTGAAAGAAAAAAGTTGCTGGGGACCTCAAAAGTGCCCATTTTATCATGAACAGCCTATAGAATAAAAGCATGTGTTGGACAAAAATGACACGTGTTGTTACGTGAAATGTCGGAGGTTGAGGCACGCATTCTCTGATGCTACAATCTATAGACAGGCACCTCAGGATGGCGGCTTTATAGAAAGAGTGGCTCAACTTCCATGTTAACAGTTGATGCACGTGAGCATCTTTATCCAAGTAGAGGTAACCACCAACAATTCACAATAATGACCTTTGTGATGGCCCAGCTGAGGTGAAGGCACGCTGAGAAGAGAAGGTAAGCTGGGTGGCTAACTAAAGAAACTGCAAAGGGACAAAAGTAATAGGCATGGGAAAAGGACACTTCAAAAAACTATCCATGCGGATTCTTCTAACACTGTTCTATAAGGAAATGTCCCCACAGAATAAATTATGGGAGCTGTAAAAAAATATAAAAGGGAATGATACATTGAGGTTTTACTGTGGTAGTATTGAGAATAATACAGTAAAGAAGTTAATGTTTTCTTTTGACAAAGGCAGCAAAAGAACAAAGCACAACTAGGAGAAAGAGGGCAAAGAGATGCAGGAGATGATGACAAAGGCGACAATTATGACACACTGTGTCTATATTCACGTGCTGTTACAATAAATTTATACAATGCCAGATGTGTGTGTATGCGTAACATGACCACAAAGCATACACATACATAACATTAACAACACAAAAAGTGTCAAGGACTTAAAGTACAGCTTATTTTTAGCTGTGTGCTTGCATGACTACACAGTTTATTTATTATTTAATTTTATAAGATAAGTGTTGAATCGGTTAAGCAGCACCAAACAATCTATTTTTAATTTTTTTTATTTACAGCCATGTTAGACTGCTTAATTCTCTATGGTGCAACATATGAAAACATAGGTTTTTAAGTGTTAAGAAAAAGTGGTTTATATTAAAGATAGAACATTATGCATTTCACTGGTTGAAAGAAGACATTTAGGGCTTTCACATAAGGTACATAAATGCCAATAAAAGTAACAACTACTAAGAATAAAAGGGCTTGAAAACAAAGGCTGGTTGAGTTGAAAGGTTTGGTCGGCACTTAATGTCTTCAGTGCTGGTACGGGTGAAAAGAGGCAGGAATGGGGAAGTGGTGGAATGCAAGGGTGGGGCAAATGGAATTGCCCTGAGAAAATCGGCTAGCCAACAGCAACATCTGCCTCCTGGAAATCAAATCCTAACCCTCCATCGTGGCACATATGAATGATTTTAATTCAAGAACTACTGTATGGTTATCAGCTGTCAAGAGCCATTCACTGCCAAAGAGGGCTTGCAGACCCTTCCTGCCTTTTTTTGGCTTCAAAGTGGCAACATTACACAAAAGTAGGGATTTGACGGTCAAATAACTTTTGACGGGGACCAATTAAATAGGTATTTAACGAGGAGATGTTACAAATAGAACATGCAGTATTTTATTACAAATGCATAAAATGTACTTAACAAATGACTATCTAACCACAATGAAATATTCTTAGTATCGAAACACAAAGAGACAAATACCTGACATAATCACTCCTAGATTACCATAAACAGAACATATTTAATCACAAATCAATAAAACGCACGTACTAGATGAATTAAACAAAAAGGACGAATTATCCCATTTCCACAAATCAGCTAACCATGCGTACAAATTTTGGGCAGGGCATTTCCTGTTGCGTATTGTGCAATATGCAATTAGACTTGTGTATCCTTCTGCGGAGATCTACCTTCTTCTACGGCAATGGCATCGCCGTAAGTAGTTCCTGACGCCAGTGTGATTCAAGATGGTGACATAATAAGCCCGTCACGCATGTGTCCGGCAATTAAACGCATAATTGTGTGTTACTTTTCATTCTATGCTAAATATTTTGGTCCTCCGGGCCGGATTCGTGCCAGCGTTTATTCTGTACAGTGAATGTGATACATTTTTCGGTTATTTTACGTGTTCTGCTTAACTGAAGCTTTATCTCACGCATGTGCACAAACTACGGCCACTACTCTGAATCCACTCATAACAAGAAAACATCTCAAGAAGGAACCAGTATTTTCTTCATCGCTGTCCAGTACATTTGTGAGAAGTGTTGCGGTTTCATGGAAATTTCAGGAAAACCATGTAGTTGTTCATATTATTGTGTAAGGTTCTACTACCAGCCTGTGCTGAACATGTGGGTGAGTAGTTTTTTTTTGTCTTCTTGTTGCATCATCCCGTTTGCAGCGTATTTTGTCGAGCGAATCAGTGTTTTATCGTCGAGAAGGTATGCAAGACATCCTAACCTAGCTTTTGATGTCTGTTTCACTGTATTCCCGTATTGCATGAAGTGTTGATAATTTCTCGTTTGTTGTGTGGTCGATTTGTAGGTCCTACACATGGGATTCAAAATATTTTTGGTGAAGTTCAAGTTTCAGGAGAGCAAGCTTAAACACATTAATGAAAGGGTGCAAGCTCTTGTTAAAGCAGAAGTCACTGTAAATTCCGTTCATGAAGTAAATGCATTCGGCGCACAGCTAGATGCAATCGTGTCAGAAGTAAATTCTTGGTGCAACAAACTTTTACAAATTAATCCCCTGCTGGATAACATAGACGAAAATATGCTAACCTCGAAGCACGAGTCTTTCTTTGCAATGTTGTCAGACATCCGATGCAACATAACCTCATTCTTGTCCATTCACGGTATGCCAGCTTCATCAACTAATAATCTTGCCTCCACATCAGCAAATGTTAGATTTCCGGAAATTATTTTGCCCTCTTTCTCAGGGCAGTGGGAGGAGTGGCCAATGTTTTCTCAACTGTATCAAGCTACAATCCACGAAAGTAAAGCATTGATCGACATAGAAAAATTCCAGTACTTGTTAGGATGTCTCAAGGGGGAGGCTTTACAGTTGGTCAAAAATCTGCCTGTTACTACTGAAAATTATTTAGTAGCCTGGGAACTTCTTACATCCCAATACCAGAATGTGAGAAAACTCACCAACTTGTACATTAACAGGAGTATCAATTTGCCTAGAGTCAATCCCACAAACCACCAATCCATTCAAAACTTTATCAACACGTTCAGTGAAAATGCTCGAGCCCTCGAAGGGTTAGATTGCGACACAACACAGAATAATGCAGTGCTTGCCACATTCTTGTTACGCAAATTAGATGTATGTGTCAGAACAAAGTTTGAAAACTAATGCACCGAAAATACTTACTCATTTCCCACTGTTTCAGATGTTATTGATTTTCTGCAATCAAGGGTTGCAAAATTGGATTTTGCAGTTGACGTGAGCAAAGTTGGGGCATCTGAAAACATCCCTAACCAAATCAGGTCACATAACCTCACAACCATGGTCAGTCCTCATTATATATTCTGAACCTAAATTACCTAAGCCTTGCCCAGTTTGTCAGACTACCTCTCACAGTGTTTACAAGTGCCCAGAGTTAGTCAGTGCATCACCCACTGACAGGCAGTCAATGGTTCGCAAAATAAAACTCTGTTTCAACTGTCTTGGGGGATCCCATGCTGTAGCGGATTGCGCCTCGTCTCACACATGTTATCGACGTAATCAAAAACATCATACTTTACTCCACATCAATGGGACATCTAATGTAACTTCAGCATATCGAAACAAAGTTTCTGCCAGCACTAAGGGTCCGAACAGTACATTTGCATGTGTGTCAGCTCATGATTGTAAATCTGTTTTATTGTCTACAGTTCTGGTCAAAGTGTATGGTGCTGATAACAAACCTCATGTCATGCACTGTCTGCTTGATAATGCAGTTCAGGCATCTTTCATATCTGAAGCCTCTGTAGAGGTACTGTCTCTGCCTCTGCATGAGGCACGTGAAAGTGTGTTCGGTCTCTCTCAAGGTGCTGTAAATCTGAAAGGAATGATTAGTTGTAAGATACAATCCTTCAGGGAGCCTCAGTATACCTTCAATCACTCACTCTTTGGTGTGTCAAAGATCACTAGCAATCTGCCACGGGCTTCTGTAGATCAGCGTGTCCGAATCCATTTGTGTTCCCTACCTCTGGCAGAATCCAACATTGACAAACCTGCTCTAATTGATACGTTGTTAGGTGCTGAATTTTATGCACGTGTGTGTTTGAGTGGCAGGTTGGAATTAGGACAGCACATGCCTGTGGTGCTGGAATCTAAGTTCGGATGGGTACTGCTGGGTGAGTACCCAGAGTCATGCACAGATTCTGATCAAAACGTAATCTCAATGTTCATTGGCATGGAGGATCCATTAGATTTTACTCTAAAGTCGTTTTGGGAAGTTGAAGAACCACCTTGTGTTAATGCAAATCCACCAGATGCTGACTACTGCGAGAAACATTGAGGACACCCATTCGCGGGACGACATGGGGAGATATAAGGTTCGTCTTCCCTTTAAACCTCAGGCTCAACCTCTTGGGGAATCGTATTTGAATGCTGAACGTAGGTTCTGGTCTTTAGAAAAGAAACATTCATTACATCCTGAAATGAAGACCATGTACATAGATTTAATGACAGATTATTCTGAGTCAGGCCATATGAAGGTGTATGTTCCCTCCACCCAGCCGACTGATGCTAAGGAGACCGCAGAATGTTTCATTCCACATCACTGTGTTCTAAAAATGTCGAGCACAACCACCAAATTGAGGGTGGTATTCGATGGTAGTGCCAAAACCACCACTGGGGTCTCACTCAACGATGTTCTGCTTCCAGGACCTGAACTTCAGAATGAAATCTGTGATGTTATTTTGAGATTTAGGTTGTATAGTGTAGTATTCTCCTGTGATTTTGATCCATGAGGCTGACCGACCATACCAACTCATTCTCTGGTGTGACAATCCATCCCTTCCGCTCACAGTTTTTCAGTTGAATATGGTAATCTATGGTCTGCCACCCTCTCCATTCCTGGGTATTTGAACAATACACCATTTGGCCTTGTATGAGGTTGCCCAGTATCCTCTTGCAGCAAATGTTCTTCACAATCATATTTTTGTTGACAATATTGTTACGGGAGCAATGTCCATGGAGGAAGTGCACACTTTGAAATCGCAGCTGATTGAACTTCTGCATCAGTGTGGGTTCAAACTCCGGAAGTGGTCCAGCAATTAGCCTCAGCTCCTTGATGATATTCCTGTAACTCATCGGGAAACCCTTAGAGATCTGGACTTCTCATCTGGCCCGGTTGTAAATGTTCTCGGGTTGTACTGCAACCCAGAAAAGGACTAATTTTCTTATCACTTGAGGATCACCACCTGGGTTGCAACCAAGCGCTTTGTCCTTTCACAAACGGGACAAATATATGATCCTATGGGATGGTTGTCTCCAATAATTGTGTGGGCTAAGATACTAATGCAGTGGGTATGGACTCCGGGCTTAGGTTGGGATGACCCTCTTCCATTTCCGGCATTGGAGAAGTGGAACCAGTTCTTTGATGGGCTAATAGAACTAGAAGTACTTAGTCTGCCTCGTTTCATATGTCCTGATGTTGTCAGTGTGGAGCTGCATGGTTTCTAGGACACTTCGGAAAAAGCCTATGCAGCTGCTGTATATATCTTAGGAGTGTGGATACTCGAGGGAATGTGTCTGTGCATCTGGTCCTGGCAAAGTCACAAGTAGCTCCACTCAAGCAGGTGTCTCTTCCTCGATTAGAATTGTGTGGTGCTCATTTACTGGCCAAACTTATGCTCTATTGTAATGCCTTCCTGGTACCGCACTTAAATGTCACTGCTATTCATGCCTGGACAGATTCCAGTATTACTCTGACTTGAGTAAAGACCCAACCCTACTTATTGAAAACATTTGTGGCAAATCGTGTTGCATAGATCCAGGACTGGGTCCCTCCCCAGCTATGGAAACATGTCATTCCCAAAGACAATCCTTCTGATTGTGCCACCCGAGGCATGCTGACTTATGAACTCCTCTCGCATGACTTGTGGTGGCATGGCCCTGGCTGGTTAGTCGACCCTCCAGGGCAGTGGCCAGTGTCCACAATTAATCAGATAAACAAGATCCCAGAATCAAAGCCTTCTCAGTTTGCATTACTTACCACGCATGACATTTCTGAAGAACTTCCAGTATTGCAACAAATTTCCTCGTGGCCCAAGCTGGTTCGTGTCATAACATATGTAGAGAGTTTCATCAATCACATTAAGAAACAGCCCTGTACCAGTGGAACCCTGTCTCCTGCAGAACTGAAAGAAGCTGCTGTTTTGGTATGCAAATGTATCCAACATGAGCGTTTGTTAGAGGATTTGAAACAACCTAAAGAGGGGAAACCTTGCTCAACATGAGTGCAGCGTTTGGCACCATTCTTGGATGAAAATGGTGTGCTCAGGGCAGGCAGCCTTTTGTCACATGCCAACATACAATTTTCAGTAAAACATCCTATCATACTACCTAAAAACCATGTAGCTGTTGAAGCTTTGGTAGACCACTACCACATTAAGTATTTGCATGCAGCACCTCAGTTGCTGCAATCACTTTTGTCACAGCGGTTCTGGATTCTCTCAGCATGGTACTTGGTTCGTTTGAGAGTTTTTAAGTGTGTACGTTGTTTTCGTTGCCGGCCTGTAAACAATCCCCCATTGATGGGCAACTTGCCTTCTGAATGTGTCAGATCTGCTGGGAACTTCGAACGGACTGGTGTGGACTATACTGGACCTATCACCATAAGGCTCAACAAGCTGCATCGCACGGTCATCCAGAAATCCTATCTCTCCATTTTCATCTATTTTGTGATGAAAGCCATACACATTGAGGTTGTTACAGACTCGACTGCTGACAGTTTTGTTGCAGCCCTTACCCGGTTTGTATCGCAGAGAGGTTTGTGTGCTCATTTCCACTCTGACTGTGGGACCAATTTCATAGGAGCTTCAAAACAGCTCAGGGGATCTTTCACCCAGCTCCTCCGGTCTCTACTCCTGGAAAACTTTGCCTTGGCCCATTCAATTAATTTTCATTTTCTCCCTCCTGCCAGTCCTCATCAAGAAGGATTGTGGGAAGCTGCTGTAAAATCTGCTAAATATCATCTCAGGCGAGTAATTGGGAACCAAATTCTCACTCTGGAAGAATTGATTACGCTCTGTACTAGAGTTGAAGCAGTCCTCAATTCCAGGCCCCTGACTCCACTGTCTTCAGACCCAAATTACTTTGCTGCCCTCACACCTGGACACTTCCTCATTGGTAGACCTCTGGTAGCTGTACCAGTGTCCTCTGAAAATAGTGACGTATGTCTATCGAGAAGGTGGAAGTTGGTGTGTGCATTAGCAAACCAGTTTTGGAAGCGATGGTATGGAGAATACTTGCAGCAGCTGCAACCTAGGGGTAAATGGCAAACCCAACAGCCAGCACTCGAAGTTGGAGATCTTGTTCTTGTGGGAGAAGAGCCCTCTATATAGGTGAACATTCATCCTGAAACAGACGGTGTGATCAGTGGCGGACATGTGCACCAACAAGGGACAGCTGCGTAGGCCAGTACACAAGCTGTATCGTCTACCTGCATAATGAAGTTTGCCAGTGGTGTCATGTAAATATGTATAGTATCTGTAGCGTGTAAAACTGTGTTGTGACTTGTTGGACTGAATCTCGGAGACCTCTGCCGGTCTCGGCGGCCAGTATGTTGCGTATTGTGCAATATGCAATCAGACTTGTGTATCCTTCCACGGAGATCTACCTTCTTCTACAGAAATGGCGTTGCCGCAAGTAGTTCCTGACGCCAGTGTGATTCAAGCTGGCAACGTGGTAAGTCCGCCGCGCACGTGTCCAGGAATTAAACGCATAATTGTGTGTTACTTTTCATTCTACGCTAAACAATTCCAGTTATGTAAAGTACATGCAATAATAACCATGGGATGAACGTGAGCACCTAAGACAATCAACATACCTGTCCACTTGATCTTGTCCGCACAGCCATCCTTGGTGGTGCCTGGCAGGCAGTCTCGCAGGAAGGTCGGAACATGGTTTTCAGCGCCCTCTGCTGGCACGACACTAGTTACCTGCCAACCACTGGGGTGCCTCACTCCCAGCTCCAGCCACTCGTTCTCAAAGTTCTCCAGGTCCCTCAGCGGCTTGTAGTACTCGCATCCATCTTCCAACAACACACAAGCAGTCGTTACCCTCACGTCAACATACCTTCCAGTTAAGTGTTACACCTAGCTCTAAGGCCAATTTTGCTCACTCATCACTTGCCTTATTGCACAAGGTATGCAATCTTTCTGTTCATAACTCACCTCAACATGCTTTTAAGTGGTGACCTATACCTTTGGCAGTCTAATAAAGATAAAAATATGAAGCATATCTAAAGAGAACTCTTTAAGATTCTGAAAACACCGATTACGTATAGCCATTTTCATGCCCAAAAAAATAATACTTGGAATTAAAATTAAAACCTGAAACTGTCTTTGGGCATTAAACATTTCTTAAAGGCTTTTCATATTTAGACACCAATAAAAAAAAAATCCATTGTTTTTGAATGACGTACTTTCTAGCAAACTTCTGCAACAGACTATACACACCAGCCAGGCAAAACTTGTAAAGATGTTTTCCATTAGACTGCACTTGCGCACTCAGTGAGCCTTGAAAAACTAGAAAAGTAGAAATACCATTTCAATGCATGAAGTGAATACATTACTTGTTTGTTAGCCATATTTGTACTCGAACTGTCACACTGACTCTGGAGACAATGTGGAAAATTGCAATGAGTGCACACCATTTCAATGCACTCGACAGTTGGAATTATAGACTAAATATCAGGTAGACCAATCTCGCTGGTTGCGCACAACCCTAATCTCCACGTCCCAACACTGAACTGCTTTCCTGCCAACACATCTAGCAAAAACTGTATGGTTTTTAGATTTTAGGTTAGTAAACTGATTTGTAAACAAGTGCTTAGAGAGGTTTTTATACTTCCTCTAACCAATTTGTAATGAAGTTTCACTAAATTCAAATTGGTAAAAGTATTTTATTAATATAATAGTGCTTGTCTGTAGAATGATTTGAACAATTCTAAGACAATGGGTTCTGGGCCCGGAGCCAGAGTCACCTGGCCACCATATTGGAATTTTCCCTTTTTTCCCCTCAAAATTTCTCCATTTCCCTAAAAATGTCCCTTTTTTTTCTCTAAAACTTTCTTGTTTTTTTTCATAGCAGGAGAACAGGATTTGTGACTCCGAGCAGGGAGAGCGGGACTCAGAACCCATGACCTTTGATTACTGATCTTTCACTCCAAAAATAAAAAAAATCCCTAAACATTCACAAAAAAATCTAAAAAATAAAAAAAAATTCTAAAAATATCATAAAAAATCTATTATTAAAAATTATTAAAAAATATTTCAAAATTACGGTTCCAAGCAGACATTTTCCCTAACAATTTTCCTTTTATCCTAAACATTTCCAAAAAACCATAAAATACATAAAAGTCAGCAAGCATATTACATTACAGACTACTACCATCATATTTAATGCAGGTAACCTTGACCTTGATCCCAGGACCTTGAAAAAATTTGAGAAAAATCCATAAAAGTCAACAAGCATATTATGTTACTGACTACTACTGCCATGTTGAATGCAGGTGAACTTGACCTTGAACCCAAAAAAATCCACAAATTTATAAAAAATGCATTAATAAAAAAATTTTACATTTCTGGACCCCCCACGCCCAGCAGTAGACTGAATTCCCACACCGTCTCCCTTCACCTATACACATTCTATCGTATGCTACCATATTAGTTATTCCATTGGTCATTTGTTTTGGAGTTTGTCTCTCACCTTCGTTAGACTACCATCTTGGATTTAATACGTTTTCATCACCTAGGTACCACTAGTGTATTAAGTCACCCATCAAGTAGCAGTCATATTTGTTTATGTTTTTTTACAGTAAAGGTTGCACTGACAGCACCTTCCAAATTACATGTGTCTTCTGGGCTCTGAAGTGCAGTGCTCAACAGTGACCCATACTTATCACAACTTACACATGTTCATCATCACCACTGCCCCAGGGCAGGTTAGTTAGAAGTAGCTTCTACAACTGCCAGACTAGTTTAAGTGACTATCAGTAATAAAAGCTGTATTCTGTGTTTCTTAAGTCATGCAAACTGGATAAAATTTGTAAAAAGTAGAATGCTTATTTCTGCCCTACTAACTGTACAGTCACATATAATGATATCATTGTATCTGGAACAAGAGGATAAGGAAATGTAAATAAAAGATGATGCAGAAGAATAGTATGCATACACTGTATGTTAAATTATTGTTAATTTTAATTATGTTAGGGTAGGATAGGTTGGGTTAAATAACTTTAGGTTAAGTTAGGATAGGTTAGATTAAATCCAGTTAGGTAGTCTTAGCTGAAGACCATTTGATATTAAAAATTAAATTTAATTAAAACAACACTTACAGTCAGATAACTGCACAACTGAAAGCTAAGAAACCAGTCTGTTGGATATACAACAAATTAAACACAAGAATTTCTAGCAATTCTCTAAACACTCAAACTTGTCCTAACTGATTTCAAAAACTTCATCATAATACGTACATTCTTTTTATGCTTCTAGAATCTCCAAATGGGCCAGGAAGACAAATATTCAAACAATTCTAAAATATTATGTATCAGAATGGTGAGAGATTCTATCTTTACTTAGCCAGAAATAAAATATTATGAAGCCAATATAAATTGTAAACCATTAACACCCCCCTTCCCCCCAAAAACATAAAAAGTTACTACAGTAGAACGTTCTGTATGATTTAAATGACTTAGCCGACTATTTTTTCTAATATAATATGTATTAACCACTTTTCTGAGCATAGCTTTCACACAAGAGGAAGTTCATGAGAGCACAGCTGGACAAGAAACTTTTAGCCCATATGTACTATAGACTGGAAAATGACTCAAAATGATCTTAAAACTGTACAAAGGTTGTAAGAAATTATGTTGTACAGTTTCATGTGTACAATAAATGTTTTCTTCCTACCTTTCTGTACATCCTTTTCTTGTTGAACAATGTGATATAAGTAAAATCCAACGATGAAGGGATATGAAAAATCTCCAGATGCATGGCAAATCATGTGCTCTTTCATCATATCCTGAACATAAAATATTTGCAAAATATGAATTAAATTTCTGCATAAAAATGTTAAAAATTTATTTAACTTACTAAAGGAATTCTAATTGGAAGCAAAACAAAATAAACTGTCAAACATATAATCAACTTGCTTTTTTATTATACTGTATTTCTATTTTACATCATAACTTCACTTACTTGCCTATACTGGAGTCACAACACCTTAACGAACTCAACATGACAGTTCCGACATGATGAAATCGGAGTAGTAGCCAATGAAAACCAAGTCACTGGAACAGCTCAACAGCTAAAAAAAGTAGATTCTATTTCTGCTTTCTGTCATGTTGGGGCTCGTCAGGGTTAGCAACGAATGCAAATGAAACATTACAAAACTATATATTTGCCTAAAGTAGAAAATAATGTTTTGGTATGTTTTTAATACACATTTTTTTGTATAACTCCAAATACAATATCGCCAAAAGCAAAGAATTAATCACTTGATCATGACTTTTAAATAGTAAATACTGGATATAATATGCATGACTTGCTATTATAGAATTTACCAACAGCCAAATACAGTAGAACCTCTCTATACCAACCCCACTTATAGAGACTTTCTATAATGACTTGTTTTTGAGGAACTGTAAAAAATTTGGGTTTAAAAAGTTGAAAAATCGAGGGAAATTGACAGAAAAATTATTTGTTGTACTTTTTTTGGTTGCTGTGCATTGCATTTCATTTGGTGAGCACTGTACTGGCCATTGCACTTATCTAAAAACAGATACTACCTCTATAGGTACTCACTGCTAGCCAATAACTATGACTATTCCCACCCTCCATTCCTCAGACAGTCAAATTTTTTGCATGTGATGCAAATACTGTCATGTGTTTGTCTTGCTATTGTGCTGTAACACGCTTGCCTTCTTACTTTGCTTATGTTATTATGACTTAAATTTCTCTTGGAATTTGATTACCTTTCGTAAACTACTGTATTTACCCGAAAGGAAGACGACCCTGAATCTAAGATGACCCCTTCCTAAAAAAATATTTTTGAGGGAAAAATATTTAAACCTGAATTCAAGACCACCCCTGTGAAGTGCTGAAAAAATTATTTAGGTTTAAGTATTTTTGCATGAATTTATGACAAACCCTTCAAGAAGAAATGCTATTATATGAATAATATGATGTATTTGATTTACTTTTAAAGAAAAGCTAGTCACAATGAAATAGGTGTGTGTAACCTGGCTGTATGGTAGCAGCATCTTTCTTACACTGTAAAACTTTTGTGGGTGTTATATATTCGTGACTTGAGCCATTTTGCTTCCCAACAAAGTGCTTCCTCTTTGCCAGGTGACTTCAGGTAAGAGGACCCTTTTCAAAGTTAATAGGTACAGTCTCAGCATTACAAAAATATGTACAACCATAGGACATACTGTATTTAAGCATGAAAAGCCTTTGTCAAAATTGCCTAGGTTTTGAATTGAAGGCGATTCCCGAATTGTAGACGACCCCTCATTTTTTCTATTCCTTTTATTTCAAAAACCTCATCTTCCTATCGGGTAAATACAGTACTAATTATGCTTAGTTTTTTGTACATCCAATCTACTGACTGAAAGCCCATAAAACTCACAATTATAACTCTGTACAGCAGCAGCTTTTGTCAGATGAATCAAACAACCACAGCAAGTCTTCCACCCTCTACCTCTCCGCCAGTCCATCACACATGATGACAGCCAGATACATTCTGCTTCCTCCTCACGTGTAGCCTTCTCCTCCCGCCTACCTCTCCGCCAGTCCATCACACATGATGACAGCCAGATACATTCTGCTTCCTCCTCACTTGTAGCCTTCTCCTCCCGCCAATCACAATCCTTTTTAGGTTGATCCCTTGGGGTTCATCAGACGTGGTGATGACAGACATAACTTTTAGTGCATTTATACCGTCAGTTGAGAACAGAGTTTCAGTAACCTGGGTTTTAGAAAGTATAGTTGTGTGCTGCAAAATGCAGCAAAAGTGCAGTTTTGCCATATTTCAAAATACAAGTCTGTAATTTAAGTTTCACGTTGAATATTACATTTTGTGTGCGATATAAACAACAAAGTTTTGATTTTGTCAGCATTCAATGTTACTGTTTTTGTAATTGTTTGGCAATAAGGGAACTCACAGATACTTTTCTGTGGTATCATTTTATCATGAAGATGTGTATGTTTATTACTACAATGGAAGCTCAGAATACCGCGGCCCGGTATACCGCGGCTTCGGTTATACTGCAGGGCAATTTATGTCCCCCAGCCTGAATAAATAAATAAGTGGATAATGCGCGGTCAGGTAAGCCTGTGGTCTGTCGGCGGTTGGTCGTGAGTCGGGGACATTGATGGATGAGTAGGAGGGAGCGGGCGCACGTTCTCCCTCCCTTCAGTGCAGAGATCTATTTTACCGATTCTTTACAGCCAATATTGTACGTTTTTCCATATATGCAAATAAAATGTCTTCTTATATTACTATATTGGCGAGAAGACTGTGTGCGTGTATATGCCAAGTCAGAAGTTTTTGATGAAAGATTCGGGATGATTAATATTTCAAGTAGACCGCACTAAACTTTTATATTCCGTAAACATTGCCGGGCATCATCATGCCAGTGCAGAGGCCAACATGCCGCCTTAATTTACTATAAATTCAACACATTGACGGTAGTCTCGCTGCCGCCCGCCAGAATAATCTTGTAGCGACCAACGGACAGCTGCCCAGCCCCAACGATCTAGGCACGAGTGACAACAGCAAGTTGCCGCGTCAATCTCCTACGGGGTATAACTCTATGTAATCATTATAATTATGATGTAGACACTTTGATTATAATGTATATGTACCGGCTATGCGGTATGTGTTCCTATTCTCGAAAAAAAAAGAAAAAATTCAAAATTTGAGGCGGGCCTCAAAATTCATGCTTCAAAGTCATTTACAGGCCTATAATTAATTTCCTATGGCATATAGCTCTACGTAATTATTATAATTATGATGTAGACACTTTGACTATAATGAATATATACCGGCTATAAGGTATGTCTTCAGATATTCAAAAAAATGTTCTGAGTGGACGAGCTATTGTGGACAAGGCTTAATGCAGAAAAGCAGTCTTTCTTTACATGCCACAAATAACTAGCTTTTTTTTGTTTTAGTTTTCCTTTGTAAAATGCAAATCATACAAGCAAGTGATATGTTTCACAACACGTGAGCATTCTTTTCTTAATTCTCACTTCCTTCCAACCAGGCCCTGCAGAGGGCAGGGGTGAACCACCTTCTTCAACCCGTGTGACAAAAAACTCACAGCGAACATCGCCCTTGGTGGAATAAGTACATCCTTTGCCTGGAAAATGAGTTATTTTTTAGTTATTCTTGCTTGAATGCATGTGACCCTTCATCACAGCGCATTTCTATTCTGTTTTTCTCCCTTGGGTGCTGTCAAGTCTGGTGATGCAGATAAAAAAAATAAAGTTCCGATAGCAGGGAGCTAAACGTTTGACGAGTTACAGCGGTAAATAAAAACACTTGCCCTGTGTTTGACAGATAGCTGCCACCCCTGTGTTTGACAGATAGGTGCCATGCCACATTAGAACACTGCCTTTTTTTGCTACTGTACTCGTTCACTCCCAGAATAGCACGGAAAGCTATAACGCAGGTCTGAGTTATGTCCCCCAACAGCCGCGATATATTGGGCTTTTACTGTATTGATGCTAGTTAAGCCAACGTGGGTGAAGGTACACTGGTTCAGTATCCCTCTAGAGACTAGGGAAACTCAGTTTCCTTAACGAGGATTTTTACCCTACTTTCTGGGTCCTGCGACCTGAGTCAGTATCTCGATGACTTTACAAACCGAGGAAGGTGGAGCCGGATGGAGAGCTGCTCTAGAGTGGGTTCTGATGGGGACGTACTCTACCAACAAGTTGAGTGGTGTTCAGATTCAGCTGCGTGACTATCGGTGCACCGAAAGGTTGAGTGACACTGGGTAGTTGATGTTTAGGAGGTGTTGGAGGCAGTGGTGAGAGTGGTCTTGGTACCGAGTCCCACGTGTCTCAGGATGCAGGAGCAGCGGGTACCGAGTTCCAGGTGGTGGGTGGGACATACACAGTCCGTCGCAAGATGGCTCCTTCCTCTCATTCTCGGGCGCAAAACCTGGGGGCGTCAGGCCATGGCTCACTAAAATGTGTAGCTTGGCCACGTAATATTTTATTGACCTTTTTCCGGCTTCCTTGGTGGTGGGACATTTAGGAAATAGCTTGTAGGCACACAGCTATGCACGCCAGTGATATTACGTTAAATTGTATAAAGGATGACAAAACAAAAGACAAGTAAAGAATTATTATCTTTAGAGGATTTAGTGGGTGTCCTGTAGGCGCAGGCACGACCATAAATGTAGTTAAAATTACTTAGCAGTCCGGGGGGAGGATGGGTTCTAGTGTAGTCCAGCCAAGAAGGAACCTACTCTTCCTGGGGCCGGTGCCTGGGGATTGACCCCTGCCAGAGTTCTATCAATCGATCGGCACCGCAAGATGCACTCTACGATGGACGGTACTCAGGATTATAGCGACTTGGGGAGAGGGCCCCCTGATTCCTCTTGGGAGATGTTGAGAGAGCGGCGTGACTGGCTACAGACCTCAACTGACCCTCTGGGCTTACAGCAGTCTCCAGGCAAGGACCCTATGGCTCTCAGTAAGCGGCATGTCTATCTTGTAGTCTGAGAGTTGTAGTGACTAATGTGTTTTTTCTCCTCAATTCTCAGAGAAAGGTTCCCTCTCACTTTGCCTTAGTGGCGCTAAAGAGACACCACACACTGACAAGAAGTGAGAGCACCCTTCAGTGGGGACTTGGTTCGTTCTCTATTGAGGAGATTGTGCGTGCAACTGGAATTAGTTAGGTGGATATGCACACAGAATACAAAGCGGGTGAGGATGGCATAAAGTGAAAGAGAATGACCAGACCAAAAAAGAGGTAAATGGTAGATATTAAGTTTTATTCTGTCTGACGGAGTTTACAAGACATATATCTCCGACCTGTGCCTGCTAACATCTGATGGACGATGGACCAAGTTTGTCAAGCTGTTTACCGCATGGCGGCAACAAGATGTGATCCAAAGTTCAGAGTGAGAGCGACCCCGGTACGCCGGCGCGAACGATGCACGTAGGCCAACAATCGTTACTTAAGAGAAGGCTCCGCGACACGAGCTTCTGACTGATACTTTAAGAAACACAAGTTCAAATGGTTATGGCAAGCAGATAACTAAGTTCAAGTAGACACTGCTGAAGGCAAGTGTTACATCTAGCGTGTCGAGATGGCGAGAGCTGAGAACAATGAATAAAAAAAAAATGAAATTTCTCTGAGCTCTGACATGTCTGGATGTCATGTTAAGCTTGTTGGGCTATTATAACTCCAGCTTTACACTCACGTGTAAGAAAACTAAAATTATATTATAGAACCTGTCAAAACTGCACTACACATATCTTTACATATCTAGGCCTATAATAACTTTATATACAGCGTAATAAAATTAGAGTTGTTCCGATACCGATTCCCCAATATCATTGCCAATACCAATTCCCTTCACAATGAATTTTTGTGTTCCTGTAAATATTGTTATGTCAGATTTCTGTACAAGGTTATTTTGTTTATGAACAAATTATTGCATGAGTGAAAAGTTATCCATTTGATCTTTATTTTTAATATTTTTTGTAATAATATGGTCTATACACCCTGAAACACTGCAATTTTTGTGTTTAAAAAAAGTAATAACCTGATTTCATGATCTATAACCGATACTAATGTATCGGCCCAATACCATACCTGATACTAATACTTCAAAAATGGGTCAAGTATCGGCCTATACCAATACTTAGTATTGGTATCGGAACAACTGTAAATAAAATAAAATAATTACAGTATCAAATATAATGGAAATGTAATGTTCACGACTGATTATGTACACTAAGGCAATGGAGCTGGAAGATATTGACAGTGTGAGTCATCAACTTCCTCCACTTCACATCATCAGTGTTCTTTTTACTCCTTCTTGCTCTATTGTCCTACAAAATGGTGTGATTCACTACTCTCTACCATACAAATATGTACTTATTTGGCATACACTTAAAAAAAAAAAAAATTCATCTCTGGAAACCAACTGAATATCAGAGGGCTGGATGTGAGAGGTCACACAGCATTTAATTACGCATTATCAACATTTTTTTATAAAAGTAAAGTAAAAAGTTGTTGTTTGTAAATTGAATGTAAACAAGCATAATGTTGATGTTTGATGATTCTGATAGTACATATTATTTTCCAAATGAGGCTGAGTTAATGTCAGGACAGGGACATGTGCAGTAGAGGAAACTGTCTACCTCATTTGTGAGCCATGAGCTTTACAGCTACAAGCTTGTGAGAAAGTCTAAAAAGTCTACATCACAATCTCCGCTAAGCTAGAGAGCATGGAGGCTGACCTTCATGATCGCGATGGCAGCATCCTCGCTGACTATGCCCTCAACACGGGAGATGAGCCACTGGATGGCGTCCGCACTGACGAAGGTGCAACTGGGGAGGCTGGGGTGGTGTGACACGAAGCCCACGCCGGTCCCCGGGAGCCTCATTGCCTCCAGGATCTCTCCCAGGGATGCCCCACTCTTCAGTTTACTACTGTCTGCCTTGCCCTGACTACAACAGTATTCACTTATTGCACTTCTGAATATACACTATGCACATCACCTGTTATAACATGGCAGACAGCAACACACTTATACTTTTACTATTCCCTAACTAACCTATACAACTAAGATTAAACTTTTTTCTGTTATTTCCTTAACATGGACAACTATATTCTAGAGGGAGCACTGTCCTCCCACCAAGACAAACCAGGTTTGATTCCCGGTGGCGTTGCTTCTGAATTTTTGCACATAGGAATTGTGCTTGCTGTTGGTGGGCAGGTTTTCACTGGGATCTCTCGTTTCCCCCGGCCTTGCATACCAGCACTGCTCCATACTCACCTTGCTTCAACCTCATTGGCTTTCAAGACCTCGATGTTAAGGCAGATTCCCACCCGCCGTCTTGGATTTAGGGAATTTTTACCACACTCTGGAAATAGCTTTGTTTCATGTTTTTTTTGGAACGACAGAGCACAGAGCATTGTCTAGTGCATTGCCTTAGGTCAGTATTTCTTGATTACTGTTGGATATTGTCACCTTTGTAATCGTTCACAAAAAATAATCTCACATTTTGCCTTGACAGTTACCAGCTAAAAATTAATAAATGTAGCAAAGCTGTGGCAGTTCAATAAGGTTAGGGAATGTGTTATTTATAGGGGTGTGCGGGAAAGCAAAATTACCCTTCGGGAAAACTTTGGGCGGGAAAAATTTTTTCACTCGGGAAATCGGGAAGAAATGGGAAAAATTTTTTAGCTGACTCAATTACAAAAGTAACCAATTTGTATTTTGAGTTTGAAACACAAGAAATGAGCACAAGGCAATATAAGATAATGTTTGTATTACAAAGGAAAACGGCATGACAGATGATAAACATGGATACAAAAATGACACGTTGACTGACTTGTTGAAACTGAAATGCTCAATTTTGACTATGAATTTTAGGTTAAGAGTGGAAAAATAACTGATTGATGTATAATGCATCATGGCTCATTGTAAGCGTTCACCAACATAACAAAAACACAAACGGTGTCATTTTCATGTGCTTTAAGGTGCCTCAATTTTAAACCACTTGCGAAATCTCGCTTGCAAGCGTAAACTGGAAAACACACCATTGTAATGATGCAGTAGTTAATACAGAGATTGGTGACTCTGCAACTTTGGTTTACATTTTTTATTTATGTTTATCACATAAAGCACTTTTATAACTGATGTAAAGTGTGTCTAAGTGTTGAGAAAATATACCAAATTATTTATCGGCCTTAATGTGAATTTATTTTAACACTGGTACACGTAAAACTTCAGGTGGCTTAATGTTTAAAAGTTGTGTACTTTGCTTTTTGCAAGTGAGTGATTCTACATTGACTTAAATTTTTCTCATGCGCTATTAGGGTATATTCATAACTTATATTGAAACGTTTATTTTTCGTTTATGTTTACTGCTTCAAAGTTTGTGTCAAATTTAGGTTGAACTGTAAAATATCCAACCGTAGATTCTCGGGAAAAATTTTTTTCCGCCTGACGGGAAAATGGGAAAATTTTCCCGACCATCGGGATACCGCACACCTCTAGTTATTTAGGATATGTTGTGCGGGAAATTTCAATACATCTTCTGAAATAGAAGCCTTGGCGAAAAACAGATAAATCCAAGATGGTGGGTGGGAATCTGCCTTAAGAACCACCCAAATCTCTCCACTCTCCAATTTTATTCTCTGGATAACACCAACTACACAATGTCCAGCGAGATCGAAAATTGAATTTCCCGTACATTTCCTGTTTTTTCCCTTGAAATTCCTGTATACAAAAGAAATCATTCTAGTCATTCAAAAGGGCATAAGTCTAGTAGTCCTGGTAATAATTAACGTTGTTTGTCATTTTTAATAAAGGCCAAATTTAATAGCAGGTTGGGATGCTTCTTGGTTAAGTACTGAATTGAAACGGACCTTGATTAACACATCGGTAGACACAAGCAAAACATGTTAAGGGTAATGTGCACAACATCAAATGTAATGATGAAGTTAAACAAGTTTGAATGTGTATTGAACTTAATGCTTTTCTGACTGAAGGCTACATTTATTGTTTGTTGTTTCACGTGTCCGAGTTTTCACGTGATAAAAGGTTTTACAATGCTACTAGGAAGTGACAGCTATTAGGTTCTAATATTTTTCGGATTTTGGCAAAGTTGTTTTTATAAAAGCACCGTTGGGGTTTGCATTTAAGGTGCTATTTTTTCATACTCTCAATGTGGTTTGGCTGTTTGGACAGCGTCTGTTTTAGCAGAAAACGTCATTGTAATCTAGAGTTTTTGCAAACTTATGAGATGCATTTTATGATCATTAATGTGGTTATTGGATAGCAAGGCACCAATTAGTCATATAATTTTTATTACGGTATAAAAATGTAACCTCATTCATTGTACCTGAAGTGTTTGAATTTTACTTGCTCTTTTTGTTTTTAAAACAATAAATAGAATTCAAACTGGTTTTTTGAATTTGTAATTTGTACTTGTAGTACACTGTATTACCTTTCATTGTGTCTCATACAAAAAAATGCATGTGACAGCACTTATATAGCTATCTGTTATCTGCGGTAAATGTATAGGTTTCTTCTTAATATCTTAAAATGTTGGGCAAGGCTTTGTAACAGTAATGCCTAAACAACCCAATATTGAATTGTAATACTAGTGCTTAATTGCAGGTTATTACAGTCGTAATCACAGTGAGCTTGTTAAACTCAATGTTTCACATTCATCCCAGCACTGGACTCAAGTTTTAGTAATCTATGTGTGGACCTACACCTGAGGGTATTACTATGTCAAAATGATGTGTTACACCTAAGCTTGCCACATTACTTCCAGGAAAGTGGAAGTACTGACAACCGTGCAATGGGGTACAGGGGACTCACAACATGTCCTCCAGGACGTCATCTGCTTGGTTGCTGTCGGCCGTCTTCTCCCCTACTGCCACCTCGCTGGCGGGGGAAACCCGACCACTGCCTGGCGCTCCCTCTGCCTTCACCCGCTCCATCACCTTCGACCCAGACCTACGCCAACAAACCACACTTTCACTACAATGCCAACATCTCCTCATACGCTATATATTGATTCTTGGCTGGGATCTGGGGATGCCTAGTTAGCAAGGATGAAAGCTCTCTTCAATTGTAAATTTTAATGAACCAAGAATTTAACAGACAATTGATTCAACCCTTTTTTATCATCTTAAAATAAGCCCCCCTCCCCCAATAGTACCATAACACCAAGCACTTGAAAATAACCATTACTTTTTAATAATTGCTATCAGAATTGCAAATAAAAATCACTTAAAAAGAGATTCCATCAGTTTCTTTTTTAAATATTTTAAGTTGGTAGTATGTGGTACATGTAGCAAAAAAGAACCAAAATTTACATTTCAAATGATTCTGTATTTTAGAAGACATCTTATATACGTCATATTTAAAAAAAAATTACATTTCTACAGTTTTATAAACCATTCTAAATTATGGTAACTTGATGTCTTACGAAAAGTTATCACATATTTTCTGCACAGCACATACTGTATTACTGTATCAGATATTTGTACAGGAGAATTCACTAATAAACACTTCAACTACTATGACAGTCAAGACTGTAAACATTTCCCATACAGTTGATGAAGTACATCGACACTAAATGAGGTTTGCACCAGAGCTCTTTGATGTTTTTGATGTGCAAGTTGTTTTGAAGTGCAGGGCTTGATAACACGAGAATCAGATGAGTAATTCAAAGAAAAAAAATCAGTGACAGCATATAACTGCAATGATGTGGTATTTAATTTTGGTAATGAGGTGGTTTGATTTCATAATGTTCCAGTCAGCTTCAGATTTAAGTGTCTAAAACAATAAAATTGGGGTTTGGCTGTGTTTGTTTTGCGTGAATATGTCTACGTTTATGTGCTTGTATGCCTTGATATTTTTTTATTCCCGGCACCGCTTCACACGATCATATGGGGTTTTATGGGTATCACTGAATTGCTTTTGAGATGCTCTTTCCAACTGTATACAATTTATGTAGGTATTTTGACGAGTATAGGCCGACAATATGTTAAGTTTTCTTAATTTTTTACATTAAACTCATACAATTTCACCATAACCACGCCACACAAATGTTTTTATACATGCGTCAATTGATCTGTTGACGAGAGCTGTCAAGTGAAAAACGAGCATAGTAGCTTCTTCTCCTAGTCGTCAAAAGTTATACTATGTGGAAGTTATGAGACATGACCAAACAAACTTAATGTTTCGCAATGCTTATTCAACATAACATATTCTTTGAGCCTTTGGCAATCGAGTGGTGTAATTTAATTTTGAATATAGACAATAGATTCGGAGCTGCAATGCCAAACTGTATCCCCCGATTTTGTTATCGGATTTTCTGGATTGCCTCCCACTACAGTTGAATATTTAAAGATGTATTCACGTCAAAAGCCTCTTTGGAACACCACACTTGTGCTCAGTAAACTCAAATTGTACAGTTAATTTGTTTAGAGAGTATGTACCAGAGTGTGATGTGTGGAGGACATGCAGAAAGAAGTTACCGTATTTCTGCAAACTCTTCTTTATGTTTTTATGACCATATCCACTACAGTTTTCTCAATATCACTGAAACAATATTTTTAGATTTGGTGTGAACATTTTCCAAATTGAGATTATATTTATAAAGTTCTCTTTTAAACAATACAATCACCTCACTTTCATTTCAGATATGTCAACGTGTTGTTTGAAAGATTTTTGCAATGGTGGGTGAATTAAATGAAATATTTTAGACATACACTACGTCGTCACTGTGACAACAAAGTAAAGCAACGTCATATGTTCAAAATGTCAAAGTCTATTGAAGCAGCATTGTTCTTACTTGCTTCAGCATATCTATTAAAGCCTGTTTACGATAAAGTGAGCACTTTTGAAATTAACCGTAGAAAAAGTCACTGGTCCTGCCTGCATATATTTTAACGGATGCACTGAGTGACATGCGCCCAGTAAAGTTGGTAACGAAGAATAGAAAGTAGTTACATATGTTAACATTGAATAAAAAGGTTTAGGTAACAATTTGTGATAACTTAAATTATTTTTTTCCCCTCTCTGCTTTTTTTAACGCATCAAAGCGTAAAAATGAGCAGATTTTTAAAATATTTACTTTCCTAATAATTTTACAGTTTCACTTGACTGACGCATGGATAAAGTGCTGAGAACAGGGACAATGTTAATTTTACATAAGACGGAAGAACATATGATGTGCATACAAGTAGATCTTAAGCAGGACTTTCAAAAATGCTCATTTTACTGTGAACAGCCTATAGCATCATGGTATGACCTACTATCCTTCATTACAAAAGAACTTAATGTTACTTGTTTTTCGACATGCTCAAGCATGAATTAGCCAACTGCTCCAACAAAACACATGATTTCTAACAAGATTGTTTTCCTTTTATAGATTAATACACACCGTAACATTTTGTGAATACAAGATGATCACTGCTGCGCACACAGCATGAGAGTGAACTACTGTAATCAATATGTGTAACAACTCATAGGTATTTAACTTTTAGTTCACGTTTCACGTTCTCTTATACATAAATCTATAATGTGATCAACAAAAACAAAGTATGGACACTGCTAGCCCTACCAATTTTTTGTTCCATATATCACTTCAGGTTTTCTATGTGTGTGTATGTGAAGTTTCGATTTATTGATCTGATGAAAAATTCTATGGATAAATGGCAAGTGACCTAGGTGGCGACATACAGGATTTCACTTACCTAAGTACTCTATCTCTCTCTCTCTCATGTAGCTTGGCAAGATTTTTGACAGTTCAACTAAAGTAGCGCCAATGTTTACTTTCAGTTTATGTATACTTTTGCCATCAGCTGGTGCATCAAGTGGCGGCAGTATATTTTATTAACACACTGTCAACTAATCCACTTACCGTTGTAATACTAAACAAATTTTAAGGTATTGATAAACTGACATCTGTCTAAAAAATTTGTAACTTAAAAAACTTTACCAAAAATGAAATATTTCTTAACTCTTTTTAAATTTATTATAGACAGTGAAATTGGGTTAACATTTAAGAGAAGGTAATTGTAGTTCTTATCACACTTTGGACATTAGAGATAATATGTTAAGATTAGAAATAGTAAAAGTAATTCGGTGAACTTGCTTGATAATGCACTTTCATTAATCAACAAAATCTCACCAACGACAATTAAGCAAGTGGGACACATGTGGGTAGTTGTTAAGCAATTCTTATGTTATTCTGTACCATGTATTTCCAACTAAATCTGTTTAGTATCAGTAATAGCAGAATAACTGCTTTTCACAACTACCTTTAAACACAAAAGAAAACATCTGTTCAAAAAACAAGTCCTCGTTAATATGTTTTGCATAACATTTGCAAGTAAAAAACATTTGCTTTGAAATACTAGTAATGACGGTGCAAGTATTTTGAGCAATGGATAATCTTGATAAAACTTCTATGACCGGATTACCTTTGTATACTGCTAACTGCCGTGACCTTGTTATAGGTCAGAGTCGGCAGAGAACTTGATACTTGATAGCTCTGTGGTGCGGTGCGTTTCACAGAATGACCGCGTTGCCGGAGCGGTTACTTTGAATGCTGTTTGTAATTGAATCATATAAAGTTAGAGAGGTCAGATAACAACAATATAAACTGAAGTCCTAATTTACACATATATATCAAGTGGAATTAAATTTGTACGACCCTCACATGAAAATTACTTGAAGGTGACTTGCCTAGCCATATTTAGGTAGACACGGAACATTCCACTGTCTACAATGCCCAAATTTAATGAATACATCAGTGTAACAATTTTTGTATTTTATATCTACACAGATATTTTACACAATACTAATTTAATTCCAACAATAAGCCAATATTAGTATTATTTCTTTTCATGGAACAATTTTCAGTCTTTCAATTATGTATGTCAGTCATCTTAAGGGCATTCAAGAGCCAAAAATGATTTGCAGTTTTCGTTGAAGTTTAATACATTTTATTTGGTGCAGTGGCGAATAAAAAAATGATAACTACATTTGTTTGGCATAAGATATCAATTTATATATATATCATAACTTCATCAATTTTGGTTTTGGAAATTAATTTCCTTGATATTATTCGCTTTTGTTGGATTGACATTTGATACCATGTCACAAATATTTTTGGAAACATGATAAACTCTCTGTAAGACTTTTTTTTCTCCACTGATACTACAGTTTTTTCTTGTTTACGATCTGTTCGTATAATGATCTACCTTCACCATCCTACATTACTTTATCTTTGCACCTCCGGAGCTAAAAATCTTTGTTGCTCCAATGTCACACAGCACCGTGAATTGTGCTAGTCCTATCTTGTGCAGAGCTCTTATTCTCTTTGCTTGACGTGTGGCCATGCAAGCTTACATAATTCCGTAGCCTTAGGCTGTTTGCACACTTGCACCAAAATCGGACAACATGAAAATCACTGTATTGAAATGTGGGTCTTGCACACAGTATCCGAATGTGTCGGGTCAGTCAAAATTATCGGATCAAAATCTGATTGCTGAAGAGCACAGTTACCTGTTGAGAACAATGTTTTCTTATGCAAGCTTACACATGTGTTCCAACATGTTGTTGTAGGCCATGAAATTTGTTTTGTGTTCAGTACTGACTGTGCAACGTGTGAGTAAATGAGTGTTGGTGCTTGTTACTGAGTACTGTGGTCATGTTATATTACTGATAAATACATTTCAGTACAGTGTAGTCATTGAGTTAATGGAGAGCAGGCCAGGACAAAACAATGGACTTGTAAATCTTGCTGTTAAGGGCTGTTCACAATAAAGTGAGCACTTTTGAAATCAACCTTACAAAAAAGTCACTGCGCCTGCTTGCATATAGTTCAACGGGCGCACTGAGTGACATGTGCCCAGTAAAGTAGGTAACGGTGGATGGAAAGTAGTTCTACATCTTAGCGTAGAATAAAAAGTGTTAGGTGTCCACTTGTGATAACTGAAATGATTTTTTTTCGCTTTCTGTTTTTTTTTTTTTTTTTCATGCACCAGGGTGTAAAAATTACCATATTTGTAAAATATTTACTTTTCTAATAATTTCACAGTTTCACCTGACCAATGCATGAATAAAGTGATGAGGCCCATGGCAATGTTAATTTTACATAAGGTGGAAGAATACACAAAGTTCATACAAGTAGATCTTAAGCAGGGATTCCAAAAGTGCTCATTTTACCATGAACAGTGGATGACCCTAACATTGGCTTTCATTTTTTTTACTATAGTTCTACCCGAGATATAATAAATAAAGAAAGTAGACGTTTGTTAAACATAGAACACTGACACATGCCGCTTCTACACCTATTATAATACGACTCCGACTAATTGTCTAGGAGTACTGCGTCCATCTCTATAGACGTGAGCAACACGTTGCCCACCCCTACAGGCAATGGGAACTTCAGTGTTTTTCCTTCTCACCTGGAAGGCACGCATCCCGGTAGGCATGCCTCTCCCCTCACCAAGCTCGATTGCAACAAGCTGCCCAGACCTCAGGCATGGTCGAACAGACCCGAAGAGGCACGAAGACAGAACACCTGACGAGATAATTCTCACGCCACCCAGGGCCGTAGGACGTCATGCCTCCTCCGCTCCCAGCGCTAGCAGCCTACAAGCTACCACTATATAAGTCCGGCCGCAGCCAAGCTCTGGAGTCATTCTTTTGCATCTCTTGCACCGCCAACAGCACTCATAGTGCTCGGGAGCCCTAGAGAAGTTTGAAGCCTACAAGTACGCCTTCACGGCAATCAACTACGTACGTCGACGAACAGTCAACCCGGCGACATACACACTCACAACTTTCTTCTTTTAACTTAATTTGTCTCCTCTAGACACCTTTAATTAGTAGTTTAACTGTAACTCTTATTTTCGTCTAGAATCAGCTTTTCCCGTTTATTTAGAACCAGGTTACCTACACCTGGAACCACGCAGTTACCTTCAGCTATCCTCGACTTGGTAGGAGGTGGCACAGGTCACATGTCTATTGAACTTTCAATAAACACACATTGCTTTCTACTTCGCTACTTTTATTTCCAGGGTATTTATCTGTATTCACAGTTGGAGGTAGATTACGCTGTGCACTGCCAACGGAATCAGGGGAAGTTATTAAACCGAACTAAGACATACAAATTAGACAGCTACCTGTTTCTTCCCATCAAACACACAGCACTATTAGTGCTCATGGGGAAGAAACAGTAACGCCTCAACCACTAGTAACACCTTCACATCAGGAGACACAACACACTCGGGTTGCTTCGCATTACTCGCACTATTAGTGCGTAGTGACGAAGATCTGCTGTGCTGCCGGGTATTCTGGGTGGACGTACAACCAGTAGAGACTTGGCGCAACTCCGGCTCAATGTTCCTGATCAGTCCGCCTACTATGGTGGGGGATCGAGCCGGCCGACAAGTCACTATTGGGGTACACCGTTAGTATTTCTGTTTCAGCAGACTGCATGATTTATAGAACTGTTACCCTGTGTCTCATGAGAGGAGTGGTAGGAGACTTAGAGAGCAACACCTGGCTCCCACTGCTGCCTGGCCGAGGATAGTATCACCCTATCCTACGTAGGATAGACAAGTGGAACAGGTCCGTGCCTCCGAACTCAGATGTCAAGCAGTCGCGCCTGCACCGTTAATATTAATTGAATTTCCACCGTGTGTTCGTACTACCAGCTACAAGTATCACCCTGTTGTCTATGGCTTCTTAACCGGAGTGTAAGTTCACCTAGGTTGGGATAATTGGTCTTCTGGACGAAAGATGCATGACTTTGGAATATTCGTCACCCTGCTTTAGACTAAACTTACCTCTACTACCTAACTAGAGGTGAGAGTGTATCAGAACTAGCCCACTCTCCTCGCCTCATCCCTGCTACCCAAGTCGTTTTTGGTTTAGCGAGTAAAATCTGTAACTACCGTGTCCAGTAAGTCTAATTGGACACATGTCAACACATATTTCTTCTCTCATTGGCAAACTATCAAAATGACTGACTCGGATAATATGTTGGTGCTTGTGAAAATGTAGATGTCTGATCCGACAGTGTCCACAGTGTTGGGTTGGGATGTGATAAAATTTTGGCATATGAACAAACGCCCACCTCTGATTAGCAATCTCTGATTAACCGTTTTGTCAACCATCTTAATCATCTCTATGAACCAGGCAGATACTGGCTACACTTTCAAATTTTCTCCAGCATCAAAGAACCACACCAACTTTCTGTCTTACTGGCTTCATTGCCACCTGGGATTCTCTGTCTAATTGAATTATCATTAGGCTATTGTGTTTTGGTTGCTCGCACATTTCTTGTTCGCGATTTACATTGTGCTGCGACAGCATAAGAAATCCACACCTAAAGTGTGAAATAAGAAATCCATGCCTAAAGCGCATAATGTGAATTCGTCAAAGTTCACAGGAAATCTAGTGCAACTGATCAACTTATCCAAAACAAATACCACCTGATATTGAGTCTTGACAGTGACACCAACATAACTCTTGCTATCAGTAAAACCATCAGTTCATTTCTGTATCTTCTTCTTATCCTGGGATGCTCTTCAAAAACCAACATTTTATTACTGTCATGCTCTTTAGTAGGTACGCTACTAATTGTTCAGTGACAACACTCTTAATTCCAGCAATGCTGGAGTTTCTCAGCACTGTATTTGCTTCACTTTAACCAATTAATGGCTTCTGCTTTACTGAATTTATATTATAATATAACCTTCCCTTTGTATCTGGAGCCTAAATAGTGTTGTCAATTTGAAAATAATGAAAATTCTTTAACATACAAGTTTAATCAAACGGACAGGAAAAATAAAAATTTTCAAAATAAGTTCAGAACAGTTAGAAATGAATTCCTCTTTTCATCCCACCAAACAAATGGAATTGGCACACATCCTTAATAAACTACTCCCTAATTCCCTATTCCTTTCCCGGCCAATTTCCAGCAGTCTTGTGAAAATGTCAACAGTGCTTTCTTTGACTTGTGTCTCACCCTGTACCCCCCCTCCCTTCAAAAACCAAAACTATTTCAGCACCACTGTTCATGTCACCTCGTACACCTATCCTTCCTAATTATTAAAGTTTTAATCATGGTGTCCACAATCATTTACAAGCAATTTCCATTTCCCCAAAATAAAATTTATGTTGGTATCCAATTATACTTGAACTATTCACATATACTTAACTACCCTGTTCCACACACATATTAAGCTGAGTAAGATTCCCATTTAGTTCAGTTCATCTTTCTCAAGCCACAAATTTGTACATATATTGGTTCATTTCCTCTTCATAAAGTTAAGTTTTTGTACTGGTCGACTGATTCAAAATGATAACTTGTCCTTCCTTTACATTGCTTTGGTCTTGAAGAGAAACAATTCCTTCCAGAGAGGTTCTATAGCTCATGGAATTGACCATATTTGGTCCTTTTCTCATTACCATCATAGCATAAAATAAATACACAATTTTCTTCAAATTTAGTAAAGATGAGATTTACAAAGCATATAGCCACCATTCTAAAAAAAAATTAAGAACATCTGTTACTAGATATTATTAAACTAATGTTCCGTACCAATAATCTTGAAATATCTATCCAAGAGCAGTAACCATTATAGATACATAACTGACTACTACTAAAAAACATTGCTGGGTTAATTCATGAAATAGGTACACAGATTTAGAATCAGGCATTACGCCTTGAAAGCAAACACTGTGCATGGCCTATTCAAGAGTCACTAAAGCCCAGCTGCCGAGGTCCTCTGGCAATTTTTAAGGTGGCTGTAGCAATGATGGTCACTAAGAGATTGTTAATGCCATCTTCTCTTCCCAAAGACATGGCGCAGTATTTGACTGAAAAGTAGATGAGCCACACAACCTTAAGATTTATCACAGCAAAAATGCAAAAGGGCTTGCAGCCATGCCATGCAATACCCACACACACTTGAGCATAAGGCCGAAAGAGTAGAGCAGCTGAGCAGGTAATCATCTTTCTCCTATACTGCTCGCCACGGAAAACTCTGAAGATAAAACCCATCTAGCCGCTAGGGTTGGTATCCTAGCCGTGCTTCAACGTATTCCAACAGCTCAGTGATTAAGCACTGGACCAGCGGGGTGGATAGCATTTTCCTACACCTATCTGCTGGAGTGCTACATACTCAACAACTAACCCACACTTTCAAGCACTCTGCCTCTTCTTGTTCCACATGAAGTCCTAAGGTGACACGTGCTCATTCTATGTCCAGCCTTCCAAATTCCAGATAATTGTAACACCACTGACATGATTAAACAAACCATATTCTGGCGTTGAACTACAGAGACTCAAATTCACAATCAAAATCCATAAAGAAAATTGATTATTCAAACTATGATGCAACTAGTTTCCCAGATCCTGGATTGTGGGGGGGGGGGGGGGGGGGCAAAGTTAGACAACTACCACTGATAGAGTATACAACCAGGTTAGGCACCAACTTTATTCAACAAATCTTGAAATCTTCAACATGTTACGAATTTGAAAATTCTTAAATAAAAATTAAAATGCAAAAAACCTTAAAAAATTGAAACAGGAATAAAATGATTGTAAATTGGGGTGGGTGACTGCAGCTAATTAACTTGGATTATCTATGTGGCTAAAGATCTTACCTGTAACATACAAAAACCCTGTGAACAGCGAACACACATGTAAACTTTCCCCAAACCAAATTATAAGTGCTAGTATACGTACCCTTCCGTGTGGTTGGGTGGTGCCACGTACCCTAACTCCTTCCGCTACCAATGACTACCCGCCACCCACCAGGCCACCATTAACCCACCACCAGCTGTTACTAACCACGCAGAACACACCAAGCCATGTGAAACTAATAGTATACCACTGTTTGTTTCCTGTGTCAGACAATCTGATACATTCAATTCCTGGAGAGCCCACCCCAGGATTTTTGCACAGGAGAATCGTGCTGGACAATGCTGCTGGTTGGCTCATTTTCTTGGGGGATCCCTAGTTTACCCCACCCTTGCATTCAGGCACTGCTCTATACTTACCTCACTTCACACATATCAGCTCTCCAGACCTAGCTGTCACTAACAGGCACCCATACCGTTCTACTCTCCTAGTTCATCTTACTCTCCCGCAGACAGAAAGCTTTGAATTTCTGACATAAGACATATTACTAAAGTTTGTGTCATCAGCTCTACAGTGACTTAAAACTGGATTGCTTTGCCAGCTTGGCCTTGTTCACTGATGGTCTTATCAAAAAACATCACTGAAAATAATTTTATAAAGTCAACCAACAACGTTCCGTAGTACAAACTAAAAGAGAAAAATGTTGACTTCCTATATAGGTACTATTCTGCAGGGGACTGTCAAGAAATTTTCATGCATGCGGGATATTCATTAGATGGGGATTCTGACAAGTAAATTAATAAAATACAACTTCTGGCCTCATTACACTTCATTCTGAGTAAAATGAGAGCTGCACATTATCTGTCAATAAAGTTTAGTTAATAAATACAATAAAAATGAGATTTAAAAAATAAAAGTACAACTATTAATTTTACTGTACATAGTACTTTTAAAAACATTTCACCACAAATTGTTTCAATAAAGAATATGACATCTAAAAATATAGTACGTAATTGATTGTAATCTGACACAAAATGCAAGTCGACCAAAAACTTTTAAACTCTCTCAAAATAAAAATAATATGACACCAAATACAAGTCACATTTAGAATGTCCCGTGTGCACTTGATTAGCTGAGAGCACATGGAGAGATTATCGATCGGGCAGTGTGTTCGCGGAGAAGGGGAAAGGGGAAGCAGCGGGAGGAGTGAAACCATACCCCACCGCTACATGTCGCAAATGTCCGTCTTTTAAAATAATTAATTAGATTTCTCTGAAAAAAAATTTGTAATTTTGAGACAGAAATGAATAAATAATGCTATCATAATTTATTTCTTCATGGTCTTTAATAATAAATCGTTCAAAACCACATCCTCTGATTTCCCTGTCGGAAGTTATGTTGCACTCGGGGCTCGGTGCTTACCCATTATTAGACGACCAAAGGTGTCGAATAGGCCCTTACATTTTATCAGTTTATTCAAAAGATGTGTGTATATTGAAATGAACTGATATAAACCCTCCGATTTCCCCGCAGGAAGGTACTGAAAATGAACTTTACGCTTGGTAATACAAGTCGCTCAATGTTCAAACAATTTATGTCGACAAGGATAGGTCAAGTATATGCTTTTGGGCACATCAGTTTATTCACGAAGATGCTGTCAATTGAGTTCAATTAATATTTTGTTTTAAAATCATGTTGAGTTTACACTAGATACACTGAAACACCATCTTTAAGGGAAAAAAAAAAAGACTTTTTATTACCATTGGAAAATGAGTTCTTTCAACATCTGAAATATATGTAACATAAACATGACAGTTTTCAAGGTATGTGGCAACATCACACACAATCCCATCACCTATCTCGTTTTGTGTTTGGTTATTATCACTCTCCACAGCATTAACAAGGCTACTTTATAGCTTACTGTCTAACATGGCAAGAATTTGTTTCCTGGCTGTCATCAGGTGTTTTAAAACTACTGTCTTCACCTGTAAAGGTTCCGCAGAATTAGAAACTATAACAGACATCATCAAAGCAACATGATCTGAGCCGTCATTTGTAGCTCCCTCGACTATCTAACACATGTAGGCTCAACAAGGGACAGGCTACTGACCACGTGATTTTGTATTATCAAGAACCTGTTATGATTACACTGGCCAAAGAGTTAGAAGTCTGTTCACAGTAAAATGAGCACTTTTGAAAGCCCCGATTAAGATCTACTTGTATGCACGTTGTGTATTCTTCCACTTTATGTAAAATTATCATTGACATGGGCCTCATCGCTTTATTCATGCATCTGTCAAATGTAACAGTGAAATTATGAGAAAAGTAAATATTTTACATAATGCTCATTTTTACACTTAAGTGCATTAAAAAACACAGAAAGCAAAAGAAATAATCTGAGTTATCGCAAATGGCTATCTAACACTTTACTTCAACGTTAATATATGGAACTACTTTCTGTACATCGTTATCAACTTTGCTGGGCGAATGTCACTCAGTGAAGCCATGAAAATATATATGCAGGCTGGGGTAGGGGCATTTTTCTAAGGTTCATTTCAAAGGTGCTCACTTTATCGTGAACAGCCTTTACTGACATTTGCTCGCACTTTGCAATTGAAGCACTTGATGCAATACAAGCTGCCAAAAGAAGAGTAGTGACTCACTACTCACCACAGAACCTCACAGTTGACACCAATGAGATGTGAATAAGAATGTTGTCAGTATTTGTTTGATAAATGTTACATAACTTGTATATTCTATTTGCATAAGCATTAACTGTAGTAACTATAGTTTTTTAAGAAATCAATACCACTTAAACTTTTAACAATTTTAATTTCAGTAAATATAAATTATACACTTTATTTGGTATATTAATCCTACCTCGTAGGGCTTCAATTAAAAAAAAGACAAAGAAAAAAGAAAATAAGGGCAGGGGTACAAAATTTTCTTACTTTCCCTATGTAATATACACTAACATGCCAAAAGACATGGGATGGGGACCTATACACTGTTCACAGTAAGTAAGCACTAGTTACTTTTTCTTTTCAGCCATTTTTTATCCTTTAACCACCTTTTTAAATAAATATTGCCATGTAAGTAATAAACACAGTTTGTATATTCCACCGCACTCAGAAGTTAATGTCTTAATAATAATTAGAGATGGGTCGAACGTTAGAATTTTGAACTGACCCCAAACTTTATGGTTAAGTTCGGTTCGGTTCCTAATTGATTGCCATGTCAAAAATTGGTTCTAGTTAAGTTCAAAAAATTTACATGAGATCGTGCTCAGTTCGAAAATTTGGCAAAAACGAACATCATTTACGAACTTTGAAACGGAGTTACTTCAATTCGAACAAGTTGAAAAAATAACACACAACAAAAATTACCAAAAGCATAATATTTGTTTCTTTTTTTTTCAAACAGTGATGACAACATTATCTTGAACCCTATAGTGTGTAAAACCGGATGCTTTCCTTTATTAACTTACTGCATTTTAAATTTTTACGTGATTGTGCACAAAACAAGTGATTTGATTGAGTGTTTGATAAATGACATATTCAATTAATATTTTTATTGTGTTGCTAATTTGTGGTTTCCACATACTTATAAAATTACTGGAAAGATACATTTCTCAGTGTTAAAATAAATTATCATATCAATCAAATGTATAAAAACCAAAAGTTAATAGTAAGTTAATTTTGTACCTTTTTTCAAATTAGAAAAATTTGGCCACTGCATTTTGGAACTATTAATGGTGGAACTGTACAGGTTGTATGTGTATGTGATGTATATACTTATTGTTTATATGTTACATGTTTAAACAATTAGAAATTAAACTGAGAATGTTTTTATATATGTTTACAGTACATGCTTGATAAAATAGGGGCTGTGTGAAGTTTGCATGTGTTTTCACTTTGCATGTCGTAGCCAAGTCTAAATGACCAGTAACCAAACTCTCGTTACTTGAGTGGACAGCACTACAAATATGATCCACAGAACCACTGTAATTGATGTTAAGAACTTAATTTGCAGACACGCATGTGTTCGCACATCAATTATTGTTTAGTGTCCATAATCCACTGGCTTTTTAAAGTGATTCTACATGTTTTTCTTTTTTGTTATATCCTTGAACAATTAGGGGCTGAACTGTGAAGGCATGTATGTGTAGACAAGGAATATTTTAAAGTTTGGTTTGAATTAGACAAATTATAGCATGGTTCGGTTCGAGTTTGGTTGGTGGACAGTGTTGAAGGTTTGGTTCAAGTTTGGTTTGATAAAATTATTCTAGGTCAAATTCTAGTTTGGTTCAGTGTCAAAATCTGGGTTCGTCCCCCACTTTTACTGATAATATATTTATTGACTATTACTCCAAATGACAGGGCTTTCAAAAGTGCTCACTTTACTGTGAATAGCCTTAAGCATCATGTATACCTCCTCTTGCCCAGTAAAGTACAGCAACTCATTGTTGTGTCAATTTCACAAGTGGACAAACACTTGTGGAGAGAAGTTGTCTCACACTGTTCGTATAGCAACCCACAGCCCTCCGATATTTGTAGCTGCATGATCTTGGGTGCAAACGTACCTCCCCACCACATCCTATAAATACTTGCTAGGGTTCATATCGGGCCAATGAGATGGCTTTAGCAGTCCCCAAAATTCTCCATAATGCTCCTCAAACGAATTTCAGAAAACTTGGACCCGATGACAGTGCATTATCTCGCTGAAATATCCCATCATTGTGCAGGTACCATATTTGATGGCTTATAAGACAACTCGGCACATTAGACAAGTCATGGTTTTAAAGTGACAAAAAAATGGGTCTTGTAAGTATGATAATTCCTAGCCAAAAATACGTTCAGTTGAAATTCCTTTCTTTAAAAAATATGAAGAATAGTTTCAATATGGGCACATAAAAGTTAGCGGCCACATAAACTGTAGCAGACACACGTAGTCCGGCAACACATGCTGCCGGCCGTACTGACTCGGCAACGCCACACTATGGCCACAGAACAAGCCAAAAAACTACCATAATTGTGCAGTTTTTACGTTTCTCCATGTGATGTTCACCAATCACCGGTAAATTATTATAGTTTGACCATGCCATGATGTACAGCCAAGGTTTGTTTTTTCATGAACAGTAAAACCATAAAGATGCAAATAAATACATTTGTTCATCTGGAATCTGATGCCTTATTATGTGAATATCTTTTCTTACAGAAAAATCTACACAAGTAATAAACACTTATTTAAAGATTAATATTGCCAATAGACCGCTACGCTACTAAAAATATATAAAAGGACAGGAATCCAAGTACTTAGAGTCTAGTACTTGTCAATAGGCACATATGCAAAGTAGGACGACACATTTTTTTAAACGCAGTTGTGCGATCGCAACGTTTCGCTGGCCTGATGAAACTGGCTTAGCCAGCAAAACATCGCAATTGTGCAACCGCGTGAAAAAAAATGTGTCGTCCTACTTTGTGTGTGTGCCTACTGATACGTACTAGACTGTGAGTAGTAGGATTCCTATCCTTACATATTTTTTTATTTACAGATTAGTAATTTTATCACAAACTTCCTTTTTTAAAATTATATGTAAATATTACAGTTATGATGAGAAAAATGTGCTACTATGCACAACAGCACAGTATATTTATCAACCTATTTAAGTTATTTCGTAACACAGAATATGATGCATTTGTAAACACCTTCATTCAAAATTGTGGAATCATGTTGTTATCTTCAATTCCAATAAACGCAAGCTCTTTAATATTAGTATCATACACTCAAAAACTTACAACTTAACTTTCAAGCACATTTTGGATTATCAAAAAATTTTGCACTTTCACACAAGAGTGGGAATTGTTAAGGGCCCAAAATGTGTAAAAATTGCTGTCTTATTTGCCGGCAAATATGGTACGTGAGGTCCATGAAGGGAAAGTGGTAACCAAGCAGTTCAACGATATCAGAACACCACTGATACAGGTCTAGGTTCCTCAAAGACGTCACGGTGTGGCGTTGCCACCAACTATTACCTTTACATACTGCTATCTCATTACTTTTGGTATGTCAGTGTATTATACCTGCAGCTCTTTACTGTTTTTTTCCAACAGTAATATCATAACAAACAACAACACAATAAAGACAGTTACTAAGGAGAGAGTTAGTGGAACCTACACTAGTGGTATGAGCACTACTTAACATGCACATGCTAATGTTATGCATACAGTGGGCACAGGTGAACAGAAGTACAGTGAGAAGGAAGCAGTCACTAACCTGTTACTGGGTCGCTCTGGCATGCGACAAGTAGCATGCTTCTCCTGGCACAGAAGAAAGACAGTAAAACACACTGTTACGCAGGCAGCAAATGCTGGAATGTAATTTACTGTATGGTATCTCACAACAGAAATACAGCTACTCTAAAACGAGCACAAGTAGAAGATAGTGCAGCCAACCATAAGCTGAGTGAAGAAATACAGGTTCTGTTAGTTACTACAGACACCAAGTCAGACTGTAAATCAAACTGAATAAGTCATACAGTTGAAGTCTCACCTACCTACACAAACATGTGAATAATTTCGGAATTACAACACTGATCTGTTCAACTGAAGTAAAACATTAATTCATACAACACAGTTGCATACCTGCTTCTAGAAACAAAAACACTAAAAAAAAAAGATGACAACAGAGAAGATGTTGTCTGGCTGGCTTGGCAACAGAATTAGCTGTGTCTACTCTACTTGGAGGAAAACATAACAACTTAACTTCACATTACAAAATTTCTACTAAAGGTATGTGCAGTACTAGGGAGCGTATGAACATGAGTGCCAAAGTAACCATCAGAGAGACAAAATAATAATTTATAATTTACTCATCTCTTTATAATCACACCAAGTTATCTAAAAAATGGCCATCAACTATTGTCTCTCATGCTCGCTAATAATTTGTTACGGCAATAGATGTGATGAATCCTGTTGGGGATTCCCTGGCCCCATACATCCCAAATCATTGGATAATGATACCCCAGTCTATCCCCAACAAAAGGCTATACAGTTATTTCTAAATATTATGCCTCATGAAACAGATGATAACTAAAATAGTTAAAAAAAAAAAAAAAAAAAAAAAAACTGTTAAATTGTTGCACAAAATCCCTGGTATAGGCTGTACAAGGTTAACTGAGCTCTTGTGTAGGATCTACTTTTCTTTTCATTCTGTATATCCTTCCACTATAAGATTAACATTGTCAAGAACCAACTCACTTTATTTATGCATCATCCAAGTGAAATCATGGGGGCCACAGTGGTGCGGCAGTTCGAATACTAGCCTTCCACAGAGGAAAACCAGGTTCGATTCCCAGTGGGGTCGCCCCCGGATTTTTGCATGTGGGAATCGTGCCGGACGATGCTGCTGGTCAACAGGTTTTTTCGGGTATCTCCCGATTCCCCCACGCTTTCATCCCAGTGCTTACAAAGAATCTCAAAAGTGTCACAAGTTTTCCTAAAATTTCCACCCCTCTTAAATGTAGTGACAATTCAACATAGCTGCAAGTACAGAATTGTAGAATTTATTTGTCGTCAGGCAAGCAGTTGCATGTGATATATAATAGACAGCTTGAAATTCAAGCTGATCCTTGTCACTGTAATATGACATAATGAAATTAGGATGAAATTAATTTGATGCAAATTTAGTTATTTTATGCTGTAATATATGTATTGCAAATGTGTGTAAGTAGTATTCTGCTGAGTACTTAATTTCATGTTAAGAATGTTTCATTTTGGAAGAAGAAAAAATTTTCCATACAAAGTATTAGGAGAGGGAAAAGCTGTAATGTATTCTGAGTGTTTAGTTTATTCTGTTTACGTGTCTCAATCTGGAATTATTAAATTGTATGCACTTATATTGAGAGTGGGTCTTTCAATGCAAAAAGCAGTTTCAAGTACTAATTTTGTTAGCTTACTGTAGCAATGTATTTTGTTAGCTTACTGTAGCAATGTATTTGATTTTCAATCACCATTTGTCGCAGCGTAATGACGTACAGAACTGAATTTGGTGCTATCACTTCATGGACTATAATTAAAATCTTTTTAAAGGCAGTTTGTGCTAAAGTGAGGACTTTAAAATAAATAAATAAATAAATAATATAAAAAAAAAAAACCTTCCCTTAACTACATATGTGTTACAGTATACAGTGACATTCAGGATCATAATTAATTTGGCAGGTAATCAGTAAAAACAGTTCCAAGATTTTACTGTGTTTCCAGATAGTAATATGTAAATTTATGACCACTCACATAAGTATTTCTTGTTTTATAGACTTGAGAACTCAAATTTATATATTATTACTACAACTTTTTCCTTAAAAATTTTACTCTTTCACTAGAGTAGAGTGGCGTGTAGACAATTGGCTGGCTGTTAACATCGAGGTTTTGAGAGCTAATGAGAGTGAAGCGAGATGAGTATGGAGAAGGATTGTTAACTGGCACTGCTACAGGATTCGGCTGGGATAACGTCCACTTTTGGACAAACAAAGCTCACCTGTGGAATCGCCAGTTCGTCGTAGTCCAAGGTCACTATATCTGGGTAAAACCCACTACGACCACGGAACTCAAGAAGCAATAGTAAATACGTACTAACCAACATCCCTCGTCTCTTGCAGTCTATTTAATCTAGACCACCCCGCTTTTAGTCTAGCGAACAAAATCCTTGACCACCGTGCCTAGTAACCTATCCAGGAACACATCAAACTTCACTAACATTATTTCTGAAGTAACAATTTACAGTATTGAAAAAAACATCTCATGAAAAATTCTGTATGAGTGTACAAAATTAGATGGGGGTGAACAACACATATAAAAATTGTGTGTTTTCATTGTGAAGGAGGGAGATCTGTGGTTCTCCCCACAACACGTAGTCCAGCTGCCAGGCAACGAGGCACGAGAACCGAGGTCCGGGTTGGGTCGACAGTTAGTACATCCTTGACTCTGTAGAGAAGACGGCAGACTGTGGGATGTGCAATTCCCCCATGGGGCCAACATAACCTCTTCTTATTTCTTCCTGCTCCAGTCAAGCGTACACGTAAGGTACGCCACACACCATTACAAGTCTGAGCCTGCTGAATTTTTTCTCTATTGCTCAGCATATGCTTTGAGAAAACAGCTTATCTGTGTAGGCGCCTGAATAACAAACCCCATGTACCGTTATAACCAGTTATAGGTGAGTTGTGCACACCTTACACTTGGCTCAGTGATGCAGAACTGCTAATGAAACAACTACAGTAACATTGAAATATTTTGATCCTTTACCAGAGGTGGTGAAAAGACCAAAATGTTCAAACTGCACACTTTATCACTGTGATGGTTAAGTGGTATGTGACTAAAGGGAAATGAAAGGCTCAAAAGAAAGAGCACAGTACCTGATTTGATGAATTTAAACACATCTAATACAATGTGCACAAAAGCAACACAAATTCAGATTCAGGTACTGCATGACAAAATTGTTCTCACAGCAGTCATAAACTTCTTAATCCCTTCCACAAAAACAAGCACCTTGCTGTTTGTTGTCAGCACACAAATAAGACAAACTATATCCCCAAATACCATCTCCTGTCTTGCCACACAACAATCTTCCACACACAAAGTTAATGCAATCACACCAATATCACAATTCCTAAACCTCACTGCAATTTCAATGCAACACGACGAACAGAACTACAAACACTACAACTGCATTTGCATGCGTGAGTAACTAATCTATTAAGACTGCTATACTAACAAGCTGATATTTCCAGGCTGAAATCAGGTAATCAAAAATGACTGCAACCAATGCCTCTGCAATCTGCTTGCACTAATACAAGTAGCTGGTTTAAATGAAACATCAACTTGGACTTCAATTCTGAAGCTACTTTCACACATGTCTACATTTAGCCACCTTCAAACTTTAACAATACAGAAAAAAATGAACTTATAACAAAAATAATAATAGGAGAAGGGAGGAGTACGTTAAAATATTAATGCATAGCTAAATTATTACTTAGAGCAATGGTGAATCTGAACTCAGAACGAAATTAGATAAATATGAAGTCTGTATGCTAATACTGTTTAGCTTTAATACAGCACTTTAGTATGCACTGAAAATGTCTCACATTTCAAAGTTTTTCAGAATCTCCACATATGATGGAATTACAAGATTTTCACTAGGGCTGTTCTGATTAATTTTTTATACCGATTTTCTCACACCCCCAATAGCACCTCCAATTCCCTATTATACAACAGATACCACCACTGACAGTTCATACTAATACTTTACATTCAAACACATGCAAAAGTATAAACCAAATAGGGTACTTGTATGTCTGTCTTTACATGTACTTCACAATTTTATTACTGTGTATAAATAAAAGTCTACCATAAGCAGAAGTTGTACGTCACCGAGCTGTTCATTAACATATGTTTATACATTTGTATTTTACCTGTTGCTAACTGTTTTTGCCAAAATGTTCACGTGTGACGCGTACCGATATATTCACTAAATACAACTTTGCCTCCTCTTCACATGACACCACGTAACCTTGAGCGGGGTTTGAACCCAGGACGAATTTCTACCAGAGGCCACCAGCATGCCCCTTGGCAAGGCTCGCCTGAGGTCACGGCAGTCAAGGCCGTCTACACCAGTGTGTCAGACGTCAAGTGGCTGTCAATCATCCCTGTGTGCAACAGAATCCAGCCAAGCAGCTCAGCGCTACCCCTAAGCTCGCGGGAGTGATAAAACCTGCATACAAGGAAAACCACATTTCCAATCACCCCCCCAAAGAATGCGGCCTTTGCCACTAAGGGAGGAGCTCTAGCCCAAAAATCCCCGACCGGCCGAAAGGAGCGAAGGGCCTGCAGCCGGCTGTCCGTATAGGCGAGCGCAGAGCTCCAAAACACAGCAGCTTGCTCCATCACTTTGTGTGCTGGAGTTCTCTGCTTATACCGCTTTCCTCACAAAGGGCAACCGCTACCTTCAAGACATCTTCCAGACCTTTGCCTAGCAACCCCTGAAGAAGTCTTTAACTCCCGTTTACACTCATTTCCACTTTGGTAGTGATACCAAAGGCCCTTCTGTACAACACCACAGTTAGTTAGGATAGGTTGTTGTCATAGCTACCTAAGGCACTTACAAAAAGTAACCTGATAAAGTTAACTGGGTTAACTCGGTCACGTGACCAGGTTTTCACGATCACTTGCGGTTAACCATATTGCTTTGAACGTTTTAGAGTAACTCTGGTTTTGAGATGGCGAGAACTCAAAGAATATCTAGTGCAGTTATTAAATACTGTGCTAGATGACGATGAAGACGACTATGAACAGTTTTCATTAAATTATGTTATGAACACACAACGTAAAAAGAACATAGCAGTACTGTGATAATACAATACCTTTGTTTTCAGTCTCAGTTAAATATAAAATTTATTATCCTGGCTACAATTACTGGCCAAAGTATCTAAACATTTAAAATTTTACATATTTCGATAGTTTACAAATTTCAAAACTTATTTTTGTTTACTTGTTTGTATATGTTGCTGCAATGTTTACATATTTACGAGCCATTTCACATGTGTCGTCTGCTAGAGTCAAGTTACCCTGCTGTCGAGTAGGGTTAGCACAGAGTTAATCGAGTCGAGGATCGAGTTAACCTGGGTGACTTTACGGATGCAATTTAACATTAACTCAATCACTTTTCGAACGCACAGAGTAAACGTTATAATCTGATAGAGTTAACCGGGTGACTTTTCGTAAACACCTCTAGCTGCATCTGCTCTTGTCTAGACTAGATCCAGGTCCCCTTCATCTGGATTACAGTAGTTTACTTCCATTACAGTTCATTGATAGTTGGGAGTTAGTACGGGCCACCGTGTCTATTCCTTTGGGGAATAAACACATGATCTTACCTAACTCCCGAGTACTTATTTCTATGGTGACTGTGACTTGCATCCCAGTAGACGTCAACCTACTAGAGAAAAGCAGGAGACAGCGTCTTGGAAACATCTTTGCGGACTCCCTTAACCAAGTGCACGTACGTCTCAAAATATACTCATTAGACGGCCACTCATACTGTGGACCAGGTACCCGGTGCGCACGTACGGTAAAGCTCCAACCGCTAGAAACTCAATCCACGAAGCGGCTAGACACCCAGATCAGCCAACTCACTCCATCCACTGCATTGTTATTTTCGTAGGTTGGCGTGATAGGACTGAGTCTGGGTGGACTAGCCCAAACTAGCTACACACATAGCTAGGGAAGTCGTCATCTGCTCTTCTTTCGGTGGTAGACCATTGTACCTATCCATATGCTCCTCACCCATATGAGTGGTGCAAAGTGGAGAGCTAAGAGGGCAACTGCTGCCTCTGAACCTAACCAATTGAACTGCAACCCTGTGCCAACTGCCCTCTGCAATCTATCTCAACAGGAACGAGCTTAAGCCGCCCGACAACTGTAGAGGCCTCACCTACCAGTCCCCCCACACTCCCACTTTCAGCCAGTATACAAGACCGCCAGCAAGTTGCACCCGATCGTCATGAACGGGACTCCCAATGCCTTTGTTCATTGCCAACCCATGCTTCAGAATCGTGAGGACCAGCAGCCCTCCGCGGGCACCAACCAGATCCGCCAGCCACAGCACCACCACCACCCACGAACCAGGCCTTAGTTCCAGCCAACAGCAGCAGCTGAGCCAGGAGCTACCCTGGGCCACAGTCCTTGCAGGTAGTGTGTCTGTGACTGCTCCTACATCTGACTTCGTACCGTACCACAGCCTATACTGCAGCCAGGGAACAAGCAGTAGCCAAAAAATAAAATTTCACCACAGTTAGCCCGTGCCTCTGACTGGCACAATGTCTTGTCTGACAGTGACATCATCATCAGTTCACCTGACGTCATGCGTCAACGTTCTGACACTATGTTGTAAACCACTAAATTTACAACTAAAGTGTTCCTTGATGCAGTTTTTTAAATTAGTACAGTAAAAATAATAAAATGTACCTATTGAGAAGCATAAATTTAATGTTCAACCTCAAAACCCTTTCCATTGTACAATATACATTGAACACTGACCATGTATTATATAATCAAAGCCTTTTCAAGCAAAGAAATTAAGATTACTGGAAAGAAGAGAATATTTTGTATTTTTATCTATGTGCTACATTGTCATGTTTATGAGCTATAAGGGGAATCTTATTTTCCAGAAAGTACCAATTTTTTGTAGATAAAAAATTAAAAGCAAGGAATTGTTCCGATACTATATCTGTATTGATACTATGTGACTTAAAAGCTAATACTGGCCAATATTCAATAAATACTAGGAATTGGTAGTGAAACAAGCTTTGTAAAACTGATGCACCCACTACATTGACTTACAAGAGAAACATTGAGATGTAACAACCTTACAAACTTATGTCCCAGTCAGAGAAAATAAATGCTGCAAGTGAAAATTTTTATAATGTAAGCAATGAAACCAGCAGTATGTCAACACACCACCAAGCAACAACATTATTGAAACCCTTAAAAAAATTAATCATTCATTTCTGGACACCAATAAAGTAATCATTACTACCCATACTTCCCACCATTATAAATATATGTTCTGCCAAGTACATTAAGTATTACTGAAAGCACAAATTCTGACATTTGTTATGCGTGCACAAGTTATGTTCCACATCACTGACAGCAAAAGCTGGGAATGTTAAGAATACGAAGATTGGGCACAAAACAAGTTTATGAAGGTTGCACACCAAAACCAACCAACAAACAACAATAAAAAAAAAAAACTAATGTACACACTATGATGTCTAGCAGGAAAATAACATGCTGTTGTGCCAGAGCACTGTTCCACAGTTTCCAAGTCAGACAAATTTCTCATTAAAAAAACAGTGAAAAAATTACAGTTATCAGCTGTGGCAGATTCAAAGCTGCAGTGTTTTCTTCTCCACACTGTAATACATAGATTAACACCAAACCATGTGTAAGTGAACCTTAAGATTTTAGTGGTGAGATATAATAAGACTGACCAAGATCCAAGATACAACTGGTTAGTAAAATCCATTTATCATTTTAACAGATACAGTTGCCATTCAGACAACTTACTGCATGTAGTAGAGAATATACTGAAATACACTGCCGGACAATAAAAATAGTGCACCGGGAATAAATTTAGCGACAACCTCAAAACAACGTAAATAATGAGAGTTTGGACTGGTATCCATATGATCCCATGATGGTGCGTTTGCATTTGACCGCACACCCAGCAGTGGCACTGTGAGCACCGACCATTCAAAGTTGCACTAATGCGAGAAACACCAGACGATGTCACGCAAGTGTACAGAGTTAAAAAGAATGCCAGAAATATGCCACAATGTTGCCTCAGGGTGATAGTATAGCTCTATAGTCCATCACGTGAATCTATTCTATGGTGTTGGGAGCAGTGGATACCTGGAGGCACCCACACATGAAGGACTGACTCTGGATGGACGATGTGAACTACAAGTGGAGAGGATGGATGGATCGTCTGCCAGACACAGATGGGTCCCATGGTTACCTGGTCCACGATACTGAACTGTGTTGGGGCTCCTGTGTGTTCAAGAACCATTTCCAGATGCCTTGCAGTGGCGAATCTGCAATCCTAGTGCCCATTATGTGTGCTACCATTAACACTGCAACAGCAGTGGCTCGATTTGTTAGTAGTGGTGCCAGGCTAGAGCATGATGGAACACCAAAGAATGGCGATGTGGTTTTTAGTGATGAGTGCCGCTTTGTTATGAGGATTGATGTTAATTTCGCCTGAGTTCGGAGGGCTCCAGGTGAACGACACAATCCTAATCTTGCTATTGAGCAGCACATTTCCTCCATGGCATTCATTATTGTCTGGAGAGCCATAGCCTAGAATAGAACATCCATTTGTGATATTTCAACAGGATAACACCCCAGCACATGGCACGAGTCTCTCAGGTCTGCCACCATTGTGTCCAAACACTACCATGGCCTGCTTGCTACCCTTACATGTCACCAATTGAGCATGTGAGCACATATGGGATCAGTTGAAACACCACCTACCACAGTATCCAAGTTTGGAACACACTGTTCACCAATTATGAAGCTGTCTGCTGCAGGACAACATCCAGAATCTGCTGGACTGCATGCCAAATCATATTGCAGCATGTATTGCAGTGCAAGGCGGTGCGATGCACTATTGAAGATGACCTGACGGCATATCACAGATCAATAAATAATTGTCCTGTTGCATTGTTTTTGTGATAATGTTTATTACTCATCTGTATCACTATAAAGTTTCAGTACCATCCAATACATCCTCCTGTGTGCACTATATTTACTGTCTGGCAGTGAATCCAGTGATGCATGACACGTATGAAATACTTGCAATGTCACTGAGATCCTTTCATAACCCAGAGAGAGAGAGATCCATCACAAGGAATGTTTAAGGACATGGGAATGGGTAGATACACAGTGTGTTGCCCCTAACTGAATGCCAACATCACATGTACGGTCCTACCTCCCTGCTTCAGGAGTGTCTTCCACCCACTATCACCCCCTATTGCATGCATCATGCATGTGCAGCTACCACAGAGTGTGGATGTAACTCCCAACCACCGCACACCCCTGGTCTAGAACGCAACAACCGCAGGGGAATAAAACTGCGAGCAGACCTCGAAAACACTAAGTTGTTCCTTGCCTACCAAGCTCAATAGTTCTTAACTCTGGAAAAATATGCGAATCCAAGCAAAATCCTGAAGAACCATTCAAAACGCTGAGCCGGCCCTCAAGATCCCCTCTAGACCTTGGCACCGTACTTACCATGCTGCCCTAGCCATTTAGGCACTGCAATTGCATCCAGTGAAGCAAATCCTGCTTAGACTAGCTTCTGCTAGAGTATTGAGGGGGTAGACTAATTCCAGTAGACAAGAATGCTGGTACAAGTTTGCACCCAGTTTAGCAGCCTAAGAGATCTAATATTGCCTCAGAGGCAATAAAACACATTAAAACAAAAAACAATAATTTGTATTTCCCCACGCCATGGCAACCAACTGTTCCTCCTGTCCTGCCTTATCTTTGTCAAACTCCTTTCCTCTCTTGCTCTGTCAATTCTCTACACCACAACACACTTGATGGTGATGAGCTACAAGATGAGGGTTACAGGAATATTTAGAATGGCAGAAATTGCATTCGAGTGGGGAGTCGCTGTTACATCTAGCACCCAGTACAGTGGCTGTGAGGACAGTCCTCAGTTGACCTTGTCATTTGGCCCCAGGCCACGCATGAAACCTGACAGCTCATGCCAGGACACACCAAAGGGAATCAGCACTGCACCTTTACCAACTCACCAACTCTTGTTCATTACACTATGTACTACCTGCCAGAGAAACAGGATTGGAGGATGTGTCTCACCCACTTTAATCTCACACAAGAGGGGAGCGTATGGACCTGCGTAATGTTTGTCGGGGACCTCCACGACCCCCTGCACCCTCCTTCCCACTCCTACTACTCACCACTCAGTTCCCTTTACCACTCCTTCCCTATGCCTTGCTCCAAACAAGGGAAGAAAATAAAATTGTGCCACAGCAGCCCTCTGGGCCAGAGAGCAAAAGAAGCAAGGCCAAACCACTCCCCACATCCACCACAAAACTCATGAGACAAATGGAACTTCAGTTCCAATGTCGGACAGTCAGAGCGATGCTAGGCAATCTGTACCACAAAATTAACTGGAGATGCTTACTCGACAGTCTAAAGCTCACCTTATGGCTGAAGAAGCATCACCGTATATTTGTTCCTCACTTTAAAAAAAGAACCAATTAACATGCAACAGAAAACACATCAGCACTATTAGCTGTTAGCAGTAAAAAGTTTCATGTCCACAGTAAGCTGTGCATAATTGGTCTGTGTATTGCCTTTACCCTAGACACAGACAGAGTAACACCACTGCACCACACGCTGTCAACACAAGGTATTATGTGACTTGTTATTAAAACTTGTCGTAATATTGAATGTAGGTATTCTGAACTCATGTTAAATGGGTCTTTATTACTTGTTTCTAGGAGAGGAATCGGTAAAGAGTTTCAATAAAAATAATTCATATACAGGATGTTAGGAAATTCAAAACATCAGTTTTTTTATAGGTAAGGTAGACTAAACCAGGACAACCACTTCTATATAGAAATGTGTGGTCAGAAAAGGTTCTCTACCATTCTACAGGTTCCAAATGCACCACACACATTTTAAACTTGGTGTGTGCATGGTGCGGACCCTTGCAGTGAACAAACGGCACTGATGAAATCCAAGAAGACGGACATGCAGCGGCAGTTCTTAACTGCAACAAGCCCCCGCAGTTGGTGTTGGTTGATATTGTCAGATGAGTAAATGTAATCATGGCGGTACCAGCAGCACAGGCCTTTATGTGTGAAGAGCATGTGAACATGGTATTCGCACACAGCAAGGCGCAATGCAATGCTGCTGTGGTGACAAGGTTAACAAGAGTGATACTGGGATAGGCGTCAACCAAATCCGTGAACCTTTGTGAGTATTTTTCGACTTTTGCATGAAACAGGCTCAATGCAAGTCAAAACAGCAAATGCTGGTGGGCAAAGGTGAGTTCACACCCCAAGTATTGTAGGATACGTGCTCGAGCAGGTGGCAGACCATCCATCCAACATTACCCCTGCAATAGCCAACACACTGGGCATTAGCAACATGAGTGTTTTGACAGTTCTTCACAAACACCATGAAACACACTAGTATATTTGTTTATGCAGAAAGTTGTTACCAAAGCTGTCCGTTCACTGCAAGGAACCATACCATGTGCTTCACGAACACTATGAAACACACTCGCATGTTTGTTTATGCAGAAAGTTGTTACCAAAGTTGTCCGTTCACTGCAAGGAACCATGCCATGTGCTTCACGAACACCATGAAACACACTTGCATGTTTGTTTATGCAGAAAGTTGTTACCAGATATGCAAGTTCACTGCAAGGGCCCATGCCATGTGCTTCATGAACACCATGAAACACACTTGCATGTTGGTTTATGCAGAAAGCTGTTACCAGAGCTGCCTGTTTGCTGCTAGGGCCCATGCCATGCACTTCAAGAACACCATGAAATACACTTGTATGTTGGTTTATACAGAAAGTTGTTACCAAAGCTGTCCGTTCACTGCAAGGTACCATGCCATGTGCTTCACAAACACCATGAAACACACTTGCATATTTGTTTATGCAAAAAGTTGTTACCAGAGCTGCCTGTTTGCTGCAAGGGCTCTCGCCATGCACTTCAAGAACATCATGAAATACACTTGCATGTTGGTTTATGCAGAAAGTTGTTACCTGAGCTGCCCGTTCGCTGCTAGGGCCCATGCCATGTGCTTCACGAACACCATGAAAAACACCCATGTATGTTTGTTTATGTAGCAAGTTGTTACCAGTGCTATCAGTTCACTGCAAGGGCCTGCACCACGTGCATGCCAAGTTTAAAATGTGCACTGTACGTTTGGCACCTATAGCACAGTAGGGAAATGCTTCCGACCAAACGTTCCTATATAAAAAAATGATTGTCCTTGTGTGGCATACCATCCCTTAACATTAATGTCTTAAATTCCCAAAAACTCTGTATGTATATCCTGGAAAATATGGTTCAGAACATTATTCTTTTATATTGGCAGGAATTACAATGACTAATTGCAGTTCAGATTAATCAGTACCCAAACTAATTTACCCAACTATAAATTAATATTAATTTAGAATAATAGTAATTTCTTTGGCTAAATTAATATGCACGTAAACAACACAATATGGGCACAGGTTACAAATTCTTCAGTTCCAGAACTATGGACACTACTAGGGAAGAGTCTTGATATTTGAAGGGCGGTTAAGAACTACAGATATACTGAACATATACATATTTAGCAGACCCCCTAACTATTACAAATTTTACATAGTTACTATGATTTTTAGTACCAAAACTATGATCATAAAGATTACAAATAGTAAAATACTAATTTTTTACTACTCACACACACATTAATTTTCTCTCAGTTGCCTTTTTGATGTAATACTAAACACATGCAATGCATCTGGCAAAGACGTGCAAAATACAAATGACAGATGTCAGGACAGTGCACGTAGGTGGTTAGTGGTAATGTGTCAACTTTGTACTAATACTGCCACATTTACGGTACTCATTGTCATGTCTGAAAAACGAAAGATTGTTCAAAATTAATTATACAGAATATTATACTGGAGAATTTCTGTGCATAAAATAGTTTCAAGTGTCACAGCATCATGTGTTTACACTGAAGGTCAGTGCAAATTACTTAACACATACTTCATATAAAATGTTGACCTGAGTGTTAATGGAGCAGAATGTTATTTTAACAAGTTTTTAGTTGAGCATAACCTCCTGCTATCTTTAGCAGATCATGCAAAACCTTTGTTTAAAACAATGTTTCCTTACCTGAAAACTGTGAAAAACTGTGCTTGTAGTCAGATAAAAAGTTCCATGGCAATACAAATGACGTGTGCCACTTATACAACTAATCTAACACGATTATGACTCATCGCCAAGAGTACATCTTCCACCACAACAGACGTGAGAGACACGTTGCCTACCCTACAGGCAACAGGAACTTAAGAGCGAATCATTCTCACCTGGAGGATACGCAACCTGGCAGGCACGCCCCCCCCCTCCCCAAACCCGCATGCTAAGAGCCAACAAGACGCCCAGACCTCGGGCAAGCCCGAGTGCCACCGACGAGGCACGAAGCAGAAATGCTGACCAGAGTTTTCCCACACCAACCAGGACAGCAGGACATCATGCCTCCCCACACCGGCAGCCAACAAGCTTCCACTATATAAGTCAGGATGCTGCTAAGCTCGCAAGTCATTCTTGTTCCATCTATTGCGACATCCCAAAGTACTGCTGCCAGTGCTGGGACCGTCAGTGATCTTCGCAGCTTTGAGTACGCATCCTGCGGCTACTTCATCGTCGACAACCAGTCAACCCAATAACAAGCAAACACGCTTACCAACACGTTAAATTCACTTTGTCTTCTCAAGACATCTTTATTAGACAGTTTAGAAGTATTATATATTTTCTCGTTGAACTAATTCTTTCCCATTCTCCATTAGAACCAGGTCGCCTACACCTAGCCAGCGTAGTAACCTTCAGCACTCAATTGCCTCGGAAGAGGTAGCATGTGCCACATGTTTATTGAGACTTCAATAAACATACTGTTGTTTCCTACCTTTCAGCATTTATTTCTTAGAATATCTGTCTTCTTGCCTGCTAGATACGGGTTGCTACGTACACCTTTGAAAAGGACTGGGAAATTTATTACTACTGAATTAACTTCAGCCACGGGCGCCCTTCAGGGATCCGTCATATTTTCACACACCCATTAGACGGCTATCTGTTGCTTTCCAAACTACCACATCATTGCATCCAGTGCCGGTGGGGAGGAACAGAGGAGCCACAACCACTAGTAACACCTTCACCCACAGAGGGGCGCGAGTCTCAAGTTATTGCCTTATCCCACAGCAATGCTGCCAGTGCCAGAATATACAGTAGCTTGAGATCTGCCGTCCATTCCTGTGTGGACGCACATCCAGTGGCGGCATTGATGACCCAAAAAGCTCCCCGTCTCTGATCAGCGTGGGAGATCAGCCTAGCGTGGGAGATCAGTGGAGACTTTACAGAGCCTGGTCAGCAAGCCAAAACCGGACTTACACTGTAAATTGTGTTCAGTTTGTTCGCGTCAAGGTGTACGCAGTAACCTGTGAGCAGAAACTCGATGCCTTTCAGCCAAAGGCATGGCCAAAAACGTAGGGAGCGACACGCAGCACTCCTTGCCACCAGATAGTTGAATGCACTTCATAAACCCACATCGGACAGGCAGGCGGAACGGGACCGCCGCCCAACTCAGGCACAAGTCAATATCAACTGCTCTGGTTGTGGTATTATTTGTATCTCTGTGTATACACATTCACCCATCATGCCATCCAGCAGTAAGAGGACTGTTGACCGATAAAGTTAGATTCGACTGGGACAACATCCACTTCTGGACCAACGAATCTCACCTGTGGAATCGTAGTTTTGGTGTGGGCCAAGCTCGCTACGTCTGGACGAAACCCACCACAACCACAGCACCCAAGAAACATGAGTAAGTGAGTACTAACCAACACCCCTTGCCTATCGCCGCCTACCTAGACTCAACCACCCCGCTTTTGGTCTAGCAGACAGAATCCTCGACCATCGTGACTGTTAATCAAACTGGACACGCGTCACAAAAATGTTAAAAGTCAACAGTTTAAGACATTGTGAAAAGCCTACAAAGTGGACCATTTTGATTGTCCATGAACAGAAGCAATGGTCAGAATGACAGCAAACTGTGACCACCAACTGTCCCATTTTTTAGTTAAGAAAGTGATGCAATTGTAAACTTGCTGCATTGAGTTGTGGAATGTGGTGATCCCACAAGGAAGGATATTTTTAAGGCAACTTTGAAATGTAGGAAAAAATGTTGTAGAGGGAAAACTGCTACTATTTCAGGAATGGCAATAACAACCGCATGGTTGGAATATTTAAGAATGTTGTATAATTGGTGAAAATGCAACATCTTTGAAAGATCATGCGAGGATATCTGTCATCTTATACATTTAGCTGATCAGAGAGCAGTTAAAACTTTTAGAGTGTGAGTGGTGGATACATTAGTGGTATAGATATAAATTAATTTTTTTTTGGATAAAACCTCCAAAAGAATAAAAACTTAGAAATTGTATTTAAAAAATGTGAATACATGGTGATCACTTCTCTGTGATGATGTGAACAGAATTTTGGAACAGAGGAAACCGATGTTTAATTTTGGTGTAAATACAATCTCTAAAGCAACTTATGAATCTCTATGTTAAAAATTCACTGGAGTTACAAGTCATGATAAAAGTTTGGGCATATGTTGGTAAATTTTCTTTATGACATTCTTTAAACGTTTTGAGGGGGTAGTGGTGGCCAAAGTGGCATTGTAAAAGACAGAATAGAAGCCATTTTTATGCTATGGATAAATGCCTAAAAATCTTTATTAAAATGGAAATCATGATTGAAAAGCACTTGAGAAAAACTGTTCTACTAAAATATGTTAGGAATAAAATTGTCTAGAATTTTTTCCTAGTTATTTTATTGATAAATGCAATGGGTTACAAGATAATTGCATCAAAATGAGGCAGTTCTTCAAGGTATATTATTGAACCTCCCATTTATGCCCTATTAGAACATTAGAACTCATTTCATTTTATGCAGTAATGTAAGTAAAACACAAAACATGATCCATAACAACATTGTATGCAATAACACAAAATTAGCTTTTGTGTATTATTAAGTTAGCATCAGAATATAAATACAGCTAAGTGACGCATGACATACTTTAGTGGTGGTGGAGCATCATGGATGGGACCGTTATTGAGTGGTGTTAAGGCAGAAACACCAGGTTCAGTTAAATTTGACTTATCACTGGTGCACCGGAGCCCAGCCGGCGTACAGAACTGGCCGCGTGGCTTTTCGGCTGGGCACAAAGTCTGGGATAGCCATTCTCGTCCGGCAGACAGTACGGCAAACTAGCGCTGGTTTACCCCAATTAAATTAATATTAATTGCATCATTACAAACACCATAAATAAGATGTATCAACATATGCCCAAACATTATCACGACTTGCAACTCATGCCCTATGAATTCACACCTACTAATAGTAGTAGTCTCCTTGCAATAAAATATGGTGGTAGAAAATTATACCTTCTGTTTCTGAAAACTGTTAAATACAATGTACTTTTGGGGCGAGAATATCCTTCTTTCCATACAATTGGCAGGTACACATCAACTCATTTAATTGTGGGCAAGACCTCCTGTGTTAAATACTCCATATCCTACTTTTTTGGGTTTGATTTTGCAACAAATTTGTTGTAATGAATAACTTACTAAAATTTTATGAAATTTGTTAATCTTTCATTAATGCTAAGATCTAATGACATTATTTTTCATTTTCATTTCAGTTTCATGAAAACTCGTAACATATAATTTGTTTTCATTTTGTGAGGAAAAAGTCACATTCGTACACCCCAACAAATTATAGTAGAATCCTGTTAAAACAATGTTCAAGGACCTCAAGAAATGTCAGCCTCATATAAGGGAAATCTTTATAAGAGGGTAATTTTGTATTGATAAACATGTTTGCGGACCAAGAGAAGGCATCTTATCAAGCAAGAAAATGTTATAAAAGGGGATGTTATAATAAAATTCTACTGTACATAAAATTCGGTACAGATTTTGTGTTGCCTCTTATTGCTACATTGTCTACAGTTTCCACCAGAAGGTCCGATTTTGAAACATGCATAAGTTGTGAAAGTATCACTAAGAGCAAGTTCTTCCGGTTCTATGTTTCCAAACATTATTTCTCGCAATGATAACGATTTCCTGAAAGTGGAGTTAGTGCTTTACATAGCAGATCCTCTGACTGAAGACATTCTAGGATGTGACAAAATGGATGTTGCTTGAACAAAAATCATTAAATTACATGATGCTTTTGACCAAATTAAATACATAATACTTCCCAAGGTGATGCTTATGGTGTTGATGATCTCACACAATAATTCTGGAAATGAAAGCGTTTTCTGCACTGTTAGAAAAAATACAAACTGATTACAGGCCAAATTTCAGCATAAAGTCCTGCACTCTTAATTGAAAAGACAAAACTGTTTTTCTCTTCAGAGGCATGCTATTAAAAATGCTTCACTGCAAAAGAGCTCAGTGACACACACAAATAAATAATGAACATTTTTAGTAAAAAATAATCTGTTGATGAACTATTTGAACGGGTGTAACCTGAGATTAAATATTATGTATGAAAAAATTAAATAACTAAGAATTGTGCGACTTTTCCATTATTAATAGTTACAAATACTGGTATGTAAGGTAATAATATCTGTTCATTCTGCCTTGTGTCATGTCACTTTAAACAAATTTACCGTTCTAAAACCAACATTCATTACGAAAAATTTTATTTCCCTTTGCACGAGTGTATTTTCTAACCAAAATCATGGTACACTCGCTCCTCGGTCACACACATCCAGACACGAGTGGAGATGGAAGCACCCTGTGGAACAGAGCTCAGGCAGGTAACTACAGTACAAGAGAAGAGGCAGTAAGCAGTGGGACCAGCCACCCGGCCAAGCTGAGGGGCCTCCGCACACCGTCCCGATGGCAGCTCGCCGCTCCTACCATGCTGCGGGAAACAAGAGAGAAACAACGTGTATGTGTTCTGCCGTGCTGGGCAGGAGTTTACCTCGGCCGGGCTTCTCCCCGACACGGTTGCTGCCGAGCCGCTCCCGGAATGGGGAGCTCCCCGCCACGCTGCTCTGCAACCAAGACCACACACCAACACTGCTGTACTGCAGCTCCACACAGACTTAACCACTAGGACACGCTATCTCTAATTCTCTACTCGAGTGAGCTTGTGACCTAGGCAACTGGCCACCAGTGGAGGTGAATCCAGGTGAATGAGTAGCCGCAACAGAATGCAATGGTGAGTATAGGTTGTTCACGGGAAAATGAGCACGTTTGAAAGCCCTGCTTAGGATCTAATTGTATGCACGTTGTGTCTTCTTCCGCCTTATGTAAAATGAACATTACCCACAGGCCTCAGTAGTTTATTCATGCGCCGGTCAAGTAAAAGTGTAAACTTATTAGGAAAGTAAATATTTATAAAATTTGCTAATTTTTTACACTTTTACACATAAAAAAAGCAGGAAGGGAAAGAAATTATTTTAAGTTATCACGAATGATTATTTAACACTTTTTATTCAACGTTGACATATGGAACTAATTTCCATTCTTCGTTACCAACTTTACTGGGTGCATGCCACTTAGTGTGCTCGTTAAAATATATACAGGCAGTGCCAGTGAAATTTTTTCAAGGTTGATTTCAAAAGTGCTCATTTTCTTGTGAACAGGCTTTACCTTGAGATAACCCACTTCACAACAGCAACATTCACTTACATTTCACAAATGTGACAATATGGGTTTGACCCTACCGGGACTTGAACCCAGTTTGCCAAGGAAGGAGGCAAATGGTCTGATCATCACACTGCTGTGACTTTATGTAGTTACCTACTACATCATCCCATACTTAATTAGGTACATATGCTACAATGATTTTTACTATAGAAATCAGTGAAAAAATTACATGTCTAAACATAATTACTGTTTATCTACAACTTTCATAGCAGAAACCAGAAAAATGTATCTGTGTTAACAGCACTCATAATTTCAAAAAATTAATGGGAAAATGTTTGAAGTAATTCAAAATTAAAAATGAACTCATTACCATTAAAGGAAAATATATTTTCCTTATTATTCCAATTTTGTTAGGTTAGACAGCTGGCCATGTTTGTCATTCAGGGTTTGATAAACAGCAATAGCACTGCAACATAACCAAGTGACAAAGGGTCAAAGCTTTGTGTTCGCATTCATTGCAATGTCCTAATTCATCAATGGGTTAATTATTTTACTGGCACAAAAACAAAGAAAAATTTGTATGAAAAGTTGGTTGAATGAATAGCTAGTGAGGAAAGATATTATGTGTATTCCTATTTGTAAATTATTTTACATGAAATTAAAAATTTGAATTTTTGTACAGTATTAAAAACTTCTACTTGACACAAACTATTAAATCATATGAGCTGATCACAATGTACACGGCTAATGGTAAGTTGGATGTATATAGAAGCACACCCCCAAAATATGAACTTTTTCTCCTTCAATGCTTCCTAAATTAACTAAAAAAGGAAAAACAAATAATCACATACTTCAGAACATGTAGGCTGGCCTGCATATCCGGATTACAATAAATAACCAAAAGGCACACATAACAGATTGTCTGCATTTTCGGGAGTGTGCCAACATCAGTACGTACTCGTAAGCCTGGTAAAATCTGTAAGAGTAAGAAACTTTTATACTTTGTGTTTTGAGAGCCTATCCGTGTCTATAAAATTACACCAAATGAACAACTCACTTCATTAGTGCGCACTCAGTGTAATAACATTTTTCAAAAGAACTATTTCTGTGTAGGCATTACCACTCCACCTATTTTCTCACAGTTCTAAATCATATTAATTATAAATTAAATATTATAATTTATATATAAGATATAAATAAAAATTTCCATTTTACCATAAAATAATGTTAAACTCTTAAAAGTTATGAGTAATTTTTTTTATAATTTCTGTTTATTTGCTCGGACACATGTTAGGTTTGGAGGATCATTTTATTAATTTTCAGGATAGGAATTGTTTTAGAGGATTAAATTTTATTTTTTGTTCAGAGGGAATACTTTATTTTGTATGATTTGATTTAATTTTCTCTTCAATTCACAATTAGGGATGCCTGGAATTTTCTTTCTTGATCGGGTTAGGAATCTACTTGTTACTCTGTTAGCATTGCATTTTACTGTTTTCAGTATCGAACCTTCTCGGACGAAGTGAAGTTGCAGTTTGTTCTTTTCTGGTCGTTTCGATGATCGACAGTTTGTAGGAACTTGGTATGCGAGGAATGAGGCTTCAGCAGATGCCAGCTGTGCCTCGCACATTTTTTTGTATACTGTGTAGAAGGTTTGAGGCGAGCTACGATGCTGTGTTTTGCAGCTGTGGCTGGCCAAAGCTAGGATCGTGCCAGGGGCGAGGGGAAGACTTCCTGCTGATTCCAGCCTGGCGAGGCGTGATGGTTCCGGAGAAAGGGGAAAGCAGTCACATGTCTCCTTTGTGGGCTGGCTGAGGCCAGAGGAGGGGATACCGCACGCTGATTGGCTGAAGGCTGAGGTGAGGCGAGGCGGACAAAAGGAAGGTACAATACGAGATGAGAGAGTGTAGTCGTGTGAGTGATGTAGGAATGAGTGGAGGTTGTGTGGGTGCGTCACCCAGCAGCGGTCAGGGGAGCTGCCCGGCAATCTTCCAGAATGAGTTAAGTTGCGGATTTATCTTTTTTTTTCTGCTTGGGTTAGTGATTGGTCAGGACATTTCTTTCTGAAAGTTCGGGAAGAATGGCCTCGATGAATCTTATAAATTTAAGCCGTAGGATAAGTTATGTTTAGAGAGAAGGAAGAGAGTAAGTAGAGAGGCAGTTGGTGTATATGCAGCTACGGGAGGAGAGGTGCAGTTACTGTTGTTGTTTCAGAAGTATTGTCGAAGGTGAGTTAATTTTTGTTCTCGTGGTGTAATAGATGTTTTTTTTTCAGAGGGAAGTAGTCCATTACTGGTGTGTAACGAGTTGTTGTTGGTTGGTCGTGTCCTTTGTCCTTTGTTTATTTGAAGTTAGCAGTTGCACAATTGTTTTGTTCTCTGGGTGTGAGGTAAAGTTGTGGATATTATTTGTGTACTAGGAGGTTTTTAATTAATTTTAAGATCTAGGTTAATTTAAATTGAAGGTAATTTTATTTGAGTATACTTCTTGCTTGTCTTGCCAATCCTTTGAAGTAATTAGTTATTTGGAGAGTCGGTTGTGTACAGAATTATTGATTGTAGAGTCTAGTGTTTACATTTGGAAAGTTAGTCAAGCGAGAGACTATTTTCTGTTAAACCTTTTTTTTTACTATTTAAAAATTTCATGTACGATCCTTCATGTTTATGAATTAGTATTCTTTTTTTGTTTTGATAAAGAATAACTCAAATATTTTTACCAAGCTATCAAAAACGCTACTCTCTGTTCACAGTATCACTTTATATTTTTCTTGGCTCATGTTGTCTCTGTCATAAACTACTCATTAACTTGTTTTAATTCTTTCTGTTATTAAATTACACAATAATACTCATTTACAGCTGAAAAGATATTATATCCACTTTCTATTGTTATAGTTACTTTTATACAGATTAATAGTTGTTAATAAAATTGTTTACCTTTTTTTGGTTATGAAACTGGTGAGTTTCATTTTTGTTTTCAGTATCCTAGCCAGGTAGTCAATCAATTTTAGAGTTTTGAAGGTTATGATAAGCTCTTTTCTTATTTTATTAAAATTTTATTAGGTTTTATTCAGTACATCAGTAATACTACATATTAAATAATTTATAATAATAGAGAAGTTTTCTGGATACATGTGGATGTATTCATACGTAGGAATTTTAATAGAACCACCCTACAGAGTCATTACTCGATCCCGAGCCCTATACATCCCCCCCCCCCCCCTCCTTTTCTTTCTATACCTCTTTGCAGCCTAAGGCGAGTGTTTTACCCCCAGGTTATCCCAGAGTAGAAAAGATTGAATAATGGTTGGTGGACTGAGATTGGTCGCAATATCTATACATGTACGTTTAAGGGTATTTGAGGGCACCCTGAAGACCCCTATTTATTAAGGCAAGTCATCGACATTAAGTTTGGATGGTGATATTTGATACATGTCCTACCTTTTGGATCTCTTAAGTGGAGCTTCAGTCATTCGAGTTGAGATTTCAGTGACCTCTTTTTTCTTCTACCACCTTATCCTATCCTTTCCCCTTTTCCTCACCCCCTTTCCCGCTAATCACCCTCCCCCTCCCTCGTCTCATCAATAAGGTACGTTAATGTTAACACAAGTACAAAATGCTTGAGATACTTAAGGTAACTAGGAAAAAAAACCAAACACTTCATACATAGTGTCAGTTTTCAAAGGTTTGATTCAAAAGGTGTGAAAAAACTGTGAACAGACTATCCTTGACATATAGTCAGCATGGACGAGAATTGAGAAGGATGGTTCTTAGAGGAACCAGCTGTACGAGACAGACCTGTCATTCCTGGCTGGCCTAATATTGAGGTGAGTTGAAATTGGAAGGGAAGCAAAAGTAGACTGTATACAGAGAGAGGAAACATAGGATTTAATGACAAGGAAATACTGAGAGAACTAACTATTACCTTGTTACAAATGTTTTGACAAAGAACTGAGGAAGGGGAAAAATGGGAATATAGCAAAGCTGTGAAGACTCTAATTTCATGGCTACTCTAGGAAAGTAGCATTGCAAAGGAAACACACCATAAACACAACTGATGAAAATGAGATAAACTGCTGCTATTTTTTTTTGTTACCATGCTGCAACATTTCATGCATTGTTCCTGACAGTTTCAACACGGACATCCTGTTTTTCTCCGAAGGCTGTCACATGCTTAAAGCTAATACAGCAATTTACATACCATGACAATACCTGGTACACTTCTTCCCACAAAAAAATCCCCAATCTAAAGATTTCTGGCCCACCAGAACGTGATATAAAATGTGTGCCCTTAGTGTCGCGAGTCTAAGACCAGCTCATACTATCAACAATTTTCTACTAAATTCCAGGAATAAGTCCTCACTTCATTTGACGGAAAGAAGCCATGAAGCTTGACACATTTTCAACAATGGTAATTAGACTACTTCAGCTCATCAACATAGCCTGCAGTGCATCCATCCTACAGAGTATGCATTACCATTAACTATGTAACATTAAAAGATTGTACTGTCTACCCTGCAAGAACGGACGATCCAGCCAGCGGATATTGTATTATTCACCAGCCCGACGAAGCTATACACCTCAAGGCAACGAATACTACTAATCACCACTAGATATCACCACTAGTGTGTTTCCTGTTTGTCTGTTAGTTCTCTCCACGGCAAGCCGGTGACGTCTAGCCCGACAGAGAGCTAAGCTTTTCGTTACCCCCCACTCAGCGAACACCCCTCGCCATCAAGACACCAGCCAATGAGTGCCGAGGCAGCCGGCCGGCAGAGTATAAATACGGAGATGAAATTCGACTCAAGAGCAGTCTTCAGTCATCCACCGTACTAGCTGCCGAAATACTCGCCAGCTTCATTCCTCGCTATGCCAAACTTCCTTCACCGCACCATTGTGCCAAAAGGAAAATCTTTCTTAAGCTCCATTGTTGGACTTATCCTGTTACACCTTGCTTAATTATCCTAGAACCGTGCCACTCGTCATCCATCCACACTAGACATTGCGGCCCCTTCTGGGCAACAATGTGATAGGAAGTCAGTTTAGTTTTCAGTTGTTCTAACAATGCTATTCTGCCCCAACGCCCGCTAGCCTACAAAAACGGGTCTCCTCTACCTGGACTGCGTAGCTTAGCTTCCCATCAAACTCTTGACAAACGCAGAAGGGAGTCCGGTAACACGAAATAAACATTGGTTGAAGCCTATCCTTGAGTTCCACATTCCTGTAGGTGTAGCACCTTTTCCAGTTGGCCTCGCCCTTGAGTGAAACGCAGGTGATCCCAGGAACTTTTGCTCAAACAAATAAATACACATCTTGTTTGGCCACAAGCACTCACCTAGCCAACCTTTCTACATACTTTGATTGGTAGAACAGCAGAGCCTACACAGGTACACGTTTTTCAACATGCTTGTCATTTCGGTGCTTGTCCTTTCCATCGCACCTTTGTGCCGGAGGGGACATTTCCTGAACTGGGAAGACGCAGTCGAAACCAACACCCACGTGTTGTGACTGCAGACAGCGAGGCATAATTTTCTCTACTCACTGTGCCTTAGTGCCAAATACTGAGATTGGGTATCTGCTCATTGGCAGCTGATCACGTGGCTCTACACAGTAGAGAAGCACAAACCCTGCTTTTCATCTCATGAACATGTGTATGTATGACTCCAGATGCCTTTCTCCAGATGCAGTGGTCTACAGAACAAGGTTAAACAGGTTCTCATTTCCTCTGGGCATTTGCAAGAGCTGACTCCTGCCCTTGTTACCGCATTATGACATCTTATTCCTAAGAATCAAGCTCAAATCCTCCTCAGACACCTACTCATCCAGTCACGCCGGAAGTACCACAAGACTTATTCCAGCCACCAACATGCCTAAGTAACGAAGTTCACCCGTAGCTCAGTCAACCGGAACAGAGGCCAACAGCACCAATAGCATATTTCACGCCTGTTGCTCTGTGCCCACTGACACGAACGACGTTTAACACCCAGCCAGCTCACACCTCAGGAACATCGACATGCAACGTCATTCCACCAGAACCACGCACTAGCACAAGCAATCTAAGTCGCCCAGGTACACTGTCCAAGACTCAGAGCCTGAAACGAAAGATTGTTCTGGCAGAACCAGATTTCGTGCCCTGCCGTAAAGCTACCAGGCCAGTACTCTACACAGGGAAAGCACCGGTCCCACGTAGAGATTAACTGATTTAACGAACCCTCCAGATCACATGTGTACCTGACTTAGCAGTTGTACAAAAATACTCTCCCACTTACACTTGATGTACGCTTAGTCAACAGGGCATCATGCATCAGCCATCTTACTTGGCAACATATCTCCTGGACAAGTATACACGTATGTACACTTGGAGAGTTGCTACTGATTAAAATAGGAGGTCAACTCTTGTTTCACATTCTTGTGTGGATACACAACAAACATGGCTGACAAAACTACGATAATTCGAAGTAACATCTTTCTTTACCCAATAAATCTTGCTTTTTTATATTATTATTAGAAAGCTCAAACATGTGCACAACTGTTTCTTAGTGACAACTAAGATTATCATACATTTACATTTTCCCCATTTCTGCACGAAAAGTTGTCGGTAAACGGTGACTACATGTACGTGGTATCCGAATTTGCCAAAGAATTACAGAGTTAAAATTCTATTACAGTTTTGGTACTGTGGAACTGAACAGAAAATTATGTAGTATTGTGGAGGCATATTGTGTAAGTTAAACAAGTGACAGTTGATCGCTTTCTACTTTTAGAATAGTCGGCACAGTATCTCACACACACATATCGGGTGTAGTTTTTTTGTGGTTTACTTCACATTTTTTAATCCTACCATTGAAAAATCACCCCGTAGAGACGTGTATGATTGTTTCCTAAATACGTCCTATTACACAATCTTTTTTACTTTTTTTAACATAAAAATATATTATTTTTGGTAATATCAAAGTTTTGCTTATAATTTTAAACTAGTATGAATAAAAGCAGGGATAAAATTTGTGTGTTGGTAATGCTTGGTAAGAAATCATTCTTATGCAAAATTTTATTAAACTGATTGTGCAAGAATGTGGTGCGTTGTATCTGTGGTGCAATTTTATAGACTTAGTTAAGTTTTGTTGGCATGGAGCAGAGAATTATCCTGGGCTTCAGAAAAGTTGGCGGCAGTAACCATGAAAAGACAGACTATAAGAATTCTTCTATGTAGTAGGCTGCTTGATTCTGTTAATAATATATTTTTGCCTTAAAGAACACATGCTGAAGCAGGAAAATACAGCATGCAAGCAAACTTAAAATTAAATACACATCTTCGATTTTGTCTCAAATAGTAGTAAAAACACACACATCCAGAACTGAAAACTGCCTACTGTATGTTCTCTAAACACAATTATAATTACTGAAATATTACAGAAGTATGCAAGCCCAATACAATCCAAATACTATTTACCGTATGCACATTAAATTTTCTCTCTCAGTTAAACCTACAAACTAAATATAATCTAAAATAACCATTAAACAACCATTGAATTACTCAAGCAATCTGTTTCAGTACTCTACAGCAAACTATTTTTTTTTTCCTGCATGTAAAACCCTTGCAGTGATATTATATGTAAAACATTTTCTGTTAATTATTCTTGACTGGATACAGTCACACTATTTGAGATTTAATTTTGGCACTCTTGTTGGTATTTGAACCAGTGAACCAAAATATTTTAATTGCAACTCATAACATAGTATAATAAGATTATATATATGAGTATGACTAACGCTCCTATTTAATTGTGTGAACATTCATGCTTACAAAAAGTATGAAAATTCTGTCAACAAATGGTGCCCAAATAATTTTCAATCCAAAATACAGCATAAATAAGCAATCAATAATATCCTGAATATACAGCACTGTAACGTAAATTCTAAGAGGCAGCTCTCACAATCAGCACAAACACACCATCAAACCAAATTTAATGTTCATATGAACTTACATTAGGTCCTTGGTCTGATTGTTCCCGAATTACAGGCTCATGTCACTGTGTTAGCTGTTAGTAGTTGATACACCACTGCTTGTATACACAGTGTGGTAAATGCAAATTTGTTGTGAGTTGATAGGTTTATTTCACTGATGATGTCCAAAGCATGCTGGATACCAAGCAATTGATAGGACAATTGTACTGTAAATTTCTGCAAAAACAACTACGTGTGCTACTTGAGGATGTCTCGATATATCTGGTACACTACACTGCATGTGGTTCATACACGATGAGGCACCACTACATTTCAGTTGAGTGGCCAGAGACTATGTGGATGTGCAGTTCCTGCGAAGGAGTAACTACCTGTCCTGCATGTTCCCCCTGGTCTGAATCCAGTGTGGCGAAAATCTCAAGACCATCGTTTATTCAACCTCTGTTACAGACATTGCAATGCTTCGCCATCATGCGAAAGAGGATGCCAAGAAGCCATGGCATACTTGCAGGGTTTGAATGTGTCAGACAGTCACTGAATCAAAGTGTGAGGGCATGCAGTCAGATACAAGGTTGCTATGGCCTCGTCCTGAGGGTTGAAGGTGCACCAAGCTGACTCAGGGGCTGCAGTAGCAGCGTCCAGAGTGGGACTGGAGGTACAAGGAAGAGGAGGTGACACAAAGAGGGGGAAACCAGGCCAGTACAGGCGAGACACGTGCCGCCCCCACTTTCTGTCACCATTCAATACATTTATACTCACGATTGCACGACGCCGAGAGATGCTTAGCCAAGGGCACCATGACGCTGAGTACAGAGGGAGCCTCCATGCGAGTGCCGAGTTCACTTATTACTAAGTCGTAAGATGCTCATGTTCTGGATGCAGGATAGGTCCGAATTAGGACGTTAGGCTGCGAGTATAGTAGTATTTGAGTTGATACTATTCTTGTGCATTATCACTTAAAGTAATATCATTATTATGGTAGGTATAATATATTCAGTATCAGTAGCGGTTCTCGTGAGAACATGTTAAATGTATTGCCTTTGTAAAGTTTGAATTGTATTAAAAGGTGAGTAGTTAAAGGTAATTGGCGAGTGTCTTTTACATCTGCTACGTTTCCCGACTGTACTTATTTAGGCTAACCCTCTAAAAAGTAACAAGGTGGACATTTCGAGCACCTCTTGGAAGAGTGAATCATTGCTCGCACACAGGCACGGCTGCACTGACACAAACAGGGATGTATCAAGTATGGCTATTAACAATTCCAGCAGAACCTTGGAAGGTCTTCCCTCAGGAACCATTGAACCTAGAAATAATTTTCTTATCGACTTTTTGTTTTGTTTTGAGGTGACCTGTCCACACCCCATAAAATGACAAAAAAATGCACACTTGCATACACATCCATTTACAGATAGTACATACATATATACAAATCACTATAGGTAGGTTTATTTACACTAGAAATTAGAATAACAGAACTGCCAATAAAGCAAGCAACAACCAGTAAAAGCAAATATTTACAGCACAATACGTACAGCAAAACTATATTAAGGTGTTTATCTAGGGACTGAAAAATTTAGAATTACATACCTACATACCAGAAAACCTTAAAAAGGTTAAATTACTTTCGTGAAGATCAGAAAGCACATTGGATGGATGTACAAGTAGCTCAACTTAATTTCTTTTTCCAGGTAGAGTAGAATTGAATGGAGTGATTTGGGTTTCTGTTATCATCAAGGTCTCGAGAGACAATCAGGATGAAGTGAGACGAATATGGCGCAGCACCAGAATGCAAGGGCAGGGGAACAGGAGATCCCTGAGAAAACCCGCTGACCAGCGGCATAATTCCCACATGCGAAAATCAGGATGTGATCCCGCCGGGAGTGGAACCCAATTCACCTAGTTGGGAGGCAAGTAGTACGACCACCATGGTGCCTTTTACCAGGTAGAGGATGTAATGTTCTTTTAGGTGTACTTAACAGACATGCTGATTGGTTATCGGTTGGGAGGAGGAGAGACACTGCACTTGTTGAGATAACACACTATATGGAGGGTGAGATTGGGGGCAGAGACGAGAGGTCTTGGGATTGTAAGATGTCTGGCGTAAGGCAGGCCAAAAGTGGTGGTAGAACATGAAGGGCTGGATAGGAATGTTTTGACAAAGAACTGAGGAAGGGGAAAAATGGGAATATAGCAAAGCTGTGAAGACTCTAATTTCATGGCTACTCTAGGAAAGTTGCATTGCAAAGGAAACACACCATAAACACAACTGATGAAAATGAGATAAACTGCTGCTATTTTTTTTTGTTACCATGCTGCAACATTTCATGCATTGTTCCTGACAGTTTCAACATGGACATCCTGTTTTTCTCCGAAGGCTGTCACATGCTCAAAGCTAATACAACAAAGAAAGGCATCTGAAAAAAACTCTCTACACATGTGGTCACAGACAGACATGACTTTTTGACATGCGACGGTAGGAGGTTGTGGTGTGCGTCAATGTTCCTAAGTCTTTAAAGGTGTTTGGTCTGGGAACACAGGCTTGGGCGTGATGCTTACGAGGTGGAGCTTGCAGTATCTGGCGTTTCTTATGAGGCCCTTAAATATGATTGGATGGGTAGGCCGTCTGCAGGGCACGAAATCGGACTGTGCGAAGTGAAGCCTCCGGGTGGCTGGGGGTAAGGGTGATCAATGGCTTCGCTCTGGTGCTCCTTACCCAGGGCTGTGGCAGGCTCTGGAACGGAGGTGACGGCTCTGGACCTGGTGGCAACACGGTGGGGTGTGGCATACCCACGTGACGTGCTGCGGTGACTGGCAGTCAACGTCGATGTTGGCGGCTGTTGGGGTCCCTGGTGTTGCAGGTGCTGGCTCTCAAGGCCTCAATGTTAAGAGCCACTCAAAACTCTTCACTCACTTCACTCACTATGACTAGCAAGTTGGTAACACTGGGGTGTGTGATAATAGTACCAACATATGTTGGGAACCCAAGATAACACAGTCACAACTTGTGTGACACACAAGTAATTTGTTTACTGAACTTGAAATAAAGTGAACAATACATGTGTCTATCCAACATCAGAAATGGAGGCAAGTAAAGAACAGAAAGAGGTAGTCTGCTTTTTAACCACTAACGGTGTTGGAGGACTGGATATTCATCATCACTGCATGTCTGCTGTGTACAATGAACACAGCATGTCTCATTTACGTGTGCTGGAGTGGCATTGGAGACTCCAAGAGGGCCATACGTCACTGCAAGACTATATTTGTCCATGACAGGCCCATCGTGCAATTACTCTTGATGTTATTTATTGCTTGAGTGGATGGTCTTATTCAGGAAAGCTGACAGGTCACTGTGAAAGAAATTTATCTTTTGGTGGGGACAAGTCATGGTTTCACACACGCCATTATGAGTAACAGCCTGCAATACTGAAAAGTTTGCGTGCAGTGAGTGGTACCAGGTGGAGGGATAAAAGACCCACAGAATTGGTGCATCTTTAAGTCACCTGCAACTGTAACATGAGAACATTTTGCTTTTCTGTTCTGTATTGTCACTGGACAAAACATGGTGCCACCATTTTGAACTTGAGAGCACATGGCAGAGATGAGTGGAAAATATCTGTGCATCAGAGGTAAAGGGCACTATGCATGTTTTACAAAACTTAGGTTTTGACATTGTCTTATTGTATTTTTTGTGCTATTTCCAGTTTGCAAAGCACTATATAAGTGTTAGAAGGAATAATAAGTGATTTTGGCAGTAGAAAAGGGCACTGCATGCTGTCATGGTATCGAGGTAAACTGCACTCTTGTAAATTTTCATGCAGTATATGTGACATAGTGCCCTTTATCACCTCTACCACCAATGAACAGATATGAACTCTCCTCTACATAAAATATTCAAAGACATACACACAAGAGCCAGAAAAGTCATCATGACTTTCTTCTTCAACTGCAAGGGCGTCTGCTATTCAATGAAGACATTTTGCAGAAACTGAAGTATGCCATATTGTCAAAATGCCCTGGAATACCGTCAAACAGCAGTATCCTGCCTCAAGATCTAACGCACTGCAAACTTGGTGAGGAATAAGCTTAGGTGATTTGTTTGGCAACTCTTTCAACATCCTTCCTAGAGCTCAGATCTGTCTCCATGTAATTTCCATATTTTTGGAGAGCTGAAAAGAGACATTTGTGAATCTCTTTACTGAGTCACACACATCCTCATCTAATCTAAAACATGCATCATTTTAGCACTCTACGCCTGCATTAATCATGCGTGCGATACTGCAGGCAATTGAGTTTTCTCAGGGATCTCCCATTCCTCCCTTTCATTCTGGCACTGCTCCATACTCATCTCACTTCAACCTCATCTGCTGTGAAGACCTAGATGTTAAGAACCGCCCACAACTCTTCACCCCTTCCCCTCCCTTGCACCTCCTCTCCCGCTCACCCACCCCTACCCACCTTGCCAGGGTGAATGCCTCGCATCGCACACTTAGCGGTGCCGATTGGGGTTACACTCCGGTGCAGGGGAGACCAACACCATTGGGAAAACACAGTGCAGTCTCTACAGCCAACGCTTTGCAGCTCGAGACTCCCTCACCTATGGTGGGTGAATCACGAGTGGGCTACAGCGGCGGAATCAACAGCGGGATGCAGTGTTGGCGGTAGCAACTCGCAACTACACTTGCACTCCAACACGTAGACTGCCTAACTCCTGCAGGCCCGATCCTAGTCTAGAGCCAGATGCCTTACACCCGCAGGGGTGGTGTTCAGAAGAAAACAAAAAACGCAAGGACTATCTCTAAAGATCCACAAGGGCTTAGCATCCTTCCCAGCAGGTTCAATCTACCGAGTCCATGAGAACAAGCTGCTTTGCTACGACGACTCATCATACCAGCACAGCACATCATTCCTACATCACTGTTTGAGCCACCCACCAGTAAAGCAGAAGGATATCATCCTGTAATACAGGAGATTCTATTAGGTGAGGGGTCCAACTCAATCCCGGTAGCACCTAACAGCACCACGACAGTAGAGAACCCCAGCACCTCGGACACACACCACACACACCAGTCAAGCGCAACCAGGGCCAAGGGACCTACCCTAGCGAAACAACACCAGGTCCAGATGCACCGTCCCGCTCGCTTGAACTCAGTTCCGTACCCTAAACTAACACCACGCAGAGTGGTATTGCCAGAGCCGAACTTCATACCAAGCTGGCGGCCTACTAGGCCAATATTATATTCCGGTTGAGTACCAGTGCCCAGAGAGAACTAGACACCTAAAGACACAACTAGCCTAGCATCGAACAAGTCACCCCAGGATGCGGGCAGACAACCTGCAGAGTCTGTCACGCATCAAAATGATAATGTTTTCTCAAACTTTGAAAGCGTCTACCGCTCTTGCTATTTGAACTGGACCATGGGTTGCCTATCTCAATCTTTCTATTTCCACCTCAGGAATAACCTACCAAAATTTGTCTGTATGTTTTGGACACATATTGTATATATACAGAGAGACAATATTCACTTATGACTTATGAAGCATGTATCAATACAAATACAGTACTGTGTTTCTCATATTGCGATTTTTCAAAACATTTCTCTCAAAAATGTATTACCAAGAACATATAATTTACATGCCCTCCAAAATGCACAATATAAAACCACACCCTTAAAAAAAATACATGCTTGTGATTAATGCAAATTACAACCAAGGGTTAAAAATTTTCATGACTACAGGATAAGATTTTCAAGGATAATTTACACAAATGGCTAGCACCATTCACTTCTGAGAGTACTGAACTCAAGAATGATACGATAAACACATGTTTTTACTTTTTAAATCTAAGTATGTTTTCAAGGTTAACTGCATATTTGTAAAGAATCAACTATATAACAAATATATATATCATAAATGTTAATATCTATGAAGCATTTCAGGGCCACAACCATTGCCAACATCTGCAATTCGAGTGACAGGTGGCAGTGGAGACCCATGGCAATGTTTAAAAAAAAAGAAAAGTTACGGTATTCTCCCAGAAGTACCTGCGAAAGGAAAATGGTGCTGGCGCTATGTCGACGAGAAATCAACGTTGGAGCCAGTGGTTTGGTGCTTTGGGGCGGGGAAGGCGCAGGGCTCTGGAACAACATGCAACATTCTGTCTACTAGCACATGCAGCTCTCCACAACTCTCTAACAGTTAGTTCTCCCAGCAGCCCTGGTCTTCTAGCTCCAACCTACGCCCACTACTATTTCCCCACCCTCTCAGAAACTCATACACCCAAGTCACAGACACAACCCTGTTTATCAAAGAACCATCTGTCCAAACACCTCAACTATATTGACAATTTTCTCTAATTAGCATGTACATTCAAATATTTCAGAAAAAAATTGTAGTCATATTGCCACTTCTGATTAAATTTCAATGTTTTACCGTACTCACACAAATTATAGCTAAACTTTAATTGATGTACTGGATGGTGGTGAGTTTCCAAAAAGGTTTATTTATTTGCATATCACTACATACAATCTCTCTACCAAAACTAAATATTAATTTCACCAAATTAAAATTTCAACAAAATTCCAAAATTTTACAACACCCACACAAAATCAATTTACATACTACAAACAAGAAGCACACCCAAGTTAAGTGCAAAGTACAAAACATAAATAAAATGAAGGGAAGCACACTATACATTTTACTGTACAGTCTTCTCTCTCACAAGGCAAGAGGCAACTATAAAAACTACTGTATGTTGACACACATAACAAAACAACAACAGGTCATGTAAGGTCTCATGCATATGATTTTACTACTCATTATAGTGATTTAAGGTGTATAAAATATTCTTGCTACTTTAATAAAGCATGCACATGCTAAATCTAGTACTACTGCAATCATGTCTTACTGAACTTAAAACCCTTTCTTTACAAATAAAAATGTGACCCCCATACCCATACATGAAACATAACAAGATAAGATCTTCACTTTTGTGATCAGAGGGCTTTCCTAAATAATATCCAAGAACATTCTGAGAATTATCAAGACATTTAATGCCAAACTGGATGTTTTCACAGTTTATAAAATTAATTGCGGAGCACTGGGACTAAACAAATGAATTTCGTTTTAAAATGTTTATATTGGAATGGATGTTACAATTATGTAGATCTACTCCTTGATGGGTACATCCACTCGTATCCCACAAAAGTAATCCATTTCATTCCATTTTCTTTACATGGACTAAAAATTCCCTGCAAAATTTGGGGTACATCAGACATGTGAATCATTGGTTGTATACAGTATTTACTGTAATTGCATAAAAGCTATGTTTTATACTAACAATTTCCTTCAATATTTGAGGTACGACTGTTATGTGAGTAATCGGCTAGATAGTTGGCAAAAAAAATATTAACAGCATCTGTTTCCAACGTGATGTCTCATTAATTATTTTCCCAGTCAGCACTTGATATTTATTCCCTGTAAATGGTGCAGATTTCCTTTAAATAGTTTGTACCATATAGAATAAGTACCGCTTACCAACAAATGCAGCAACCATCATACTCTCCTCTTTTTTGGCCATTGTTTGGCACAGTGGGACCTTGTTTCGTCCCGTTTGGCATCATGCGAGATGGAAGGAAGCACATTGTTATTTTCTCTTATCTTCACAAACTCTCTACTGTTGCTCAGCAAGATATTGCTTCCTCCCTTCACATGCCTACAGGCTGTTCACGGTAAAGTGAGCACTTTTTAAGGCCCTTCTAAATTTTTCTTTTCATCCAATTTCCATCATTCTGCTGCTTTTTAATATAAACATTGCAATGTAACAAATAAACACAGTATATGCATTTCACTACCATCCAAATCCAATGCCTGAAGTTGCAGTAACATATATTTAGTAGTGGTTGATAGCTGTTGGGAGGGCTTTAAAGAGTGCTCACTTTACCATGACCAGCATATAGCAACCAGCGCAGTATCTCTGTATCCTCCCTCTCTCAACTGTCTGGTGGTAGGTGGATAGCCTCCACGCAGGGTCAAATTTGCACCTTTTCTGAGGGGAGGCAAAAACATTGTGTTCGCACTTGTCTACCTTCAGCTGAAACTTGCGTCGGCCTGAACTGCTTCATCCCCTCCACAACTTGTGAAGGAAAGCTGACAGAATTACCCTCCCTGCAAATTTGTTTGTGGAAAGGTACCTGGAGTAGGGCGCATTCCTACACATTCCGACCCAGCTGCAGTGCTGAAAAGACTGTACCATTTAGCCAGCAAAAATTCTTTACTCATTTCAGCATATGAAAATTATAGTGTGACCATTATACAACGGAAGGAAGTAAGGAAAAAACCGTGCATTCGTACTGTTTTGGTACTTGGTATCCGTTCCTAGAAAGGGGCAGATTTTCCTTAAATTTTTGTCTATTGAAACTTCCAGTAACAAGTAGTATACTGCCTATAAACAAGCATAGCAGTCACTGTGCCTTCTCTCCATGGCAGGACAGAAGCCCGGAGAAAGGCTGGAGGAGCCTGGTGGGGTTCTTCAAGATGTAGCTTCATACAGCTAAGTGTACCCCACTTTCATAGGCCTTAGTAGTTGGTTCCAGGGATCCAATATGGATTATAAGCATGGATTTGAAGCAAGGATTAGTAGTAGTTTGATCTCAGAAATTGCTAAATTTTAGGTTTGTATTTTTTTTTTGTTTAGAACCGCGACTGAGATGGTGCCAAAGTAATTAAGTGAAATGATGATGTAACTGTGTTTTAAGGCCCAATTGTTGTTATTAAAGTCCTAAATGTTTGCCCAGTGGCATGATTTAAGAGAACTGACAAGATGATTCAAAGGTTCTAAGACGTTTTACCCTCGTTGTTGATTTGTGATCAAAGTCGTTATAGTAGTTTTTGTTTTTCAGTAAAGTTTTTCAAGTAAATTCAGTCATACCTAAAATTTCAAGTAAACCTGATTTTTGATTTCTTTAGTATTACTAGCTCAGCAAAACGACTGTCTCATTTTAAATAACTGTTTTTGTATTGCAGATAAAAAGGTCCCAAGTTCAAGTATCTTTGTTAAATTGATTGCAGGGTAGTCAGAATTATTTTGAAAGAAACGAAATAGTAAAAGTAAAATTGATCATCTGAAACTTAAATCTTTTATTTGAATAGAAGTAGAAACCTATCTTACTTGTGAATGAGTGATTCTCATACTCTTATTTTGTTATAAGAGTTATTAACACAATTAATTGTTTCAGGTCAGTGATCCTCTATTGATCCCTACGTTTGTACCTATTCAAGGTCGAGTGAGCACTCACAGAACAGTGATTCAGCTTTTGGTGCTCTACATTTGTATGTGTTTGTCTTTGGAGCTTCAGGATGTTGATTTTTTTTTTTTTTTTTTACGTAATTTTTGATCTAGTCGTTATTCCGTGCCAACACCAGGTCTTCAGTTTTGTTACATTATCTACTGAGCTCCTTTTTATAATTGAAATCTACATTATTTAGTGAAAAATCTACTAAACATACTCTTAAAAATATTTCTTTGAACATTTTCCAGTCTCCTTGAATCAGTGATGGTAACATAATTCCAAATGACTGAACAGTATTCTAATTCAGATCTAACTAAATAATAATACTGACACATGCCAGAATGTGGCGTAGCGCATCTGCGCACTCTACGGATGACTCCGCCCCATTTACAAGCCACGTATGCTCCGGGGCGAAATATGTAATCGGCAATCAGAATCAAATGTATCGCGCCAGGAAGCCCACAAGCCTGGGTGGTCGATCACATAATTGCATATTATGTGCGTAATTGCAGTCCACATTGCCCGTCCAGAATTATTCATGCAAAATGCACCCCTGAGATAGAAATTATATTTATTGTGAATTCTACTACTTATCTCTGGCCCCTGGAAGAAGTCCCTACAATCACGAGAGATGGCAGCACTCCTGTGAGCTTGTAATGTCACAGCTGCCCCGCCTCAGAGACAGGGGTTTTAAATTGTCGTCGCCTCCACACAGGGTGTTAAGAAACCTGCAGCACATCTACACCCCGATAAACTTGCACCTGTGGTGGAAGGCTACGCAACCCCCCACACCCCGAAGAACTGCTGACGAGAGAATTTTTAGTTTTTTTAGTATAAATACAACCCCTGCAGCTTCCACCAGCGAGTGTAGCCAGGCTTGGTGACTGTGGAGGATGCGAGCCCAACCTCCAGTTTTCTGAAGACTCTCCTCAGTCCGCAAGGGGCTCAAACTCCTCAGTCTGCGACAGGACTCACCCTCCTCAGTTCGCAAGGGCTTACCTCTCCTCCAGTCCGCAAGGATTCTACAGCTCACTACCCACCTGCCTATACCTAGCTTGCAGAAAGCTCTCCTTCAGGCTCGACCAAGAGCTACACTATCTCCTACCGCCGACACTCCCTTCTTGACCCACGCCTTAACCTACGTCAAGAAGCTCTCTCTCTCGACCTGCATGTCATCAGGGGCCTGCATGTGAGTCAGTCAACAGCTACAAGTATACCCAACCTTAACCTGGTAAATCCTACCTAAGTCAACTTCCAGTGACTCCCCGGTAGCTAGCCATCGCATTGTGTGTTAACTATCTGTTTAGCTTCCCTCTTTAATTAAGCTAGCAGCTGTAAATTGCGTTGCTACAATTTTTATTCATCTAGCCACTGTAAATTGCGCCGCTATAATTTTTATTAATCTAGCCACTGTAAATTGCATTGCTATAGATTCTCATGGACAGCCAAGTCAAAGTTGCAGAGCTATAGAGTTGCTACCTCAAGCTCGCCTTCGCCTGCCCCTGTTTCTCCACGTAATTCTCGTGTAGCTATTTGTATTGTTTGCAAAACAATTTACTTATATTGTGTATTTCTGTATTAGTAATTATTCATTGCGTTTACTCCCCAGGGAACGAAACCCCACAATAAACAACTACGTAACTTTATACCTGTATACCGTTACTGTAGTAGTGGATCCCTGCCCCTTCAGTATAATTTGGTGTTGTGAGATTGTTGTTGCTCAGGTATACAGTAAGAAAGGCGGTGCAGTGCGCCCAGTTAGCAAAGATGTAGGGAACGTCATGCTCCTGCTCAAGCCAATGCCCAACCTCAGCCTGTAGACGAGCTGTCGCCTAAACAATCAGATCAAACACCATGAGCCATTTCCCCTCTTATTCGACCAGACATTTCTTCTCCCCTTGATCATCTATTTGGTGGTAACTGGCCGGGGTATCCCATTACGGATTACGAGATCCAGGAGCAACTGCCAAACCACGAAAGCGCAACTATTCCCCAGGACAACCCTGCTAGCCAACCCGAGAAAACCGTTACTAAATTTTGTACCTTCAAGCTAGCAACACGGAAATTAATTTGGGTTCGACTCCTGTATCCGTATAGCACGCCTCTCTGATGATTATGTCCCCGCACGTAAACCAACCCACCCAGCTAAGGTCCCGTCAGCTAGGTTACGTACCCCCCTCATCACTCTAGAATAATATTCTCCCCCTTTCATCCAGTCAGGATCGCTGGCATCCTGCATATATTGGCGGCCCTAATAGTGAGACGAATCACACTCCCAGACTGGGAAGCCACTTGTAATCGACTCACTCTGGGGTTTGACTCCCCTCCGGCCCATGGCAAACCTGCCCCCGAGCGACCAAATGCTGTAATAAAATTCCTAATGCCTCAGAGGCCTAATTGAAGATATAGTATTCGTCGTGATAGGCTAGGCTACGGCTTGGCAGGGCGGTCAACGTAAAGTACTACCTTCTGATAGTCTACCCATATAGGACACGCATCAATATAAACACAATAACGATTCAGGTGTTGGGGGAGAGTAAGTAATAAATTTAATTAATTCTAAAGTATGACTAGAATTACTATTAAGACTATCATCATGATAATGGGAATATACTTAGAATCTAGTATCACACCCTGATAACATGATTATACACTGAACATTGATATAAAATTGGATTAGTTTTCCTTGAAAAAGAGATACACATAGTTTCATCTAAATTAAATGACATTGCATGATTGGTACAGCAATTTAAAACAGCAGAAATGTCTTCTTGCAACTGTACATAATCAGTTAAAAATCTTTAATATGTTTATGAATCTTCAAATCATCAGCATATAGAAATGCTCGAAAATTCTTTATAACACTAGCAACATAATTTATGAGTATATTAAATAATATGTGATAGTTTTCACCCTGTGGAATACCCGAAGATACATTATAAGATAAAAGTGAAGATTCTATTTTCACTGCAAACTTTCTTTCAGAGAAATAATTAGAAAACCATTTGACATAAGGTTTATCTAAACCTATTGCTTGTAATTTTTCCAAAATTACAAAGTATTGATAAGTATCAAAAGCTTTTCATAAATCAAAATATAGTGCATCAATTGATTTCTAGAAGTAAAATTTCCATATAGATGATTAACAAATTTAAATACATTAGTTGATGTTTTACCCATTTTAAATCCATGCTGACTATCTGAAATTAAGTTTTTTGTGTAAAAATTTGTGTCTATGAATTACCTTCTCAAAATACCTTTGAGAAATAGATATAGGTCTATAATTATTAACATCATGTTTGTTACCTTTCTTAAAAATAGGAGCAACTTATGTATTGCTTTTTTCCACAAGCTTAGATAGACACCACAGTAGTAGGATTATGTAGGTTCTGGCGGAAAGGCACAAGGGCATGGAGCTCATAGCTAAGGGGTCAGTGGACAGGCGCCAACCACTATCTTAGATCCAGGTGACCTTGACAGTTGACCTGTGACACCCCCCCCCCCCAAATAAAAGATCCAAAAAATTCCCAAAAAAATCCAAAACATTCCAAAAAATCTTTAGAAAATCTGAAGATTTCTAAAAATGCTAAAAAAAGTAAAATTATATATTATTTAAAAATTACAAAAAATTATTTTAAAAAGATTAAAAAAGGACCCCCTGAAATTTCCAAGTTTTCCTGGAGCAGACGAGACAAATTAGCTACTCCGAGCCAGAAGAGCAAGACTTGGGACTTTTGATTTTTGACCTTTAAAGCCAAAGCCCAAAAAAATATTTAAATATACAAAAAATTCCAAGAAAATATATTAAAAAAGTCCCCAAAAAATGTTTAAAACTTCCCCAAAATTTCCAAAAATCTATAAATATATATAAAAAATTATTAATAAAAATTTATTTAAAAATATTTTTTGAAAATTAAATTTGTTGAGGTTCCCCCCTCCTGCCACATTCCTAAAAATCAGTTGGCAGGCCTCCAACCCCCGTCGCCACTACCCAGTTAGCCATCTTGGTGCTGTCAGCCATCGTAGCATCCATACAGGCTACATGTGACCTTGAATGACATTTACAACAAAAACTTGAGAAAAATACATAAAAGTAAACATGCATATTACGTTACAGACTACTACCATCATAATGGATGCAGGTAACCTAGACCTTGACACATAACCTTGAAAACAAAAACTGGAGCAAATTCTATAAAAGTCAGCAAGCATATGTTACAGACTACTGCCACCATATTGGAAGCCAGTGACCTTGACCCAATGACCTTTAATGGCCTTAAAAAACTGGAGAAAAAATACACACAAGTTGGAAAGCATAGACATTACAGACTACTACCACCATATTGGAAGTTAGTGACATTGACCCCACAACCTTGAATGACCTTGAAAACTAAAATTCAAGAAAAATACATAAAAGTCGACAAGCATATGATTCTACAGACTGCTACCACCATGTTAGGTGCAGGCAACCTAGATCTTGAATGACCCTAAAAACCAAAACTAGAGAAAAGTCCATAAAAGTCAGCAAGCATATTACATTACAGACTACTACCACCATATTAGTTGCAGATGACCTTGAATTTGACCCTATAACCTGGATGACCTTGAAAAAAACTCCAGGAAATGTATAAAAGTCAACAAGCATATTATGTTACCAACAACTACCACCAAAGTGGGTGCAAGTAACCTTGAATTTGACCCTATGACCATTTATAATGTTTAAAATAAAAACTCAAAAAATTCCCAAGTGACCTGCTTGCAGTAAACCTGGTACCGAGGTATCTAAGAAGAAATACACTTCACCTTTACAGGTCTTCGCATGTATAAGTAAACTGTCACTACGGTTGAACTGCTTACTACACCTGTCACACAAATATGACATATGACAGGGATTTGTGGCACAATTAAAGCACTCATGTCACCGTACATTATGGTTGAAAGTAAGTGCCTTTATCACACAAGTGACACTGTTGATGTAGTAGTGGTTCAGGCAAAGACTCTCGGGCAGGCCTCTTGAATATGTAGGTGCTGGAGCTATAGAAGCAGGTAACGCCGGCAATGATATTCTAGTTACCACTCCCAACAAAGTCAATGACACTGCCATAGCTAACATTAGCTCTGGAATGCCTGAAGACATCGCAGATACAGAGTAAGACTTAGATGCAAAGAGGTAGAAGCTAGCCGAGATAATGTGTTTTTCACGACAGCCGTTGTCAAACTAAGCTTCTCAGATGATCTCCCTACTGCTTATAATATACATGTATGCAAGCCATATGACATCATATTAACTTTGAACAAATTGTACTGTACCATTAATACATTGTTCGGGCACCGACCAGCCAATCACCGAGTTACCACGTGATTGCAGCTGACCAATCACATGCAGACTTAGTTTGACAATGGCTGTCATGAAAGATACATTGTCTCTGCTATCTTCTTCCTCTTCGCATCTTCTGCATCAGAAATGTCTTCAGGCCCTCCAGAGCTAATGGTAGCTAAGGTAGTGCCATCAAACTCTTCGGGATTGGTACCTAGAACATCACTGCCGGCGTTACCTGCTTCTATAGCTCCAGCACCTACATATTCAACAGGCCTACCCGAGTCTTTGCCTGAACCACTACGTCATCAACAGTGTCACTTTTGTGGTAATGCATTTACTTTCTATCATTATGTATGGTGACATGAGTGTTATTATTGTGCCACGAATCCGTCATGTAATATTTATGTGACAGGTGCGGTAAGCAGTTCAGCCATAGTGACAGTTTACTTAGACATGTGAAGACCTGTAATGGTGAAGTACATTTCTTGTTAGGTACATTTGTACCAGGTTTACAGCAAGCAGGTCTCTTGTGACTTTTTTCGACTTTTTGTTTTCAAGGTCATTCAAGGTAATGGGGTCAAGGTTACCCGCACCCACTGTGGTAGTAATAGTGAGTGACATAATAGGCTTTTTTCCTTGAGATTTTGTTTTCAAGGTCATTCCAGGTAACGGGGCCAACCTCACATTCATCTGTATCCAATATGGTGGTAGTAGTCTGCAACATAATATGCTTGCTGACTTTCATGTATTTTTTCTTGAGTTTTTGTTTTCAAAGCCATTTTATGTCATGGGGTCAAGGTCACTGGCTTCCAGTATGGTTGTAGAGTCTGTAATGTCATATGGTTGTCGACATTTATGTATTTTTCTCTAGTTATTGTTTTCAAGGTCACCTGTTTCCAATATGGTTGCTACGATGTTGACAGCCCCAACATGGCTGACTGGGTGTGGGCGAGGGAGGTGGAGGCCTGCAGACTAATTTGTTGAGTGAGGGGTGTGAGAGGAAGTCTCAGAAAATCTAATTTTTTTTTAATTTTAAATAATTTTTAAATAAATTTTTGCTAATAAATTTTTGATATATTTTTTATAAATTTTTGTATTTTTTGTATTGGATTTTTTGGGGATTTGGGGTTAAAGGTCCTGAGTCCGGCTCTTCTGGTTAGGAGTCGCTAAAACTGTCTCATCTGCTTCGGGAAGAATGGAAAATCTCTGGGATTCCATTTTTAGTAATATTAAAATATTTTTTTTTTTTAAATTTTTTTTGTGTTTTTGGGGTCAAAGATCAGAGATCAAGGTCACATTGAACCAAGATGGTGGTCGATGCACCAGAATGACAGAGCATGATGTTGGGCGGTTGGCACCTGTGCACTGAGTCCCCAGCTCCGAGCTCCGTGCCCTGTTACCCTTGCACCAGAAACTACATAACCCTACTATTCACCAAATAAAAGACAAATATTAAAAAAATGAGTTCACAATGGAATAAATGTATTAGCACAACCTTTGTTTATAAAATTAGGAATACCATCAATCCAAGTAGCCTTACTGCTTATAAGTGTATTAATTTCCTAAATAACCAAAACTTTAGTAATTGTCGGAATTGGTAGGTGCAAAATATCACCATTATAATTGCATCGAGAATTAACGTTATGAGTTGAATTGACAAATGCCTCTGCGAAATGTTTACAAAAGTATTGGCGAGGGCTTCGGGATCTTGAACCATTATACTATTGGATGATGTTATTTTCTCTCTGTAGCCATTTTTCATAATTTTAACATATTTCCAAAAATTTGATGGATTACTTTTAAAATTATCATTAAAATTGGCTCGCCATTTTTTTTATCTATTTTAATTTTTTTCTTTCACAGCTCTCATATACTCAAAAAAGCAAGAATAATTATAGTCAAGATTTATTTACTTTGTTTTTGTATAACCTGAATAAATGTTATTTCATTTTTAAAAGTCTGATTATATATTTTAAAAACCATACAGGATATTTACATTTTGAAATTTTAACCTTTGGAATATCTGATTGATTAATATTTGAGAATCGCTATTAAGGTAATCTACAATTTGGTCAACATCTTGCATATTATATATAGGACACCAATTGAAATCATTAAAAGCTAAAAATTATGATAAGTAGTCTCCTTTTACATAATGACTATTAATGTAAGTATAGTTATATTCATTATAACTTTCTGAATAAATTTTACAGTAAAGCAGGATGATACTTATCTTCCTCTGCAATAGGATCCACATACTTTTCAACAAGCTCAATATGAATATTCGAAAAAACCAAGTCAAGTAATTCAGAAAATGGCTTAGTAAAATTAAATTGCTCCAGATTAAGAAAACTCATTTTTTTCTATAATGATTTGCCCATCTTCTTTTATTATATATAATAATGAACAATATTTTGGGTAAGAAATGCATTCCAATCAATACCAGGAACATTAAAATCACAGAATATAGTTATTTTATGAGCATAACCAGACAATTTAGAATTTAGGAAATTAAAATAATCATTAACATCACTTACAGACAATTGTGAAGGCAGATAAATATTTCCAAATTAGAAATTTTTTGCATTATAACTAGTAATTTGAACCGAAACAGACTCAATGTTATCTTTCAGAAAATCACATTTTTGTACAGTATGAGGATATTTAGATGAATTTACAGCTATAAGAACACCACCTCCTCTTATGAGGTTAGAAAATGTAGAATCACAACGTGTGCAAAATATGTGGTAACTATATGAAAAATAATTAGAATCAAGACAATTACTATTGAACCAAGTTTCAATTAAACAAATGACAGCGTAATCAACACTATTGATATTTTGAGAAAAAAATAAAGATTTAGTTTAGAGACCCCTCACATTTGATAATAAAGATAAAAATCAGCCTTCCCTGGAGTCATACATAATTATTAACAGCACCTTTGTTTGCCTCAACATAGAGTTAAACATGATAATCTAAGTATATTCGGTTTCGACTCCTCCAGCCATGTCACTATTATTACTAATAACAGAAGGCTGTTTCTCATTCAGTGCCGTTAAAATAGGAGACTTTGAATAATAATAATAATAATAATAATACTATGTAATAACAACCACAAAATCCAAACCAGAAGTATTACAGTCAACTCTCGATGTATCATTATCGCAGGTACTGATAAACAGCATCCGCCAACAATTGTTTGTGGTCCCAGCAAAATTCCTATGTAAATAATGTTAACATAAACCTCTTGTATCGTTTATAGCATGGGTGCATCGATCAAAGCATATTTTGGGTCCCATTACCTAGTGTATTTACTTGTGTATAGCACACCCTTTTTTTACAAAATAAAGGAAAAAAAATTCTGGGGTGTGTCTATGCACAGTGGGGGGGGGGGGGGGGGGAAGTGAAAGGGGGAGTGGTAGCCATAAATTGTCCGGGGATGTTCAGGGAAGTGGCTTGACTGTCTGTTGTCTCATCTCTCGCTCTTACATCACTCCTTTCCCTTCTCTCTCAGCTATCTTTCAGTTATGTGTAGGTCCCAACATCCCCTCCCCTACTAACGGCATCCGGCACATCTATCACACCGCAAACCAGAGCTGCCATGTGTTTCGGCCCCCTCCCCCCCTGCCAGATGTTTCCGGTCCATAATTCTGCCATCCCTCTTTGTTTCCGCGGCAGAAGTTAGCGAACCATGGTAAGGGGGGGCGGAGAGGGGATGAGCGAGAAGAAGGGACAAGGCGAGGAGAGGGGACAAGACAACTTTTTTTTTTTTTTTTTTTTTTTTTGAGAGAATGGTAGTATAACATTCTAACACTGTAAAAAAAAAAGAGAACCTGTCACTACTAAAAGGAGAAAAGAGAAAAACGAAAAACGAAGCTGGAAGTGTTGGGTAGTAGGAAATAAGGTTTTCTGAATTTTTTTATTTTGGCTTTTTACACCCAAGTTATATAATTAAAGAATTTCCCAAACAGTTCACAATCCCCACACATTAATGTAAAAAAGAATAATTTGTTTTGCCTTGTTATTAAACAAGGCACCACAAATTTTTGGTGCAATTTTATTTTAAAAATGTTTTTCCCTGGAACTTGTTGCAAAAATCATGGTGCGTGCTATACACAAGTAAATACGTTTCCGCAACTATTGTTTTTTAGCTGGTTGCTTATGCAAACGTCTGGTAACTGGATGTGAAATATGTCAAGCACACCATCATTTATCACAGCTTTGCAGCACTTTGTCTAGTGTCTTGTGTTTCCAACACGTCTGTCAACACTACGGTACAATGAGGCTGGCTTGTTACTTCCCCTTACATGCAGACAAGAGGGGAAGTGGTTACCTATAGCAACCAGCATGGCGAAAAAAAAAAAAAAAAATAAGGGTCTCTCGGCTGCGTGGGCCAGTCTTCACACGCCGGCCTAAAGTTAACGTGTGCCTGGCAAATACTAAATTTTTATCAAGATTATGCGTCACTGAAAATAGTTGCACCTATCATTACTTGGAATTCAAAGCAAATGGAATTGCCTGAAAATGTTAAGCACAACATTTTAATGATAAATTATTATTTGCAAAGATGTTTTCTTTTGTTTTAAATGCTGTTTCTCCCCTTAAGGTTTGTGTTTCATTGTATCTGGCGTAAAACTAACATGATTTTAAAACGTAATATTTAACTCAAGGAACAGCCTATTCGCGAATAAAATTATATGCCCAGAAGCATATACTTGACCTTCCTTTGTCACCAAAAATTGTTTGAACATAGAGCAACTTGTATTATAAGTGTAAAGATCATTTTCAGTAACTTCTTGCGGGGAACTCGGAGGATTTATAATGATTTATTTCAACAGACATGCATCTTTTCAATACACTGATAAAATGTAAGGGCCTATTCGACACCTTTTGTCGTCTAATAATGGGTAGGTAAGCTCCGAGTTGAGTGCAGTTTAACTTACGACAGGGAAAATCAGAGGAAGTGGTTTTGAATGATTAATTATTAAAGACAGTGAAGAAATAAATTATAATCACCTTATTTAATCATTTATGTCTCAAAATTACAAGTTTTCTTTGCAGCAAAAAATAATTAATTACTTTAAAAGATACACATTTGCCACAGGCGCAAGGTGTTGGCAACATGTAGCGGCATGTCCTCTTGCCGCCACCCCTCCTCCATCAGTCGCAGTGAACACACTGCCCGATTGATAACTTCTCCACGTGCTCTCAGCTGATCGAGTGTGCTTGGAACATTCAAAATTTGACTTGCATTCGGTGTCATATTATTTTCATTTTCAGAGGGTTTGAAAGTTTTAGGTCAGCTTACATTTGGTGTCAAATTATAATCATTTATATACTGTATTTTGAGACGTTATTTTCTTTATTTAAACAAGTTTGGGTAAAATATTTTTTAATGTATTATTTACAATAATACTTTTTCTATAATTCCCATTTGTATTGTGTTTATTAGCTAAACTGTATTCACAGATAATGTACAGCTCTTACTATACTCTACATTAAGTTTTATAAGGTTAGAAGTTGTATTTTACCGAAATCCCGCATGTATGGAGCCTGAATAACAATAGATTGAGAGTCGACTGATCATACAAACCAAAACAGGAGGATTAAAACAAACCAGTGTGACCTCTCCACATGCAAGACACATGTATTGATGTTCACTCTTGTTAGTCGAATTCCCATATAAAAAAAAACTGTCAATATTTCTAAGGAAAAAGCATGTTTATAAAAAGGACGTGACAAAGTTAAGGTGGAGAAGGATGATTAGTGCTTATTGTTATAGATTTGCATGAAAACCTCATGACTGCAGTTAGGTTGAGGTTTTACATATGGTGAAACATATGGTGAAAGTACTACTATAGTCCATTCACAATTTCTTCTGCCTTTTTGAATCAAACCTTTTGAAAAATCTCCCCATGTATAACGTGCTTGGTTGTTTCCAATATACGCCTTGTATCACAAGCGTTTTATACTTGTGTTCATACATGTTACTTTTTTTCCTGTTAAATTGAAATGTTATTCATATTTTATCTATATATTATAATGCTTCATTTATAAATAATAATAAAAAAACAGTGGGAAAACATGTGTGTTGGTAGTGCCTAGAAAGAAATAGTTCTTATACAAAATACTGTTACAACATAGTACGCACAAATCCGGTGCGTTGTCCCTCTGGTGTAATCTTCCAGACTTAGTTAAGCTTAGTTTGCACGAGGCGGAGGAATATCCTGAAAGTAGAACTTTAGCAGGGCTTCAGAAAAGGCTGAAGATACTGTGAATCAACTATAGTCTGCAGTTTCAACAGTTCTGAACTTAACTTCAAATAATAATCATTGCCGTATAGTGAGTGAACCTAAATTTGGCTTGGACGTCAGACACTATAGTCCATTCCCCATTGGAAGCAACTTTCTCGGAGCACTGCTAAATATCTACTTGCAGGCACATTTCGTATCCTTCCGACAAATGTAAACAAACATTGCCATGTGACTGCCATGTATGTCAAAATCAATGTTTACATGCCGTTGTGTGTGTACATTTGTTCGTATACTTTCGTTACACCTAAAAATAAACATTCTACTTTTAAGCCTGTCAAATGTGTTGTTTAAAGAGTTCTCTCTTAGGTCTATTTCAAAAACAATTTCATACGAATATTCACAGTTTAGGCCTATAACATTATTTAGGTCAGGTTTATGACATTTTAAAAATGCCTGAATTAACGATAGTTCTTATGGTTACATTACATTAACATATTTGTTTTCCACGACATAGCACATTGCACGTAATGCACGTTAATATTTTGCTGCAACTGTGTTAAACACTGTTACAACTGCGGGGTAATATACTGTAGTATTTAACTTTTTGTCATTGATATGTGTTGGGTTATTACTTTAAAAGGACGGCCTCAGTTCGAATAACGAAGGAATAGCCAGTCCAACGAAAAAGCGACATTAAAATCCAGCATGCAACTCATGTCGCTCATTTTTTGTTATAGAAACTTAAAATATAGCGGTGAACATGCACACAGATAAGCCTACCGTTACTTTTATTCCGCTCATATTTATATGTATTGCTACTTACTGTGTATAATGTTTACTGAAATTTATTGGAGCTGGGCTTGGTTATTTTGTTGGGATTGGTGGTAAATCACGCTACACGACTGTGTTTCAAACACCACCAGGGCAAAGGTACAACGTTGTGAAAAATAAACTGACGTGGATGTAAATAATTAAATTCACCATAAAAACAGTTCTCATTTACAATATATAAATAGGTCTTATCAAATATTTGAAATCACACACACACACACAGATCCAGCGTAACTATCGCCACGCCATGCTATTTCACACACAGCGGTTAACGAAACACGCCATAAAAGTATATTTATTAATATCGCCGAAAAACAGATTTATCACAACCTCATAATTTGCTTAGGTAAATTTAAAAAACACAACATCTACAAACGAGATGTGGTAATTTGAAGTATCTTTCGGAGTAAGTATAATTTATGCTTCGTTTGGTAAAACAGCAACACGCCATGTCATGGCTCGCCACGTCTGCCAACTTCATTTGGTTTCTGCCCAGCCACTGTATCTAAATATACTAAAATAAGTATTCAAACTTTAAAATCTCTTTTCAGTTGTAAATTACAAAGTCAAAAATCTCTATTTTGCTGTAATAAGTCAGAAATTAGCTACAATTGAAAACATGTTCAGTTTATCGCATACTAGCGAAGTAAAACTTCCCGAATGTGAAAGAGACAAAGATAGAGAGAGAGCGACAAAGCTCGCTCAGGAGACAGTTGTTTCAAAGTTGCTCTCGCTCAATAAAAAAACAACACGTACCATTACGGCCTACACACTATATTTTCCACTGTTATTTTAAACTGTAAAAATGAGATATGTTGCCATCGGGGCTACCTAAATATTTAAATATTTCAATAGGCCCTGTTTAATTTACAAACGTATACTAAAAAACCTGGTTAAAATAACATTTTAACTGTGAACTATTTCTTACTGCCCATTACCAACACGTCGCTGCTCTCACAGTTGTTAATTCATATTTAAAAAGAAATAAATATTACAAGTTATAGAAGATATTAAGGTGAAGTTTCATTTATTCAATAATACAGTACTCTAAAGTTAACCACAGTGTTATATATTTGTGGAATACATGTAATTGAAAAAACAGGTTGACGTGTTATACCTAGAGTGTTTTTTCAAAGGTTGATTTTCATAAGTCGCTTCCAATCGGGAATGGACTATAGCCTCTTGTTACTGCGGTCCTCAGTTTAGTTTCAGGTCCCACAAGACAGAAAGTTTGAAATAGATATTCTGATGTCAAGACCATGGCAGATGGTACTGCAGTGTTCCCACTTCCTTCCCTGAAGCTGCTCCACCCATTTTACCCTTCACCGCACTGCTCCTTCTGGCCAACCAAGACCAGGCACAAAGCATCACTTAGAACTAGCCTCCTCCATCTATCCTGACTCAGGCCGAAAGAGCAAACAACATGCACATTGGAAATGAACAGCTGAAGTGAATCTCGATGTTTTGGCAGTTATGGTTTCCCTTAGGAGAAAACTACAAAAACACGTTCAAACAGTAAGTACTAAAAAAAATAGTTTCATCCATTTTCTGTTAGGGAAATCATACTTGTCCCAAGTTTAATTAATTTGGACAAGTACGTGTGCCATTGTGCATTACCACGTCATCTATGCCTCTGGTAATTCAGGGCACCATGTGTGTATGCGTATATGAGCCATGTATAGGCTGTTCACGGTAAAGTGAGCATTTTTGAGGCAAAAGTTTTGTTGTAAACACTTGCAGTAGAAGGTAAATAAGAAAGCTGGCTGCAGAGCCATGGTGGACATCTTGGATAATGTCATGCAGAAAACTCCTACTTTGTCATTCCTTACCAGCAGCAGCCATCTTGGATTTCCCTTTTTTCCTTAGGAAATTCCCTTTTTCCCTTTTCTCTGGTTGGCTAAGCGAGGCTGTCATAAGGGTCTCATCTCAGATTGACTACTGCATTCTACCTTGATTTTCTCTTGCTTTGTCATTCCTCTTTGGTTTTCTCTCACACACTCAAATTCACTCCTCGTTCTTTTATGCTCTATCATTCCTACTTGTCTCTTTTCCACCCCTTCTCTCTCTCTTGCCTACTATCATTCCTTCCTGTCTTTCCCTCTCTCTCTCTCTCATTCATTCTATAGTTTTGAGGGTTTTCTCATATTCCGCCCGGTCTACCTTATTTTTAACCTTTCCTCTCCCTTGTTTCCCAGTCCTCCATCTAGGATGTTCCCTCATCACCATTGTCTGTTATAGTTGGCCATCTTTGATCCCCGCACCCACCACCAGAGTGTGCTAAGCCATCTATAATTCCCATGCCTGCCTCCAGTCGGCTGCTGTAGGTGGCCATCTTTGATTCTCGCATCTGTCACCAAAGTGTTTGAAATTCTACAGTTCGCTGCTAGGAGCGCTGGTATTGAGGTTAAAAGTTTTGTACATGTGTGTTGGTTCACTTGTCACCAGCAAAGGTGCACTAGCATCAGGGAGTTTAAACAACAGCCCCCAGGAGTGCTGGGAATTTTTTTAAAAGGCCATTAGAAGGCCACCCGCACTGAATAAGGTAGAACCACCATCACCCGAAAGACATACACAAGGCGGCTAGTCAGCCAGGCCAACCTATACTCCGTCCACCGCTCTGAACTGGACAGAAGGGAGTAAGAGTTGGTTCTGTAGGTCTGACCCCTTTTGAATACCAACTCAAGCATCGTTGGTGTGCAGCCTGAGGAAACCCACCGCTCTGTATCCACCGCTGTGAACTGGGCTGGACGAAGGAGCACAGGGTACGACTCTTACCTGTACGGCTGCCACATTGGAAGTACACAAAGCTAGGGTCCATCATTGCCTGCTTCACTCTAGCAAGACTAGTTGTACCTTCCGTATGCCATACACTCGGAAGTGTGGTGCTCAGCGCAAGATAAGAAGGGCAACTAACGCCTCCAAAGTTAATCTGAGTTATAACCCAGCTCTAACTGCACTTCGCAGCTGATCCCCCACAGGGTAGAGCTCATGCCGCCTGCCAGTTGGAGAGGTCTCACCTCCCAGCTCCCTCCCAACACTTATTTCCAGCACTCATCAAGACAGACTGGTATCCTCACACAATAACAGCAGCTATCCGCAGGGGCGAAGATATACCCTTTGGCATCGCCAATCCCTGGTTTGCAGGCCAGCAGCCCAGCACAGGCCCCGACCAATTCCATCAACAACAACACTGCCCCAGCACCAGCAGCAGCAGACAGCTACAGCCACCACAGCTGGGATAACAGCCACCTTGGGCCACTGTTCAGTCAGGTAAACTTGTGGCAGTGTGCCCACCGTTTCGTCAGACCATAAAAGCAGCATTCGGCTATGTACCTAGACGTCAGGACACGTGTACTACTCTCTACACAGTGCATGCTCCGGTGCATCACCACAATTAACTGAGGTCATAAGCTCATCTTACTGGCGACACAAACAAAACATTAACTAACAGCTGCGACCTCCTCTCAGCCTAAGGCTGTCATGCATCAGTACATAACATTAAAGGCTGTTCACGATAAAGAGAGCACTTTTGAAATCAACCTTACAAAAAAGTCACTGCCCCTACCTGCATATATTTTAATGGGTGCAATGAGTGATATGTGTCAAGTAAAGTTGGTAACGATAGCGGGGAAAGTAGTTCCATATATTGACATCCAACAAAAAGTGTTAGGTAACCATTTATAGTTACTTAAAATTATTTAACTCCCTTTCTGTATTTTTTAATGCACTGAAGTGTAAAAATGAGAAGATTTGTATAATATTTACTTTCCTAATAATTTCATAATTTTTCTTGACCGGCGCATCAATAAAGTGAAAAAGCCCATGGCAATGTTAATTTTACATAAGGCGGAAGAACACACAATATGCATACAAGTAGATCTTAAGCAGGGCTTTCAGAAATGCTCATTTTGCAGTGAACAGCCTATTTCAAAATTTAATCTACAGTAAATATATGACATTGTTTATACAAACCATTACACCACGTACTTTTGCTGAAATAGTTGAAACAAAACATGAATAAAGCTTATAAGTACGAACTGGCATTCAAGTTTCAAGTTGGAAACCAGAACTTCAACATAAAAAACAAAAATGGTTAAAGAAAATACTACTGTTCATTGGATTTCTATATGTTGTGAAGGTACTATGATGTCACCGTCATTTGGCACTGAAAATAATTATTTGTTACTCTGCAATTTAATGTTTGTGAGGGTTAATGAGAGACAAACAAACCACTAGGCTACAAACGGCCAATTCAAAAATTAAAAAGTTACAAATAGTAGTACTCATACATATGTAATTGCAGATGGACACAAATACAATGCCATCACTCACCACCTGATGTAGCTAGTCCAAACAACAAAATATTGCACTTGAACATTCACATGTGAAAAAGTGCCAAATTTCTATTAATGTGTACACATCCAAAAGTACCAACCTGAAAAAACTTACGCCCATGTCATTTCAATTTTACATTTATTAAAGTATATTTGTGGTTTCTTCACACTTTTTGAATCAAACCTTTGAAAAATCACCCCATGTATGACGTGTTTAGTTATTTCCTACATATGCCATGTATCACAACCATTTTATACTTCTGTTAACAAGAAAGTATCTTATTGTTCGTAACATTGAAGTTCTAGTATGAAATAGTTCTCATGCATAATATATTATTACAACTGAGTGTGCACGAATTTGGTGCATTATCTTTTGGTATAAATTTATAGACTTAGTTACGCTTAGTTTGCACGAGGTGGAAGAATATTGTAAGTAGAACTTTAGCAGTGTTTCAGAAAAGTGTGAAGTAACCACGAATGGATTATACCATGTAACGTACTGCTGTTGTACCCTGGTCACCCAAGGAAAATAGCTTGGTCCCAAAGGCCCCAAAACCTCACAGCTCCCAGAAACAACCCAGTGGGATGAAAGTAGGTTTAGGGGCCATATCAGATTATAGTTAGGGAGGAGGAAGATGGCTGTGTAAGAAGTCGGCATACCAGTCTGTTTGCTGTGTGCATGTCTTTATCAGGAATGGAAGGCACAGCAGTGCTCATAGGGCCAGCAGATAGACGTAGACAAGACTTCACAGGCTGATATTCACCAACCCCTCAGGTCAGAGTGCAACACGAAAATAATTTGTACAAGTTAGCATTATGATTGGCAGTAAAAATTCAGTACACCATGCATAATTTTTTAAGAGATTTTAACATGTACATGTTGTTTGTTTAAACCAAGGTTCTGTGTAAGTCTACAACAGTCAGAGGGGCATTCAAGGAACCTCCTTCCGGCTGCCATGGTCACTAGTTTAGAAGCTGCCATGGACGAGACAGGACATGCACATGGGGGAGCCATCAACCTTTGCTTGGCATTAACGGTGTTAGTTTTCAGTCATCATAATATAATCCAAAACCTTTTCCTTCTTGCTGCACTACAGTCTTGTTTTGCAAGGACTTGTGTAGTGGCTTTAATTAATTTTCCTCACAGTGTGAAGACATATGGTCCTGGCTGACTCCGACTCTTAATCTGCTAACATTCCGGCCAATGAGGATCTCAAAAAACATTTTCTAGAATGAATGCACTTAAATATTGTCTATTTTAATTTTATTTTTGTGCAGAGATATTTTCATTTAATTTTGAGGGCTAGGTTATCTGCGGCCATATGTGAAACTGAAATACTCGGAATCTTCAGATTGAGTTGTTTATATGTGAGTAAGTTCAATCACGTTGGGCAAACACTGTTATGGGAGGCAAGGCATCACTTACTGTGCCCTTCAGCTCCTGCCCAAGAATATGAAGGAACCTACCCGAGACTTCTTGTTAGCGACAATGGGCCTCTTGATCCTGTTAACCCAAGTCTCGATGAACCGCAAGAAGCCCTCAACAAGGTGGCCCTGCTCCTCGATGCTGGGCATGGTGTAAATGTTGCAGTGTGGGGCCCCATCCAGAATGCGACGGGTCGCCTGCTGGTTCAGCGGAAGCAAGTACATGCAGAAGCGCCAGTACTTTTGGGCCTGAAACCACCATGCACACTGCTGCTAAGCACTGGGAAGGCACAGCATCATTTGTTTCCTTTCCGTAAGTGTACAAGGACAGCAAGTAAACACCAGTACAATTTGTCTTCTACTTTAAGACCTTGACCATACAGGTTGTTTCGTAACTAATGTTATAGGCATTTTTGTAATGTTTTTCCATAAAGAATCACCCCCCAAAGTCTGTAACATAAGTTATAAAACATCCTGTATAATCCACTCTGCCACACCTCTTGGTGACTTGAGCTGTTTGCCAAGCAAAGCCACAGTGTTGTGGTTCCAAGGGTATAATGTAAAAAACATGCTACAGCCTAATTTCTCTCCAGTATGAACATAAGACTCCGGCAAAGGAACCTTAATCCTCGCTCTATTCCACAGCGATGGTGGCTTTGTAGATGACAACAATAACTTCTTGCAGCGGTCAAGTTTTGATATTTGTGACGAAAATTTCACATAGTTCTTCCCTCAAAAATTTACTGCTACATACAGCATATCTGAAATCCCAAATCACGGGATGCATTCCTACTTAAAATATAACCCTGTCAGAGTAGCAAACAGCCCCAGCACGAGAGATCAGAGCCGACACAGACAGTGTCCAGCGAAACAGTAAAGTGTATTTTCCGTATATTTCCTGCTTTTACCTTGGAGTTCTTGTGCACCAAAAAAATTATATGAGAAACTATCAAGAACAATAAAAATCATGTTGCTTATCTGTGAATGTTTCTGTTGTATGTAAAACTGGTTTCACGATACAGCGCGACATGTCCAATGTCAACAGGCGGCAAAATTCAATACGGTTTCACTATCAAGTGACACATGGTCAGCGACGAAGCTCATCTCAGACTATGCTGCAGTATATTTAGAGTGAATGCATTATCTCCAGCGAGAAGAGTCACTTGTAGACCATACCAAGGGGAAAATAGCATTTGACACGCAAAGAAAAGCACAAATGAAACCACCATAATGGCAGATACACACATATTAAGAGGCTATATCGAGTTCTGCTCCCTGGGCAGATTGTCAGTGGAGCCCAAAAACACCACTTAGCAACTCTGTACCCCCTGAGAGCTGTGAACAGCCTGGGTGCTTGGTTCAACTCCCAGCTTGAATAAGGCCTTACGAGAATCTTAAATGCTCCAGCCTGATCAAAATTGAACTAACTCTTGAGGATCAATCTCCCAGGGACTCGAAAATCTATTGCACTCCTGGTCGGTGCAAGCTTGCAATAGCCGGACAGTAGTAACTAGGAGTAAACATACTGTGCCCTAAAGTATACTGATTAGGGCCGAGAATAAATACCAGTTTCTCTTTTTCCAACTTGTCACGAGGTACAGTTTCTGTTGAATGTTTAAACCTGCCCCCAGCTTGTATAAGGCCGGGGTAGAATTTACACATTCTGAGCTGATTGACCTACAGCAAGTTACGCCTCCAGATCGCCAGGTTTCTAACAATATCTACCGTCCTAGGCCGGACTGGGGGACACAGGTACCGCCCTGAGTTTGGAGGTGCTTCAAAGCATTTGCAGGTGTGTTGATTGCCAGCTAAATGCCTTACACCACTACAGGCACTTAAGTAAACTACAGAGAAAGGCATTAAGAGCATCTGTAAGATAACTACTATTATTAACTTCAGCAGAGAGCACCCATACTAATTGTGAACCCGCATTAATTCGGGAAGAACCAGTTCATATATTCAGACCCCATACTACGCCCGCACTAACTGTAGAACCCCTGGCCAAGCTATTGCACAGTACACAGACAGTTTGTTGGGAATAGATTGGCAGTGGCATAATATAGAGTTTTTGGACTCGCCCCTGCAGAGGTAGCCGCGGAGATCCCACCTGCCACCGCTCAAACTCAATCCTCGGCGAAAACTTCACAGTCGACTTACATGGTACAAACCTTTTCGAGCAAGATAATCCATTTGCGTTTACCACCCCTTAGGACATAAGCGTCCTAAAGCGGCTCCGAATCATCCCGACTTCGTACCTGCTCGTATCCCAACTCGTCCTACACTCTACTGAGGCCGGATAGATAGCACACCGAACAGTTCTGTTTACGCCCCACTTCAATGTTACCCGTGCAACTGGTTTCACAAACTTTGACAGCCTTAACAGTAAGGAAAACCAAAAGCCTTGTATCGTTAGTCCTTCCAAATTCAACTAACTTTAGGGATTTTCTCTCCTTCTCCTGTCACCACAGTTAAACCCAAGAGAACTAAGACATGACTATATTATAATGTGGGAAGTACACAGACCCAGCCAGCTTTTACTGTATTTTATTTGTGTTTTAGTATTTCCTTGAAGTTAACAGCCCATATTCGCACCAGATACGAGAAGTAGGGCAAGGTTCCCAGGTTTTAGAATCCAGGTATTATTATCCAAGGAGAAAACCAACGTCACTTTAAACCCAGTACTCGTAAAATTGGGTCTCTACTGTACTCTTTTGAGAGCGCACTCTTTTGCACAACCTAGCGAGAGCACGACTTTGTGCTCTCTCAAACTCTTGCTCTGTGAAACTGAGACAACAAATCTCTTGTTTCTCTCCTATATCATGCAGACAGCTGATGCTAAAAGGTGCAAAATCACGTTAAGCTAAAATCAGAGTCATAGTTATTGTAGGTAAGTTATCTATGTTGAAAAAAATTCACAATTAATTATAGCAATACCAGAATAATTATTAGGGCACAGAATATAGTTATTTTTGTTTTATACATTTCCATTATGTTAAAGCAAAGAGACAAAAACAAACAAGACTTTGTCAGAAATCCTTATAAATACATAGATATTATGTAAGTTATTTCTTGTCTAGAAGAATCAGAATTATTCACTTACATGTAAAATTTGACATGATTTTTGGCCCAGAAGCTACTACAACCTTATTCAAACACTGAAACAATGTAAACAAATATGGCACATGATCAAAGTGTGCTGGGAGAGCTGATAACTTACCCGAAATGCTGTTTTGGTTGACAGCCTCCGTACACAGAACTGTAAAATAGGAACCTTTCCTGATAATTCATTAATTTTAAATCTCTAAGAACTGCAGGCACCTTGATGCTGAGCCCCCCCCTCCTTTACATGGGAAACGTCTTGCTGCCACACACTCATCCATGTGGTGCGGCCGAGTGGCAGTGAGTGCGACTGTACCGTTCTTCCCTAAGCTGGCATTGTTTTCACTGTGAGGGGCATGGCACTTACTAGAGCTAGAGGATATAGAGAAAGTGGATGAAGACAGAATGTGGGAACATAGAAAAACTGCAGCCCATGATTTTGCATCTCATAATAAATAGTGTAACTTTGCCACTCACCAGAATCTGCATTATATATATGATATACTGGACTTCTACTGTTAACTTACTTCAACTTTTACATTATGAACAATATCTAGGGGCAAGCATACATTCACTGTTTGTCTGCATGCATAAATTTTTTTATTTAGTCCCACAGAAAACAATCCACAAAGATTCCTATTGTAATTTTATTGCCCTTTACCCAGCGTTCTCAGTCAGCACAGGAATAAGTAGAAACCTGAAAAAGGTTTTATTCATAATTGTGTTTTTTTTTTTGAAGAAGAAAAAGGTGTTATTTTTGTCAAAAAATGGTGTTATTTTCTTGCTACAAAAATGCACGTTTCTGCATGATAATTGCTCCAATTTTTAATGTGCTCTTTATAAATACATACATAATTTGAGATATGTCACTATATTCATAAAACCTAGAATTGGCAATGTTATTCCTATTGATACGCGGTGTTTTCTATCTATTGTTATTTCCGCGCAAAAATTCCTAACTCCCAGAGAAATATACAGTTATGGATTTAATACAGACAACATTGAAAACAAGTTCACATCTTACTTGAGATTTTGTATTCTGCCTGTCACCTGGAACAACAAACGGTCGCAATGCACTGGCAAGGGCATACTGTTTCATGAAAAAAATAATGTAAACAATTCATACACATCTATAATAGCACTGTTTTAAAAAAAAAGTGCCTTGAGAGAGAGAGAAATATCTGCCTATACGTTTTTGAACTATTGAAACTTTCAACAACAGATATTTTCGTTAGGCCCGCTGACAAAATTTTCGTTTCTTTTTTTACGGCGTATATTTACAGAGAATGTGTATGATAAAAATACAGTTTACTGGACGAATGTAAGTTTACAATACGTGATAAATTTATTTACAAATATATTCTAGTAAGTAAATGCATATTAACACATTTCTCAACGGTGCACCGCTTTCTTTGTAAAAAATAAAGAATTGTTGGTTAAAACGTGACGATGATACAATATGATTGTAAACAACGCGTGAATTCCATAGATAGCATGGTGCTTGGTGGACGTGAACACTACAATGGCATGTTTTCCTAATGAACAAACTTTTGCAGGGCTGTAAGTAGAATTTCACTCAAAGTGATGCATCATCACTTGCGCTCATGTTATCTATGGTCATAAATACACGTGATGGGAAGTAAACATATTTTCATTTAAGGTGATAAATCAATAAAATCTACTGCCCAACTTATGCATGCATTTGTATTCGAATATCCAAAAACACAAAATACGTCTTAAGAAGCAAATATGTGATGTAAAACAATAATAATTCGCGAAAATACTACAGAATTTTGTACAATTCGTGAATTACATCTGAAATTCTCAAAAATCACAATTGTTAATTTTTTATGTCAAAAGTCTTGTTATTTTTAGCTTTATCACATTTGCTAATTTTTCAGGTCTCTACTAATAAGTAATAAGGGATGAAATAGAAACCAGTGTAACTATAAATTTTTCTTAAAGACAAAAAACTTTAGTCTTTTAACCAGGGGAGAATCAAATTGTTCACACTCATTAAGCTTGAAAACTTCTAGCTTGGAAATTTTTTAAACAGTACTGTATGTGTTAATTACCTCCTGGAGCTGGAAGTCTGTGTCTCCCCGGGTGCAGATGTAATGGTCGAGGTAGTTCCAGTTGAAATTCTCCAGCTTCTCCGTGGTGAAGGAGACCCATGACAGTTCGTACGTGTCATGGTGCGGGGCGTGGAAGCGGTATCGATAGTGGATGTTGAAAGGTGGATACGGGTGTCTGTAAACAATCGACAGAGAACTAGAGATGAGATTTTCAATATGCCAATACCTCAACACATTTTCACACAGTAGAACCTTCCTACATCACCTCCATTTATAGCGTGTGTCTTTCTATAAGGATATAATTTTGAGGAACCATAAATAGTATTGGGGAAAAAAATAAAAATATTAAGTGAAGTCCATTACAAAATAAATTTATTGATTTTTTTTTTGTTGCTACACATTGCATTACTTTTGGTGAGTGATGTACTGGACATAGCACGTATTTCAAAGTAGATATCACCCTTCCTAGGTCACCACTACCAACCAAAAACTGTTGACTCCACCCACCCTTCACCATTCAGGCAGTCAAACGTTTATGTGCACACGACACAGTCATTTGTTTGTCCTACTACTGTGCACTTCTCAATTTGCTTGTGTTATTACAGCTTGGATTTCTCTTGGTTCTTGATTACTGTTTGTTGACAATTCAAAATGCTTAGATTTTTTTTGGACTCTGATTTGGTAACATTTTTGGCATGATTTTGTGAATGATTGTTGACAAACCGCACCTTTTATATGGACTTGTGATTTTGTTAAAATGAGTGGAAAGATGGCCAGCTTGTCGCACTGTATGCAGGCTGCAATTTGTTACACCCGACAAGCAACTGATATCACTGATGGTTCATCAGCAGTAAGGGAACAGTTGGCAGAAAGAGTAAATATTTTCTTCAACAGTTGTGCGTCTACTTTGAAGTTTCTATCGTGTTAGTGTTTGGATTCACTGCTCGGCCGGGCACGCTGCCACGTTTGGTGTCGTTCAGTTGCCTCTCTCTTATTCCTATTCCTACCTCCCCCCCTCCCTGCCCATACTCCTTGTCCGTCGAGCACTTTCAATCGCTTAGTATACTTGCTTGTTGGCCGGCACCTTGAGAGGATCGCTGTGAACTTCATGGGCCTACTACTTTTGCCACAGCTTACTACCAGATCACCTCTTCAATCATGAGAGCTTTCAACATTCACCCACAGCGGGATTTCACCTATACTTAAAATATGCGACAAGTATTCAAAATTCACCTAAGTGTGGTAATTATTGAAGGCTATGCCCAATATTTGCAGTATTAATTGCTTGTAAGGAAGGTGCAGTCAAGATGGTGAACCAGTCCGTAAATTGTGGAAAGAGCTGTCTTTTTAATGGGGCTGTAGTTTGAATTTGAATTTTTTGAAGTGCTAACATAGTTTAGGGTTGTGGCGTAATGTAATTTGGTTTGAAAGTTTAGGCCCACACGTACAAAATTGTAAGTTGATAGCTAAGCTGAGAGTTGCTAATTTTTCTGGGTTCGTCAGTAGTGTGATGTTAGAGTTTGTTGTCGCTCCCCTTTGATGACCCTTATTTCTTTTGCATTCTCATTGTCCACAATGCTGGCCAATAATTTTAAGGGGTTTGTCAATGTGTTTTACTAACTGGCCACTTTTGTGGGCTGCAGACCAGTTTGTATAATTTTCGCCTCACCGCGATGTGTAATTTTGCAAGCCTTTTCAGGCGACGAGGCCATTTTGATGACACTTGTTGGAGCTTAATGTACCTGATTGGATTAGTGTCATAAAGTAACAGCGTAATAGTTTTGGGAAATCAACTAAAAGCCTTTGCTGTAAATTAAGGAGATACAAGTTTTTGAGCCACTTATTATTTAATGGTGTTGGATGTGGCAAGTATTATACTTAAGCTTCAAGAAGTGTATACATGCATGTTGTGGTAACTATATTTTAAACCAAGCATTTATGTGGCTCATGAATATAATATTACACTGTTTGATAGTGTGAGTAGTACAATTAAAAACTTGGCGGGCAACTCTTTATCATGTTGAAAGTTAACCTTGACCTTGGCACAGCAAGGAATGACCTACTGCAATGAATTCTTCATGGTGAAGAACACACGAACGTGACAAGAAAGATTGTTCACGCAGTGTGATATTTTACACATGTTTTCAGGAAATGTAAACTACTTTATGCACGTTAATTGGAAGTCACTTTAATAGGGTTTATGCCTCCTTTATTATAATTGTTTGTATTGCAATTACATCATTTTAGAGCGGTGTCGTTAAATACTTAACTAATTTTTATGGTGGTTGTGGACTGGTTATGTTATTTCACAGTAATAAATATTTTAATATTTATTGGAATTTGTGTATATGATATAGATATAAAGGAAACATATGGTTTAGGAATTAGTGAGGCACCCAGGCATTTTTGCTATTGTACTTGCATTTCTGTATTGTAAAAAGGTCTAATTTTGAATTGTGATGATACCAGCATACTTTGTACCAAATGTAAATAAATTAAGACTGTTAATTAGAATTTGGTGTTATAGTCAATTAAATTAATTATTGCATTTTGAAACCTTTTTTGGTGCTTTTTTCTTGCTGAAAGGGTTTTTGATAAATTTGATACTTTTAATTCTTTTAGCTTTTGCCTTTTTGTATATTTTTTTTTCACAAATTGTGTGGTTTACCACACAATAAGTTCATGGTTTCAGAATTTGCTGCAGTGATGCTCATTCAAATTAAAGGAAAAGGATTGACTTATGTATAAAACAATAAAATTTTATTTCTCTTTTAATAAAAAGGACTACTTATGTATAAAAAACATACTGACACTTGTTTGACTGAATAATATAATTTTATAATAACAAAAATTTTGTTTTGATTTTATTTTTATACTGCTTTTGTGCAGAATTCTGATCATAACTATTTTATATTCAATGCGGTAAATATGAGACTACAGGTTAAACCATCACTTCAGTAGGAAAGTTAATTACTGTAGGATTTTTATTTTGCCTTCATAAGAAATAGTTCTCCATGAAAACCAATACATTTCACTATGCCAAAAAATAATACCGTACTTTCGGACGCAAATAATTGCATTGCATTCTTCTCTCCAGCAGCCCAAGTTTGATTCATTAATACAGCAGAACCTTTACATAGTGAACCTCTTTATAACAAAAACCTCTCTATAAAAAAAGACTGAAAAGTCTGACTATATTTACTTTACTTCTATATACCTCTTTTTTTTTTTTTTTAACTGTAAACAAAACCCTAAATTTGTCACATATTTCAGATAAAAAATAAAATTAATAAAAGCCATAATGTTAGTTAACTGCTGTAGAAGCTGTAAGTATTATTACTCTGTGTGAACCAAGCATTTTTTTATCATAAGAGTTTTCATTACTTATTCACAAATTTAGAATTTTGCAAATTTTTTGTTTACATAATGTGGCTCCAAACAAAATTAGTGGTTTATTTTTTTTCTATGACAATGGTAATTTATTAATAGTAGCTATAATGTTTTACTGTGCAAGTGTACAAAAGAAAATCCTTTTAATACTTTTCTTAAATAAATCAATACAAACGAACCAATGCTACTAATTTACAATGGCAATTAGATTCACAATTGAAGGCATGATAAAAAAAGAAACAAATGGTAAATCACCTCTCTATAGAGAACCCTTCTATAACAAACACCCAAATCCTGGGTCCCTTCAGTTTTGTTATACGGAGGTTTTACTGTATCAAATACCGTCCAAACCGTAATATTTCCATTATATTCTGCAAAGTAATCACATTCGTTTTAAAGAAACAAAATAATGCACACATTTTTCCGTTGCAGTAAGTGAAGCAGGGACCATGGTGGTGTAGTGGTCAGACTACTTGCCTCTCACCTAGAAGAACCAGGTTCAATTCCCGACGGGACTGCTCCCGGATTTTCGCATGTGGGAATCATGTCGAACTTGTAGCAGCCACGGCTGGCTGCACACATGTTTGGTAAATAGACTGTGCTGACCCACTTGGCCATCAGTATAAATATAGGGATGCAGCCCAACCCCGCCCTCCAGATGATATACATAGTGCTACACGTCGGAGCCGACGACGCAGAGGTCCCAGCAAGGCTGATACGACGAAGGCATCTTACCAGTCCAGACATTGGGGAGCTCATTGGCAATGATGTCTACGACTACAGTGGTGAGCATATTCAGTTTAGCAGTCGGGTGTAAGGCTATCTCTCGAGACTTCGTTATGCTGTAATCTATTTATATTCTGGCAAGGACAGGCAAGAAGTTAACTCTAGTCTATTAACCTCACCCTAGTACGAGATTACGGGTTGTGTTTAGGATTAAGAGTAATTGTAAATGATTCTGATTAATGTAAAGTTTCATGTTAATAAAAAGTATTGTGCTTAGAGAATTTCCAGGTTACTTGTACTTACTGGCCACTGAGCTACTAACCTAAGTGTACGTTATCTCCCTGAACTGCAGTAACTTGAGTGATTGCATAGGACTTAGGATAAGAATTAATTTAACTGTTTTACAGGAAGTTAAGTGGGCAGTCAGTAGGGAAACGGTACAGACTGCTGGTCGGCAGGTTTTCTCTGTGATCTGTTGTTTCCTCTGCCCTTACACTATGTCACTGCTTCATACCTCATTTCATTCTCATTGACTCTCAAGACATCGTTGTTAAGAGTCAACCTAATCTCTTGACTCTCGACTTGTCATAAACGAAGCATTACATGTTAATCCCATTGTTCTACAAGTATGGAACAGTTGATGCATGCACGATCATTTGAAATGTCCATCGAAGCCATAAATTTGATTGAAAACTGCACTGCAGTGTAAAAAAAACTGCTATTTATTTTACAGTGTCACTGACTGCATTTTTTAAAAGGAATATTGCAACTGTAATTTTAAATTTTTTAGTTATAGCATTTATGGATTATTTTCGTTCAAAGATAATCTGTAAACTATTTTCAAGAAGCTGTATATATCATGAAATTTTATGATAACACAATTGATGGCAGCACTGTTCGTGATAGGCAAAATCAGAATATTTTGGAAGTTCGATAGTTGCGATATAATCAAAGTTTTCCCATTTTTGTGTGTAGTTTTCAAATGTATCATTCATTTTGAAGTTTTCTTTCTCAACAAGAGATGGCACTAGATGCACTACAACAATTATGTCATTTTTTAAGATAGTCTGTAATTGATATTTATCTTTCTGCCATTTTTATATAAAGATTTTATGTCACGGAAGTGAACGGAAGTTACTGCAATAATTCAGTTTCTGGAAATAAATTATAGCACTTGTTTTCAATTTTGTAATTCTTTTTGAATTGCAAAGAGCTTTTAACTGATCTAAATACTTGAGAATATATAAAAATCATTGAAACGAGAACAGATTCTAAATAGAAAGAAAATAATGTAAAAAAAAAAAGGCATGTAGAAGCTGTTAGTGTTGAAATAAAAGGCCAACATAACTTGACTATAATTTATTTGTTCCACTATTTCACAGTTTATAAACATTCATAAAATGTTTCATACACACTTTCTTATACCTCTCCATATATCCTTTCCCTCTCTCTTCTTCTTTTTCAATCCTGTATACCAAATGCATCATTCTAAATTTCCTTGCACACCTCTTACAATTGCGTTTTCGACTATTGCATATTAAAGTTTGGGAATTTTTATATTTCATGTTTCTGTCCGAGTTTCCAAGGCTTGTAATAACTCCGGAATACATATTACGGCAAAGAATTGTTAAGGATCAAGAACTTTAATTGTCACCTTTTTCAAATATAAATATTACAACTTCTTATGAACACAAGTCTCATAACTTCAGCCAAATATGCCATTAATTTGATGCGTGATGCGTAGATATGCTATATCATTTTGCTGCAACTATGTATTATCATATAACTTGCATGCCCCAGAAATGATAAAAACCCTAAATGACAGCTATCCAGGCCAGCATATTGTCTCCATAGATAAGGTGGATGTCTGGAGAGTGGATTGCCCCTGAAGGAAGAGAGTATTATAAATCGCCCCCAACCTAAACAAAACCAAGTGAGAAAGGAAACTCGTAGACCACTCAAGCGAAAATGCTCCTAAGCTCGCGCAGCCGACACCAACAAGACCTGCTTCTAGCCACCTCCGAGAGATGGCAACAAGTACAGCTCCGCCTATGAGGGAGGAGCCACCCCCGTCAAAGCTGCCTGAAAGAGCCGAAGTCACCCCCAGCCCAGGAGGATACATGGCCCTGCACCACCACAGGATGGCAGTTGATACCTGCAGCTTGTCTTAGCACCAGTTGTGCTAAGGCTGTCTGCTCTCTTCCACCTCGCGAAGTAACACCCAGTGATGACCATTACCCAATGCCAGACTTCTTCAAGCACGCACTGCAGCCCTGAAGAGTCCCACCCCCCACCCCCCACCCCCTACACTTGCTTGACACTTGCCATCAACCCCACACCCCATACTCTCCCCTTAAGTCGCTTCAGGACAACATAGCTTCAGTTAGGGTTTAGTTGTTCTGACGGCTACCTGATTCGTTGCTCGTACTCTTCTAGCAGGCCCTTCAGACAAAGCTATTCAGGCAGACAGGCACCTTCAACTGTCTTTTGCTTTTTCCTTCCGTAAGTTACTCAGTGCCTTGGTTACAGCAGAAGAGTACGGATCACAGTGTTCTATTCTGGATAGACTAAAACACATTGCTAGTCTAACCGCCATCTGTTCCTTCTTGTGTGAATTGAGCTTAGTCCTTCCTGGTGTCATGCCGCAAAGGAGAGGCAGGGACTCAAAGTTTGAGAACTGGTTTACAGAACATAGAGTAAGACTGCGGCCTGTCCCCTAAAAAGGACGTGACGTACGTCAACCAAAACACAGCCCATTACACAGCCACCCATACTGTGAATCAGGCACACAAAGGTAACCTGGTGCACATGTATGGTAGAGCCACGAAGCCACGACTAATAGCAAGACCACCCTCATCAGTTAACCCACGATCCATCACGTATGAACCTGCTGGAAGGAGGCTGAAAAAGTCTGATATCTGAAAAGTAACATGACAGATGCATAGGCACCGACCTTTTATATACAGAAAAGGAGCAAGTCTTAAAACTTTCTGTGAAAATACCCATGTTTGTTTATATATATATATATATATATATATATATATATATATATATATATATATATATATCCCCCCCCCCCCCCTCTTATCATACTGTATTTTGTATATGTTTGTGCATGCAGTTATACACATACAGTATGCAACACTCATTTCATGTGGGTCAAGGTTTTAATTATTTAAATAAAGTAATACCTACTAAAATATTGCTCTTTTTGGTTATGTAAAGACTTATAAACAATAAATATTTCTAAAAGAATGGGGCACACAGTCTACAGTTAGTTATAAATATTTATAATAAACTGGAGTCTTGACAGACCCCACTGACTAAAATGTGGAGGGGTGATCAGTCCCCTTGCCCTCCCGTCCCCCTGCTTCCATACTCTATGTACATATTGACAAATGAAGAAAGTGCAAGTGTGGAGAATGCAGACTACTAATTTGTTAGCAGGGCACGCACCTCGGTCTGTATCTGGTGACGGTGATGGCGGAGCCGTTGAGGGAGATCTTGTGGAAGACACGGCCGATGCTGAGTAGGTACTCCTCGGTTGGCTCAACGTCACGAGGCCGGGACATGACGAGGGAGCTGACCCCACTGGACATGACGTGGCAGGCACTGCCCGGGGTCTGCACCTGGGGCAGGGGGCAGCGCTTCGGCAGGACGATAAGCTGAAAGCCCTGCAAAGCAAACCGCCACTACAACACGCTATGTACATGTACATATAGCTGCTTCCACTTTCACTATTGGCAATGTCCATGGCTGAGTGTTACCTTCAAAACACAAGCTTCCTTGTTCAAACCTCTGGATGTGGGTGCTGGGCAATTACCTCATCACTCACAGGGGTCTTGCTGCCACACATAATTATTAATTAGTATATATGTTGACGTGCGCTTACCAGGTGGACAAGTGATTAGGGTGCTGACCACACTCTCGGTTCTTACGAGGGAGAGGGAAGTCAAACTCCAGTGTGAGTCGGAATGTAACACTATCCCTCCCGGGGAGTTTCACCCTCCTCACGACTAGGTGGTGAGTCATCTGGCATAATGTATGGGATTAACCCACCACGACCTCGTTGGCTGTCGAGCGGGGATAAAATTGTCCAGGGATCATTCTCCACGTGGCTTGGGAACTACCTTGGCAGGGAGTTGAACCCTGATCGTCTTCCCGGAGGCCAATTTCACCACACAGAAGTTGGGAAGCCCTCCTGTGTTCAGGTGTCAAATCCAAATTAATTTTCTGATAATGACTTTACGGTACTGGCACAGACGGTGGTTTCCTGAGCTGGCATGCTAAATTCAGAGCGGGTGTAGAATTCCATAATTAAACACGTTAATTACGGTTACTTAGCTGGCCATTGAATGAAGTCTCCTTGCTCAACTAGTAAAAAATCATTTCAGCCACTGAATTTGACTTTCCCCGAGTGTATGGTGCTCTCAGATGGGGCCAAGTCGTCCGTACAGTGCGCCTCTCTGCAGCGCAGCATGTTGGCATGCGTCAATGTGTATGAGTGTGCATGCACATGTATGTGCATTGTCAGAAACCATACACAAACATAACTGCAATGGCAATGAATGCTACTCAAAAATGATTCAATTATATGATCAAATATGCATTACTATATTTGGTGTATGAGGAAAAAATTTGGGATCAATTTTTAGATGTAGTCCCTTACCCACAGTGAAGTATTTACAGATTGCGCCATTTTCCCTCATGACATCAATGAGTACATGCCTATAGCAGACTGTTGGTGTCCGCCACGTGAACTTTATGTAAACAAAGCAAATAACTTATATGGGTGGAGCGGTGCTCAGTAGAAGAAAACAATACAAATCATGTGGTTAGCTGTATGAAGATACAATATTGCTGAATTATTTTTTTTTTTTTTTTTTGCTAATGTTCAAAGATTCATTAAAATTTCCATGTTTTTAAAGGAACATGGTTGAAATTTCAAAAATTGTAGCACCAAGTTTACAATATTTATAAACATATAAGTCAAGGGCTTTGAGGTAAGTGAACTTTACCTTTAAATATTTTGTGTGGTTGTATGTACAGCGGTTACACACATACAGTACAGGTTGACCTCGGCAGATTCCTCTCCTATTTACTTATTAGTCATGTGGGGGGGCCTGGCATGCATCATTACACTTCACAGTGAAGTGAAACATTCCCTACCACACCATACAAGGCAGTAAATAACTTATGTTTCCTGTGTGAATCCAACCCAATTTCTGATATGCAAGTTATATTTTCAAATGATGGCATTCTCGAGTAAATATGGTAAATAAAATAATGACATATTAGGGGGTTGGCTAAAGTGGAGTTGTGACTGGGATAATAACCTTGTAAAAATGAGTCTAAAGCAATGACTCCACCCAGTGGTCAAGCACTAAGACACTATAGCCATTGTTTCACCAGCAATGTGAGACACCTGTCTCAATTTACTGCAAAATTCGCCCAACTTCAAGTACCTGTTTCACCAAGACGCCTACATGAAGACTCAAAAGTTTACAGTTTGTGATGTTTGTGAACTTTAAAATTATATACAAAAGAATGAGAAAACATTCCTATGGGGGGGAAAGTAACTCTGGTGTTTCACGCAAGTGTCGCCATGTGGTGTTGTCATTGCAGAACGGTAATTTGCAAGCACACAGCATGCGCCACGCGACACCATTTCCGCTAATAGACAGTTGGTTTCAAAATATTAAAAACTGGTGGAACCTCCCACAGATCCTGATTGGACAAGGAATTAGCGGTACCCCGCTAGGGGTTATTGTAAGAATAATTGTATAAATAGTTGTGAGACTGCCTAGGCAGACCAGACATGGACAGCCTGAGGTCTCTGGCTAGAAGCTAAGTGTTTACATCAGTAATGTTGTAATTAAGAGAGAGTCATGGCCCATCCGGCCAGAAAAATAACATACACATGATAGTTATAGGTACTTTAGATCATGGCGCAAATGTCTTGCAAATTTATGCACTGCCTATCTATCAGCATTTTTAATAATTGTTAATTCTTATTATTTGCCGAAAATATTCATGCAAAGGATAAAAGGTTTTACCCATGTGGTTTTAGATTGGGTCCAGCTTTGACCATTTTATGGTTCATTGTGTCCATTATGGACTTTGTGTTAAATTAATGTCAAGTTACTTAGGGGAAAATGATCTTTTCATGTTTTTATATTTATGCACCAGTAAAATTTATTACACCAGCAAAATTTATCAAAGTATTATTGCCTATGGGTTGGCTGGCATATTTTTTTTTGGGATTGAAAGTTGCAACGCGCTCTGGTGCGCATATAGATTTATACTTAAGTAAAGTTTGATGCCATTAAAATTAGCCATGTGTCATGTGTACTTGTATAAAAAATCAAGATCATAAGTTTTGTCCATGTGGGACACTTTTAAAGGATTGAAAGTTGCAACATGCATATAGATTTTGGACATTAGTAATTTTCAAAATATTCTCTGTTGAAATATGATGCTATTAAAATTAGCCATGTGTCATGTGTACTTGTATGAAAAATAATGATAGTACGTTTTGTCCATGTGGGACTTTATAAAAACATTTTAAAGATTTTCAAAGTTACTAAGTGCGCTAGTATGCACATAGAAAAATATTGACTTCAGCAAATTTAAAGATAGTCCACATTCAGCTTGAGAATACTAAAATTCAGCCACATGTTGTGGCACATATGTACATCTGTTTTTCCCGATGTAATTTTGGAACAATAATGTAATTTGTAATTTTCAAAAGTTTCAATGCATCATGGTGCGCATATACCTGTATTTTATGAAAGGTAGTGTTGGTCAGATTCCTTTTAGCTTCAAGTTGCCCACATGTTGTGATAATGAAATGAAATGTAGTACAAAATATATTTATATACTTTTGTATTTTTTGTGTGATGGTATTGTGAACAATGTTTACCATATATTTTGAACAAAGTAAATGAATTCAAGTCAAATGTTATTTTTCCTTCTTTCAGTAATTGTAGATTATTCTGGACAAAATTGCAGGTTTACACTCCTTTGAAGTTTGCATAGAGAAAGTTTTAAAAACATTATTGTTTTTGCTTGAATTTTGGGCAGTGTTATGCCCCTTTGTCACGTCATTGGAATAAGGGCATCGCAAGTGATGGCAACGAGAGATCAAATTCTAGTGGCTGGGGGAAATAATATCTGTCAAGGTGTCCACCTGGTAAGTAAATGACAGGAAAAGTGGTTGCCAGTGACATCAAACAACCTATTCCAGAAATATCTTCTACCAGGTAGTGTAAGTCAGGATGCAGTATGCAGTAGGACTCTGACCATTTTCTTACTCTACAAGAAGACCAGCTTAGAAGGGAAATCAATAATAAAAATGCATACCATATCAGCAACACATACACATTTCGTCGACAAAGCAATGAATAAGAAATAGTACATGGAGCCCTGTGACTCAAAAAGAAACTGATCTGCAACATGAAATAACTGCAAAACTTTGCAGCAGGACACTAATCAATAACATCAACCTAAAGTTGTGTAGCCAATCACGAGAGTACTGTACTTATGTAGTGTACACATACACACACACAAAGAGAAAGATAGACAATATTGAACCAATAGAGTAGAAGGAAATAAGAATAATACGGTAGTTAAATGAAACAGTCCAAACAGGGCAACAAAAATAACTATTATACTTTCCATTTGTATTTCTATACCTAATTTCATAAGATATTAACATGAACATTTTAAACATACAGTATATGCCATATTGTAACTGCCTGATATTAATTACAAAATTATTTAGAGAGTCACTCTGTCTGACTAGAGCCTTACTAAAGGTATTACAGATTCCAGCCTGAGAGTATATACATACCAACACGTTTGGGTGTTGTATGATACAGGTAACGTCTTTACAACAGCACAGTGTATATAACCTTGATAGGACGACTAAAACAAAGACTTACCTGTGCCAGTCTCTGAGACACAAGTTCACGAAACACTTCTTTCGTGGTCAGCGGCTTCTTGTAGATAGCTCTCTTGTGGGCAAAGTCCGCATTCACGTCATCTGGCAGCAGGTTGTAGTCGGAGACGACGTAGTCATTCTGCAAACTACGCTTGTCAGGGAAGTAGTCGGTAGTGATGGGCAAGCACGCAGGGATCGTCAGTGACTTCCAGTCCACACCTGCAGGACACGTTCCTCGTCACTCGTCACAGAGAGTACGGCTCGCATGCTTCACTTTGCTAACAGCAGAACTGCAGCTAACAGGTTTAAGCATTCAGACAACTGTACGAGAGGAAAGAACACGCTGCCATCTGACAATACACACCAGATGTGGATACAGTCCTTTGGTGTAACTTTGTACCAGCCGGTGTAAATTTGTGCCACTTACCTCACTGAATTTCAAGTAAGAGCTCGAAGATTCCATGGACATTACAGTGTTCTATAAAAATAAAATTGGTATCCATGAAGTGTACATCACAGTGGAGAACTATAAAGACTTAATTTTAAACTAAAATATGTGGTACAAAGTTACTCCTAATTGGCACAAGATGACTGTTACAGTTGATTTTAACAGATATCTTAATAATTTATACGTAATCTCACATACTAATTCAAAAGAAAATTACTCTTAAAGCTACATGCACAAAGAAAAACTCTCTTTAACTTTAAAACATACATGGCTTATACTAATGCTGAGCTGAGCAAACCTATGTCCTTCTTAACTCCAAACCGAACTGCATATGCTAAATTTTTCGCCCAAATGAACCCACACATTAAAATAAATATCACTCAGAAATGTTACCTAAAATAAAAGTCTCTTTAGAAAAATTTCAATATAAAATAATGAATAACGTCATTGAAGTTTACTGTTAAATAATTTCAGGATATGGTGATTAATAACATCAACTAAAAATAATACTTTGAAAACAATATTCCGAACATTACATACAAATGAAACCGTCTGAAAATTGATCACTCAATATAACTTAGTAAGGTTACAGATTTTAAAGTAATTGCAAGACAGAAAACGACTTCATAAAAATGCCTATATATAGTTTATTTTGGTATGCAGTTTCAAAGCACAACTCCAGATAAGCAGCAGAAGTACATATTTATTAGGGATGGGTCAAACACTATTTTTTTAAAGAATCGAAATCCGTAGTAGAATCCTTTCAAATATTCTTGAATCTTGAACTCAAATCCAAATCCATGTCCACGTTACCAAAAAAATTGGTCTCATTAAAATATTTTTATAGTGGGTATAAACTTGGAACATAGCTACAGATAATTTTTATTGTGAATGCACAGACTAAACAAACAATGAGATCTTTCAGGGTGAAAAAATATTGAAACACGAAAAATAAAATTGAAAATATGACAGTGAACTACACATGTCATTAGCTACGACATTATGGCATGCTGGCATGAATAATTGCTGGCGGGAGTATGCAACCAAGCAAGGTTAGAAAGCTGCAAGAGCTAAAATGCTACCTTTAAATAGTGTAGGCACATATATATATATATATATATATATATATATATATATATATATATATATATATATATATATATATATATATATATATATATATATATATATATATATATATATAAAATGCATTTTTGTAGTTTTTATTAAGGTTAAGGTATGACACAGCTATATAACATATACTAATTATTAAGTAAAGTACGCAAAGTAAGGTTAAAATGTGTGAGGTTCCTTTACGCCTATGTGTTGTGCAGTCTCAGTCGTTTTCAACTTCCGTGGCAAAATGAGCTCACGGTGGTCGTTCATTCACTTGTATAATCAAAAATTATTTTGGTAATTGCACAAGGTGTTTTAGCAAATACATTTATGCAGATAAAAGAATGGTGGTGAAAAAGGAGGTACTAATTTCTGGAACAATTTTGAAGTGGTATTAGAGCAGAACGTGAATTGGTAAACTAAATAAAGTAACTATGACAATAAAGCTATTACGGTATTACGTATGAAAATTAATCTGAAAGCAAACTAAATCATTTAAAAAAACTTAATAAATTGTGCACAGATTAAATGTAAAACCATAGAGTAAATGAAAATTTGACAGATGTCGGAAAAACTATGAAAAAGAATAAAACATCATCACTCTTTTTCTTTTAATATGCTGCCACAAAGAGAACCAACTTATTACACACCTGCTGAAAAAGTACAATATGGACCCAATGAATATTCCATAACAGGGCAATGTAAAAACTGCCACTGAATACCAATTTTGCATTCCTATATATAAAATACAGTAGAGTCTTTTTACACAAATCCCATATCTTTCTATAATGACTCATTTTTGGAACTGTAAAAAAAGTGGAATATTTAAAGGAAATGTGCTGAATAATAAATTTGTCGTACTCATTTGGTCGCTGCACATTGCATTTCTCATGGTGAGCACTGTTATGATTGTACCGCATATCTGAAGATAGATTTCTACTCTTCCTAGGCCACCACGTCTAGCCAAAATGTATTTATTTTGCCCAAACAGTACCCTACTTGAAATAAATCTAACCAAAATATTTTGTTCGACTAAACATTTTTCAATTATGCCCAGCTCAAAAATAATATTCTACAATCCACAAAATACCTTAGAGATACACAGTATATCTCAAACATAAAAAAGAAAATATCAACATTATTAAAACCAGAACAGTAATTTCTTCCTTAGTGAACATATGTATAAAGTTATCACAGTCACATCATCACAATACAGTATTACACTAGTAAGTATCATATCACACAATATACCAGGTGGTTGGTAACACGTAAACCAATTCTCAGCACATGAAAATTAAGGCACAACAAGCTTGAGTTGGTTAGTAGCCACACTGCCAATGTAACAAAGGCAAAACTGACACATATTTTATGTCAGAAATAAAGGTACGTATGTAGCTACTTAAAGCTTACTGTTGGGTTTGAGTTTCACACCAAAAGATGACAAATTCCCATCCTATATTGCAATGCAAATTTGCACTCGTCAGCCAGGGTTTTGTTGCAATGATGCAAACACATCAGGGAGTTACACAACACTATTGTTACACACATTATGATATTTTACAAAATGACTTTTATCATAGCTAAGCCATCAGTTAAAAATAAAGGTCACGGTTCACATAGCAGCTAGAGAACTCACCTCCCACAAAGGCAAACCACATTCAATTCCTGGTGGGGTCACACCCAGATTTTTGCACGTGAGAATTGTGCCGGACAATGCCACCGGTTAGCAGGTTTCCTCAGGGATCTCCCATTCCCCCACCATTGCATTCCAGTGCTGCTCCATACCCACCTTGTTTCACCCTCATCTATTTTGAAGACCTCGTTCCCAAGAGTTGCCCAAGCCATTCCACTACTGTTTAGTTGGATGGGAAAATTACGTAGCAATATTCGACAAAGTATGTGGCGACTGCACGCCCGTCTATAGTTTGCACGTCATCTTTACAAAACTGCCGATCGCAGCGCCACAGTCAATAATGTACAGGTTACAGCACTGGACCTGGAAAAAACAAAAACTTTGAACTAAAACTAAGTACACAACACACATGATGCTAAGCATCCAACCCGCCTTGAAATATTATACTTCAACTAATTCACTGGCAAGGGGCATAGCTTCACAACTGGTCTGGTAATTGTGCTTGATGTGGTGAACACCTGATCCACATGCACACACCATTAGGGCGGAATGTTTTCACTTCACAACACGACCCAGACGCCAGTTCATAGTTGGCATGTTAGGTTCTTGAACAAGGGCAAATGTGCCCACGTACAGGTTAGGTGTGTTTTTTGTCCACTTGCCCTGAACTTACAACTGATGAAGATAATTCTTGTGCCAATGTTACCAAAAGGATTGACGAAGTTGCTGCAGAAGTGTCCACCTTGAAAGACGATTAGCTAGAATTGTAGTCGCTTTCTCTTCTGGGAGTATCTGAGGTGGACTTAATGCTAAAATATGGCTTGGGTCACAGCCTGGAGGTCTGAAGGATCTGTAGACAGAGCACACAATGGTTGCGAGTTGAGGAATGCCTCCACTTGGGTGAGCACAGCGTAAAATTCCTGGTAACTCAACAATTGATTCCCAAACAACCTTTGTTAGGTGTGACTTGACTGCCTTGACACCAGCTTCTCACAGTTCTCCAAAGTGAGGGGCTTCAGGTGGGTTGAAGTGCCAAGTGACATGTTGCCTGTTGCCTGCATGGTGCTTGTTTGAAATCCTCATCTTTGCTTTTGCTGACAAGGAAAGTATACAATTCCCACAGTCACTGAAGAGATCTTGACACCACCCATGACCTGCCACGAATCTTCGCAGTGCAGCCAGAAATGTGTCAGTACTGAGAGACAACACCAATTCTAAATGGAGTGCTTTTGTGGCAAGACAGACAAACTATTAGATGTATGCCTTATACATCCTAGGTTTCCTGGCTCTGACCATTGTAATGGTAAATGTATCAGCATAATCCACTCTGGTTTTCAGAAAAGGCTTGGCCTGAGGGCCTGAGTGAATCTTTCAGCAGGAAGATTTCCCATTCTTGGTGTTGCATGTTGTGGCCGACAGCGAAAACATATCATGCACAAGTACAGCCTGCATCTCTCTACATCTCTGCCACTGACGATCCAGAAATTTTTCTGGATTACTCATAACAAGTGTTGCAGACCAGGATGGAGCAAATCTCTGTGCAGTTGGTCAATAACCAACTCAGCAGAGCGACACTGTTTTGTGAGAAGTGCAGGATGTTTCTGATCATGTGGCAAATCTGATGTATGCAACCTCCCACCAACTCGAAGAATTCCTTCAGAGTCAAGAAATGGGTTTAACTTTCTGAGGGTATATGGACACTCTCTCTTCTGAAGAGATGACAATTCTGATGCAAAGTGTTGAGTTTTTCTCACTCAGAACATTAAATCTGTCTGTAGCTCATCAATCAGCAACGAGGAACCTTGAGTAAGGTTTTCCAACTGTGGTTCCATAAATTGCAAGCAATAAGCTGTAATTCTCTTGATCTTGTGATGACATGAAAATTGATGCAGCAGTGAACAATCACTTTGCTGAGTCACTCTATCCTTCAGGCTGGAAGTTGCCACGCGCTCTTCAATCAGAAAGTCACACTCTGATTCTGCCAACCATTCACTGTGTTTTGGCCAGACATCCTTAGTCCCTGCAGCAATGTAGGTCCCTCCTGCCACAGAGGATGGCCCACAAGTTAGGATGGTAAGAGGCACATTGAAGTGCAGTCTGCCGGATTTTGCTCTGGTGGCACATGGTGCCACCACTATTGGTAGAAGGGGTGCATTTGTCTGAATTTCTCCACCCTGTTTGCTACAAATGTAATCCAATGATCGGATGATGAATGACTCCATGCCAGTGTAACAGTGGTGTCAGTCCAGGCAAACACATTATCTACCTTAAGTGTCGACCCAAAGACAGTCAGGATGTAACAAAGTGTTTTTGACAGTAGTAATGTTGCAAACAATTCGAGCCATGGAAGCGAAACACGTTTGATAGGTGCCACCTTAGACCGCCCCATGACAAGGTGCACGGACATTGAACCATCCTGATGCACAACCCGTAAATACACTATTGTGGCATAACCCATCTCGGAGCTGTCTGAAAAACCATGGAGCTCTACTAGACAGTCAGTGGCAGTAACTACAGGTCCTCTGGGAACACCAATTCCTTCCGGCAGTGAAAACACTTTCTTGAGCTGTAACCATTTTGTGCGAACAGCTATTGGAAGTGCATCCCACTCTACACCGTGGATTAATAGTTGTTGAATGAAACTCTTCACCAGCAACAGCAGAGGGGTCAACCAACCTAATGGGTCAAATATTCTTGACAGATCCGAGAGAATTCCCAGTTTAGTAGCTGCTTTACTCTGAACTTGCACTCTATATGAAAACTGGTTGACACAAGAATTCCACTGCAGCCCTAAAACCTTCAAGGTGGTATGATCGTCAGAGTCAAACAAGAGAGAGAGATATTGCTGGAGTTGAGATGATGGCAATCTTTCAAGAAATTCTCGAATGTTGCTAGCAAATTTCCAAAGGTGAAATCCCCTAGTGTTCAACAACTCAACTAGTTCCACTTGGAGGGCAGATGCTTCTGCCACTGACTTCACAGCAGAAACAATATAGTCCACATATGTATCTGAGATTAGGGTTGCCGCCGCAAAGTGGTATTTGTGGCCTTCATCCTTTGCAAGTTGTCGAAGTGTATGAAGACTAAGAAATTGAGCAGATGCTACCCCATAGGTTACTATTTTCAAATGATAGTCTTTAACAGGCTCAGATTCATCTGAATGCCATAGAATTCTTGGAAAATCTTGATACTCAGCATGAATTAATACTTGTCTGTACATTTGCTAAATGTCAGCAGTGAACAGAGGATGATGATGATGACAAAACTGCAAAATCAAATCACTTATCTCACACTGCAATTTTTGGCCTGGCAGCAATACGTCATACAGTGATGCACCTGATGAAGTTTTAGCTGATGCATCATGAATACCACTCAAAGCTTGCTGGTTGTACTATCAAGCTTCAAGACACAGTGGTGGAGAATGCACAGAGCAGAGGAACAATCTGTTCCATCCCCAGGTACCTTTCTATGTGGCCAGTAGTGATATAATCTACCATAAATTCTGCATACATCTGCTTGAGGTCAGGGTTCCGACAAAATCTTTTCTCCAGCCCATGTCGTCGAGTTAGAGCTTGAGGTCTAGAACTTTCTAGCCTTGGATTTGCTGACCTGAATGGAAGTCACACAGTGTACCTGCCACATGCAGTTTGTTGAGTTTGCTCAAATATTGTTTTACATTGTTTCTCATCTGGGGTAAGAATAACTCGCAAAACCTCTTCATGGTTTCGTCAAGAAATGAAGTAGCATGAAGACACGTAACTAGTTGTGACGAGGGTTCCATAGTTTTAGAGTCCACCCTTCCCATTACAAGCCAACCAAACAGAGAATTCATGGCGACTGGCAATCAAGGACACCATTCAAGGCGAGAGCCCATCAGTATTAGTGGAAACAGTTTGGCTCCAATTAACAGATTAACAGGGCGAGGAGTTCTAAAGTTGGGGTCCGCCAAGCGTAGGTTTGCTAAATGTTCCCATTGACTGGCTGGTAAGCTAGTATTAGGTATCAATAATTTGATTCAAAACTAGCATGTCAGTTCCGAATTGGTGAGCGGGATCATCAACTGGCTGGATTTGGCATGTGGTGATACCATTTACGTCTATCGCTGGTGACCATGGAAGACCATGTACGGGACTCAAATATTTTTGCAGGTGCAACCCAAGTTTCTGCAAACAGCTACTAGTAATGAAATTTGCTTGGCTGACTGAATCTAGAAGCACTCTAACTATGTGGCTATTACCAGTTTTATCTTTTACACCAACAAGAGCTGTTGCCAACAAAACAATTGACATATCTGCCAAGCCTGTGAGGGTAGCACGAGTCAAGTCACTGCTTCCACTCTCAATGCTGACTATTTGCACGACCTGATGATTCTTCAGTTTCAGAAGAAATGTCCTTGTCGAAATGTCTCAAGTTACACTGGTGGCACTTCATCTTTGAGATACAGTTCTTCAATTTATGTCATGTCCTGAGGAAATTGATACTAAGGTTTGAGGCGACTCGAGATGACGTCCTTGGCTCGTAGTAGCCTGCGCCTCTGTCACTGCCCCTGTTCTGTGCCTTTACAAGCAGACGCTAATATGTCTGCCACATCCTCTCTACACCTCAATGCTGGAATTGTGCTCCGCCGCCTGCCAGTAGGCAGTTCGCAAGTCGCTGCCACTTGCCACTACAGTGGGTGGGCCACTCACTTGCTTAAGGCTGTGCTGGGTGGGGTACCGTACGCATGTCCTCGATGCGCAGGAGAGATAGCTGCCCCACTCTCTCACCACTCCATGTGCCCTTGCTCGCCACAGCCCTCGGAGCAGTAAATAGGCTGCAAACCAGCCCTTCTCGGGGCAGTTCACTTGGAGTATCACCCCAGCCTGAGCTCTGCGACTCTAGTCCTATTGTTTTATTTACACACGACCATTACCATTACTAGACAGTTCACTGGGGTAGATCCTCAGCCTGAACTCTGTGACACTTGTCCAGTTGTCTTCCTTACGTATGGCAGTTGTCACTTACTCAAGAACTGACTGGGACTAAGTCTACAACCTGAGTGCTGCGTTGCTAGTCAGCTATCGCTAAGGTTCTGAAGTTCAGTGTGTTTGCAGTTGGCCAGTGCTCGCCACATGCCTGCACCGTAGTCTTGAGCCATACACCATACCATAAGCTTGGTCTCCACCTGTCAGGCTTTTCTGGGCATAGGTCGGGAGTCTGTGTTCTGCATTTTGCTATTAAAGACACTTTCTCTCAAGTTAGCCTTCTGATTTCACAGCTACCCTCACCTACCACTATCATCTATTAGATCCAACACGACTTTGCAGCAACACAAACCTCCTTGTATCAGGTCCGGAAGGAAGCTCCTTGTTCTTGTCAGTGTTGGGTGCTTGGCTGCTAGCAGGTCATGCCACTCTCCGGGACACTCCCTCGACACAGGCATAGAGTCTTTCCTGGCTTCCCAGGCCCGAGGAGGGAAAGTTCTGAGGCTCCGGCTGTGAGTCTTACTCGAGTGGTTAGCCGCCTCTCAGATGTCACTGGAGAATTGGAGGAGGACTTAGTATTCTTTACAAGGAAAATTGGTACCCTCAACCTGACAGTGAGACTTGAGTGATTGTGTCGCCCTCCTCACTGCAGGCTGACAGTTGACTAGCTCCTTGAGAAGACCATGACAGTATTCCACTCTGAGATTGTGTGTAGTTACCAACTCTCAACCTGGCAGTAAGACTTAACAGATTGTGTCAACCCCCTTACTGCTTGTTGATGGTAAAGTAAAAGGGGATGAACTCCTACGGCATCAGCACCAGAGGGCATTACCGGCCCACTGGGAAGACCATGCCAGATCAGAGTTCCCTTCAACTACCAAATACATTGAACATTATCCAGACATGCCTGAGACTACAGATTCCAGGCAGACCCCTTACCTTCTGTACACATCACTAACCCTATGTCTGGTCACCGTGCTGGGAGAAAGAAGGTGACTAAGATCACAATTGTCCACGCAAAGTGAACTGTTGTGCAGGAACCAGGTATCACCAGGATCTACTCTAACCTGCAAGAGGAAGCTTCCCTGAGCACGGGCCCCAGCCAGAGCTCCATCCTCACCATGGGCCTGCGCCAACGAAGTGATCCTCCACAATAATACCGGCTATTGGAATGGGTCTTTCTTGGTATCCTGAGCTGTGTCCCCTCTGTTGGTGACCCCGTTTAAGAAACCAGCAGAAGAGTTCCATCCGTCAGTCCACACACCGGCCATTCGTAGCCACGATCTGAACCCCCGGCCTTTTGCCAGCAGTTCCAGTGGTGTCAGGACCAAGACCGTTGGCCAAGCACCGATTAGGGCTGCAACACACCAACTTGTAGACCTGCATCTCCTATGGCCAACCGCACTGTCATCAAAATCCTTGCTTGCTAGCAGAAAAGGAGGGAGGGGGAACGTCTTTCCGACCAGTCCTAATAAAATCCCAGTTAACGGAACACATAGCTGCCTAGCTCCTAGGGGAGAATTGACAAATACATTTCAGAAGCAGAAGTGGCATCATGTTACAGACTATTATCTTTTCAAACCGTTGTCTCGGTGCAAGTTCAGAAAACTATGAACATCTAGACAATGTGTGAGAGCCTTGACACTGTTCGCACTGTGCAAATTCCTGTCCTGCACTTGCAACCAATGACCGTGTGATATGTGAACAATTACATTTCTGTGAATTCTTGTACTTTTGCCCTCCTGCCAACAATTCAACCATACGTTGATGACCTTCAAGAAAAGTAAGGAGCAGAGCAAGTTTGGGCAATGTTGCTGGATCAACAATAGTGAGCTCTCATTCCTTGCTAAGGTTCAGACCGATGTAACAAAAGTGGGTCCCAAGTTTCAACCAACACATTCTAAACATCTAATGAAGCAGCGTGTTCGTGAACTGTGGCTAACAACAGCGGCAGACTTAAAGGGTTACTTCAGGTTATGTGAGGTGCAATAACAAGTGCATCAATATGATGAGAGAGAGAGAGAGTAAGTTGCCTATTGTTGTACAGTTTCCCAAGTACGGTTCAAGCTACCTCATAGTTATCTGGGATGAGTGGAAGAGACTGTATTAATGACTGTGGTTCAACAACTATGACGACTTAAAATATTGAAGTTTTTCCACATTGATTACCAGTTTTGAGCAACTAATGTATCAAATAAATTAGTGAAGTTCTGCCACTGCAGAGCAATGGGAGTAGTGTGCAATTTTATAAGACAAATCACATAATTCATATTGCAACACATCACGCAGAAGCACAAAACATACATGTCAACAAACACAACACACATGATACTAAACAACTACACTCCACATTTCTGCATACATTACATAAAGTGTTCATAGCAATGACTACTAAACAGTTATGGAATCCCAACTTGTGGCACAACCTCATTTTCAAGCACAACAATGTCATAAATTATTAGGAATAAATGACTGAGTTCTCTCCTACTTAAGCTTGTTCTGCCATTGGCTTGCATGTGCTGAGTAAAACCTGGCCATCTACCAACCACTCTGTATTTCAAGCTCTGACTGAACAATGTATAGCAGCAATGAAACAAATGACCCACCACCATCAGTCACTGCAATACTACAAGTGTGCTATCTTTGTGCAGAGCAGCAGAAAGGCTCAAGAAAATGTGAAGTGCTTAAGAAAGAAAACATTTACACCTTCTCCCCCAACAGTGCATACAACTGTAAAAAGACAAATGCTCATGAAAATAGAAGAGCTTCATGAAAAAAAAACTTTGGCTTCCTTGATCACACTAAAACTGCAAAATTACAGCCTGTCAGATAAGAAATAAAAGGCAGTTTCAAGGAGAATTTTTTCCAGCCAGCTACTTGCCAAGGATGTTAGATTATTTATCTGATCATTACCACAAATGCATGAACATTAAAGATTGGTCAAACATTTTAATTTTGAACCAAACCTGAACATTAAGGATATGTTCGGTTCGGTTCAAAATTTATTGCCATGTAAAAGATAGGTTCTAGTTTGGTTCTAAAAATTTACATGAGTTCGCGTTCAGTTTGAAAATTTGCCAGGCACAAATATTATTAACAAACTTACTTCATGTCAAAGAAATATCTTTTTTTAAATTAGAGAAAAATTGGCCCTTAAATTTTGGAACTGTTCGTGGTGGAACTGTGCAGATTGTATATGTTTGTGTTTATTGTTTATGTTACAAACTTACATGATTAAAAAATTAGACGTTAATTTGTGAATATGGTAATACATGTTTGTTTGGGTTATATGCTTGAACAAATAGGGGCTGAGCTGTGAAGGTTTGTTTGTATATATGTTTTTATTTTAGGCTACTTGTCGATCTATTAGAGATGGAATTGTTTAGGTGGTTCTGTTTGTTTTTTGTTATATTTTTGAAAAATTAAGGGCTGAACTGTGAAGGCATATACGTGTGGATAAAGCATTTTTTTTTAAGTTCGGTTCAAGGTCAATTCGAGTTCGATGAATTATTGCTCGGTTCAGTTCAAGTTTGGTTCATTGACAGTTCAACTGAAGGTTTGGTTCAATAAAATTATTCTAAACTAAGTTCTAGTTCGGTTCTGTGCCAAAATTTGGTCCATCCCACCTCTAATTAATATACAAAAGATTTGTAATAATTTTCAAAACGAGTAATTTAAAGACCATTATCAGCCCAATACCATATGGGATGTCTTTGTTGCACTACTCACACAACTGCCAATGAAGACTGCAATCTGGCAACGAGCCTCGAGGAGAGTTATAACAAAATATTATTACAAAGAAGCAATGTATGCAATAAACAAATAATTTCAAAAATTGGCTAAAAAAATTGAGGAGACTGAGATTTTCACATATACCACTGTGCCGACATAAGAAATAAAACTAAGATACAGTAGCCCTTATGAGGCTGTTATTAGTACTAGCTGATGTTTTGAAACTGTGAGAATCACGTGCAACTCTTGATGTGCAACAAATCTCTCTTGTTCACTTCTTCATTCGCCTGAAAATTTGACAAATGTTCATAAAGCATACTGCTTATATGAAGTATTGGTCAGCTTGTTCAAAAGTCACACGTCATTATTACAGAAAAGATTATGTATACAGTGAATAATAATTAAATAACAATAATTTTTACACGTAAGTAAATACCCCACTACAATTAAATGTGTAATAATGCTCTGAACAAAAACTACATTATTATGATGATATGTTGTACTAAACATTATGCAAATAAACTTGAATAAGCACATACAATGACAACATGGCTCTTCCTACATGTAATATTGTTCTCATTAATGCATATTCACAATAACGGGATCAAATGTAAAATTCATACTACCCGAAAATTCCATAATAGGTACCAGACAGAATATTAAAAAAAAAAAAAATTATCAAGTATGTAAAACAGACAAAATTGATTTATTTAAAGCTATCATCATGCCATGGAGCTCTCCTTTGTGATTTATCAATTAATGAATTTGCTAAATATGAAAAATATTCACATGGGTGTGAAAGACTTATGTTCGCTATGCATAGCTTTTGTAAAAATAATAACGCAAATAAAACTTTAATTTTAAAAATAAAATGCATGTACATAAATACAAAAGCTTAAAAAAATATTGCCTCTGATCAGTGCAGAATTTTCATTACTTTATAAAAATATAATCTAGAATCTAACAGAAAATATCTGAACTGGGCCGGTTAATATTGTATATTAATGATTGGTGGCTAAACATAATTTTCAAAAATTCAGCATACAAATAAAATTGAAACTATTATCATCACTACTTATGTAACAATAAAAATGCACATAGTGAGTTACATAAAAAAAAACGGAGTCACAACTCTTGCAAGTTTCTAATCTGGATCTCATTCGTTGCAAAATATGTTCTCATACACATGCTTACCATAACCATTTTTACTGATGACCTCTGAGATTTAAACAATGTGCTGCTGATGAAATCATCATACACACCACACCAATGTGGATGATTAAATCATGCTCTTCTATTGTATATAATATGAAGAGGATCATCCAGTAAGGAGCACAATTACCTCTGAGATATTAACATGTTTAACTAACGATCAATGAAGTTACAGACACTAGCACACCATGTCAGGAATGTCGCACAACACAATCCTATAAAAAATTCTCCAAACTGTGTATTGGTGATCGCTTCTTTAAATGTGCATAAGAAAGAGGAGTAAAGGAAAAAGTCCAAAAAATCTTCCACAAAAAGCAGACAGGAATGTGGCAGTATGAAAGTAACCCAAATAGACACAGGTGCAAGTGAATGCTAGAGTGTCAACACCATGAAGTAACCAACTCTAGGTAGTCATGCACTATGGAACTACTGTGCAGGCTACAGGCAAGCAGAGAACATCCACCAATTGAGTCAGAAATGGTGAATCCACTAGACCACTACTACACGTTCAGATGGGGGGGGGGGGGGGGGGGGGAACTATATTCTGATAAAGTCACAGCATGAAACACAGTCGAACGTAGCGTAATACCTCGTTTGAAAGGCAAAGTAGTACCCTGAAGCTGCTGCTTATTAGTTTATAACAACATTAATACAAAATTGCAACAAATCTTATAAACACTGCCTTTTTGTATTAGGAAAAATAAGCATCACATTTACCAGAATATAAGATTGTTTTATTCATTCAAATTTTTTACATCTGGAAAGTTGAGGGTAACACTGATCTCAGAATTCTTAGTTTTCGAAAATAAGATGTATTTTCGAAAACTAAAAATTCTGAGATCAATGTTACAGCTTGATTTGTAGGTGTGTGAGAATACATATTTGAAAATGTGAATATTTGTGCAAATAAATATTCAATATGATTCATATTCAAAACTAAATTAATGTATTCAAAGTTTTCAAATATTTTGAGTTTATTCAACTACTGCCACAGAGGAATGAAATTGCATTTACTTATGCAGCTTGACAGCTGGTTCTTTTTTATTATATTTAGTATGTCTTGACGCATGACACTTTTCCGCATCTTGGATGCACCCTCGACATTCGACTTCACACCATCTTGGACACAATGTTCAATCCTTTGAGCAGGTAATATTTCCTAACAGTAATGAAGAAGCTGGACATGTACCTACAGTGTACACCGGTGCAAGACTGATGCGATCACACACACGTCAGTCCAGCTTGTACTGTTCACCCAGATTCTCCAAGCGAACATCACGTCGACACCCCTGACACAAGATTGTATTGCTGACTGAACCAACGCTCCCTCCAACCGAGGCCACAAAGTTCCAAGGTGAGCCGAGAGAGGGCAGCACCCATATTACTTGCAACCTGCGGACAAGATATAACAGCCCTACACCAGCATTCTTGGATTTTGGGCTCCTGCGACCACGGCTATCACCCCACCCCACACCCATGGCCAACGAAGAACCTGTACCGAGATTAGGATAAAAGGGCCGGCACTACCAGCAATCTCAAGTCTCTGCACCTTCACCGCTCTCGTCAGGGCCGGAGGTAGCCATCGGGTTCACGTTCGCTGGTACGTCTGCAGATTCTACCGCTCTCCTTGGGCCGGAATCTCTATCAGCCAAAGACAACCCCTCCAGAAGCCACTTGAGCAGCAGCCACAGACTCCTCTGCTTCTGAAAAACTGGACCTATCAAGGATCCCGAAAACATCTGCTCCTTCCTTACCACCCCTGGTATCGACACCAGAAACTGGTCACGGCTAGGTCAGTTCCCTTCAGGACCCTGTCTCAGTTCAATTCACACTTGTTCACTTTACCACCACACTATTGATTACATCTTGTAATTATTTCCCAAAAATCTTAAAATAAAGAATGAAAGTTCAAAGAGCCCATTTACTTCTTAAATAGTAACTGCTTTCTATTAATCTATGCATAAAGTATGCATTACCAAATGGTTAAGACACAACTAGGAGATTACATTTCCTCAGCGTTTATCTTGAGTGCTACATTTTACTTTTACTGAGCAGAAGTAATTGGTTGACAGGACCACAGTTGAAATCTTGAAAACCTTCTGCACAGTGCATACAACAAAGCTCCAAGACATCACACACTGGGCTTCTGGATTTAAGAAGCATCCAGGATTTCTCGTCTACATTCCAGCACTCGTAACAGCTACCCTAATTGCTGGTAAAAACTTTCTCTCTCATCCCGACATGGAATGGCAGATAGCTGTAATGTCTGCCGAAATGCAGGGAAAATCTTATGATGAAACTCAAGACTGGAAGCCTACTACCAGACGACAGCCACAAAAGTGTGTGATCTAATCCAATATATCAGCACACTCTTTTGTTGTAACTACTGGAAAATGTGTTTTGTTTAGAGTGGCGCATGTCGCTTATACCACTATTAAATACAATTACGACTCATCGCTCGTCACGTCAAGCATACCCTTACTTCAACCCACATAACAGTCGATACCACAAACCAATACACGGATGTTGCACGGCGCTTTAATCTACCGGGTGGCCGAACAAGTGGTTTCAAGATTGCACAACCAGCGAGCACGCCACCTCCCCTCCCTCCCTCCATGCTGAGTGCCTACAAGCTGTCAACCACTTCGGGCGTGGCGGAGCGCCACTGAAGAACCACGAAGCAGAGCGCTGACAAGAGGGTTCTCAACTCCCACGCCAGCCTCACGGCAGAAGGATGTCACACGCCTTTCCCGCACCCGCCGCGGCAGCCTACACTTCTGAATATATAAGTCCGTGCGCAGCAGGGCTCCTGAGTCATTCATATTTATTTTCTAGAGAAAACCCTGAGCATTCCTTAGTGCTGGGGCCTCCAGCGAAACATCTAGTCTACAGTAGCCCTCGTGGCTACTCCCTGAGATAACAACAGTCTTCAACAACAATCAAACACGAATATATCTTGCTACTATAACAAAGGAACTATAACTCATTTTTGTCTCTTCCAGACACCCGCAATTAGACAGTTTTAGTTAAGTAGTTATATATTAAGTTTTCTAGTTCAATCTTTCCCTCTAGCCTACACGTTAACGTAGGTTACCTGACTAACATAGGTTACCTTCAGTACTCCGTCAGCTTGGTAGGAGACAGTATGGGTCACTATGTTTATTGAGTCGTCAATAAATACAGCTTTGTTCTTTATCCATACACTTTTATTTCTAAAGTAACATCTACTTTGCCAACTAGGAATAATTCGCACTGTGCACTACCGACAGAAATCGGGTATGTTTTAAATTCAAACTAGCTTTGATTGAGGACACCCTTCTGGAGTCCTCCAGTCTGGTAACATTCCCATTAGACGGCTGCCTGTTGCTTCCTACTACCCTGAGCACCCAGTTGATAAAGGGGAAGTACAGAGGAGCCACAACAACCAGGAATACTTTCCACCACGGAGAGACAGCAAGCCTAGGTTATACCACCTACCAGAGCACCTAGGTGCTGGAGGAGGTATTAGCCTGGGTATTGCGGCCTGGCCTTGGCTGAATATCACATCCAGTAGAAGCATTGGTGGCCCACACGGCTCAACGTCTCTGATCTGCCCGCTAGAGTGGGGGATCACCGGAGGCACCGAGCTCGGTTACCAAGCGGCTACTGGACAACACTATTATAGGAAATAGTTTCTAGTCCATAGTGCACAACGTATATTGTTCAGTGGCGAACCAAACTCTATGGCTTAAGATAAGGCACAGCCGACGACATGGGGAACAAAAGATTGCTCATCTAGCTGCCAAGCAGCGTTTTACCTTAGCCCATCCTATGAAGGAAAGACAGGCGGAACAGGACCGCGCTGCCTCACTATGGTTATGAGAAATCCCTACTGCTCGTACTGGATGTGCTACATATCTTTTCCACTGCATGTCCGTACGAAACGCGCACTTGGTCTAGCGCACTAAAACCACAACAATTGTGCCAAACAGTTTATAACCGGGCACATGTCAAAAGTTTGGTGGTAAATTATTAATCTGTGTGCCAACTCTGCTCTTACACATAAACAATCATTTTTAATGCTTAGGTGTTAAAAACAACTACTTACGTAATAATAAATTGTCAAGTGGAATTGGTTAAGTAGAAGACAATACCATAAACAGGATATCCATTAAGTGAAGTCTTATTGACGTCTTAACAGAACTGAGGTTCTCATTTTGGTTCTTGATTTAGGTTGTCATTGCATAAAGAACCGGTGTGATTTAGAACCAGAACTGACACCTACATAATGAATATTCACTAACAAGCTAATCCAAAGGTAGCTAATTAGAATCTACAAATCAACGTTAAGTGAATGCCACTTCTTTCCAATCTGCATTTCCCATCCATAGAGCCGATCTTAAAATACTACCATGGAAGATACACATCTATTGCAGCTTGTAATAGCAAAACTGCCCTCAGAATTACCAGAGCAATGTTGAAAATTTATGTGGGATTGGTTGGGTCACAAGAGTGTGGATTCACCAAGGCACGCACACTATTCTACTGGCTACCCTATTGTCAGGCGAATTAGAATCAAATTTTCAAACCTATGATAACTTTCCCAACTGGGCCATGATGGAACATCCGACGGATAGACATGGAAAAAAAAAGACATGACAGTTACAACACTTACGATGCACACAGACACACACCCAGCAGCACTGACATGTTGGAAAATTGTACTCTAATAGTTACAACAAACTGCAAAATTATTGTGACACATTGTTCAAGATGGGAAAGGAAAATATGGTTTTGAGAAGCATTACATGTTCATAGATATGTGGGTCTTACATTACGCATTAAATTAAAATGTTAGATATGTGCCGTTTTAAAATACAGCACTTTTTAAAAATATTTTTGTAAACATAATAATTTTGGTATCTAAGTTTGTGAAAATTTATTCCACAAGAAATTTATTCCATAAGATATATTATATTAATATATTTGCATATTTTATTTATTATTTTTCTAATTACAGGTAACACTTAATTTTCTTGTGACATTTCTCATTTTAATTAATGGGGTATAGAATGCCTTTCTTTTCCATTTGTGCAATGCAATTTAAAATATTTGAGTTTAACTGAATTCTATTTGCCTGGTATTTATTTATAATACAACATATAACTGTAAAAGTTTTCCATATTTTTATTTGTTTGTCGAACCTTGTATATTGTGCTTTTTACATAGTCCAATTTATTTAAATATTTTTCTCGTTACTGTATTTGGAATTAATTCTTTCTGTAGTATAAAAATTACATTTATAACCCCAGTAATGGACTGTAACGTTGCTTTCCATGCAATTGTCTCTCTGTCGGCTGAATGTTTAATGGAGCATTACGAATTCCTTCCTTTGTTGGTTGCATCTTTGCAGCGCATCTTACACTCGTTTTCCTACAGCTGCAATTCTTGCGGTTTTCCTGCAGTTAGAGCGTTATTTTACCAAAAAAATGTTTTTATATTCATATTATACTCCTCTCTGTGAGTGTGAGCATAACTAACCTCTTGTGAACAGCCCACGACATCTATCTGCAACAATTTAATAATTTCTTTTGTCTTTTGTTTGAAAGCAGTGTTGTCCCACATAGCTTTGTTAAAACACTTCTAACCTTGCTGTGTTGTGACTGCGATGGCATTTTTGGCATTTGTGTAATGGTATTCAAGTTTCCATCATGTAGCACGTACAATAGAAGAAATTGTTGGTTGTACTATTTTTTTAAATTAAAATTCTGCCGTTATTGTTTAACAAGTAGTTCTCACATTGGATATTTTTCTTGTCCCCTCTCTGGTGAGAACCACTTAAGTTTTATATTTGTTTCTCCTTGTGAACAAGTTATTTATAGTTCACCAATTTATGCTGATTTTTTTAATTTTTTTGGGTAAGAGAGCAAATGTAAACCTAAATATTTTCTGCGCGTTTTGGGATGAACTTTTTCCACACATTGCGGCTTAAACCTTTTCTTCATACATTGCTTGCCTTTCCCTTCCTGGTGGCAACATGGTCAAGTTTTGTTTTCAAATTCCTTCATGCTGCAGTTTGGCAGTTTGCCTGTAGGATACTCTTAACTTGTTCATGTGGACTAAGCAAAGCCTGCATTCAGCTAAGTCTATCATCTAAATAGACATTAAAGTTATTTTTGTTTATTTTTAAGATGTGAATTTAATCAGTGGAACATTTATTGTAATATTTCAAGTGTTGAGATTGAAATTTGAACTTTCTTTATTGTGTACTATTTATCAGTATGTCAAGTAAATTAAACTTAATTTTATTTAAAGTAATTCATATCATTAAATTTTAATTATTATAAGGAATTTACCTGTTGTGTGGGGTACTCCTTTTAACAATCTTAGGCTGTGAGCATTCAATTGAATTTTAATATGTTTTGCATCAAAAATTTAACTACAGTAATTATGTTATATTGGTAAGAAATTTAATATCAAATGTTTTGTTATAAAATTTTTCAAGAATTTTGTGTTAAAATCTAATTATTTATTTAGTAACTGATGCTTCAAGATTTAACAAAACATTTTTCTAGTCTATTTGTTGTTAGTTATTCATATTGTTAGTAATTATTTGATACAGACATTCAACCTCAAGTCTGATGTTATTTATTTCTTGCTAAAGAGCTGTTCCTCGAACTACATTTTAATGGTTGTATATTTTCTTTTCTTCTTGTTTTGTGCCATGTACAACATATAATTAATTTAACAAGTAACGCTTCCTCTTTATATATAATTTTAGTCTGTTTGTTGACCTTAAATAAGTTTAATTATTTGTGTGCCACTTATTTTTGTAGATGTTTTTTGGAAATGTTATTTGTGTCAAGGACTCACCACATTTCTCTGTTGATTATGAAATATAATTTTATAATGGTCTCTTAGACATACATGGGCCCAGACACTGGCACCAAGCATGTGCAGCTATGATGAAGCAGGACATTCCGAACATCACAAGTTCCATTCTAGCTGCCAGCAGTGGTGGTGGTTTACAATGAGTGGTTTTCCATGCACAGTGACTGGCGAAGATAGTACTAGCACCAGTGGCATTTATTCCATAGACGCAAGGTAAGCAATACTTACACTATACATATTGGACATACTTGACCCTTTATCGTTTCCACCTTAAATTTCAAATTTAACACATTTAAATCAGAGTTACCCATTTCCAAATAGAGAAACAGAGTTTTCGTAACTACCGTACTGTACATGCATAGTGCTGCTATCTAGTATTTATTATTTCCACAAACAGGAGCGACTAGCTATGAATCGAACTCGCAAGTGAGTTACACTGCCGCATTCCTTCGGCAGGGTAAGCAGTCGTTCTGTTTGCGTCCTCCAGTCCTCACTTCCTTGGAAAGTGGATGAAAGTGTTCGGGAAAACGGGACTTTTCTTATAATTTGTTTTATACTCCTCTAAATAATATTCAGTTTAATTATTCTTATATTCATTCAGTTTCCATTTTTATAACTAATGTCAGGTATTATAAAACTGTAAATACATGTGGAGGGTCAGCAAAGTTGGAAGTTGCGTTTGATAGTCGAAAATTAAAAATGGAACCACAGTCCGGCACTAGCAAATGTTAAAAAAAAAAAAAAAAAACTCACTACACGCCACTGACTAGCGCAGTTCCTCAATGTAAATATTCCCAGTTCCACTAGGCTAACAAGCCTCCACCAACAAAATAAAATAAATATTATTATTTTGTTACTATGGAAACATTTACAAGCATGTGTAGCATTGCTGCAATTCTGTTTGGTTATAGAGGCATGTCACATCCCATTTCAGAACTCAAAATCATTGAGTGACTGTAAATGCACCATACTAACTATTAAAATGCAAATCTCAAATGTCCAGCTTCCCTCAGTTATGTCACAACAATTTAGCAACTTTTCTTTAAAAAAAAATAAAAATAAATAAAAAATTGCAGGAAAATACATTTTCATCAAACACAACAAATTTATATGGCAATAAAATTTATCACATCACTACAATGACAAACTTACATATAAAAAAGTTAAACCAAAGTTTAAGTAATGTAAATTTCATCAAAGTTCATGAAAATCAACAAGTACAAAAAAAAAATCATCAGCCAATTACACAATGCTGCCAGGGTAAAAACAAGTAAACAGTAACATGACAAAACAGGCCACATAACACAACGGTGACATTCTTCGGACTGTTCGCATCACTAATATTGTGGAACAAACTTCACACACTGAAGTGCAAAACAGAGAAAGAATACTACTTACATGCAGAAATGTGATACTGCAACCAGATACGTGTGACTTGTCCACTTAAAACTTCATATTAATGGTACACTTACAGAAGTGAAAATGTTGTAAATGATGATTATCTTCTGTAACATTTACCATATATTAACCCAGCATAACCTAACCAGGTTATGATTCTGTAGCATTTCTAATAACACTGAAACACAAAACAAATTACTTTCCATCTCTGGTACAACCACCAATGTTTATTACGCACTTTAAAGATACTTAAACCCTTGCTTCCCACACATCATCAATCAACAGCACAACTTGCATACAGTAAAATAAGCAGAAAACTTATTACCATGGACACTGGGTGAATCTCACATGCAAATAAAATTCCAGGAAATGCAAAGACTCTGGTGCAAAAAATAAAACCTCATTTGTATAAAAAAAATCATTTTATAAATTGTTTACCCTTTCCCTTGTCTCCATAAGTTTACTATATCGCTAGTACTTTTACTTATCACAGGTATGACTGCCTCATGCCTCAACTAGCCCTGTCTTCTATTGACAGTTCCCCCTCCTCCACCCTTTCCTGTCTATGTCCTGTCTATGCGCTCATTACCATCAAACACACAGAATAGTATAGATGGAACAGAGACACTGAATAAGTTCTCTGCATCTTTGAATCTATCTAGTTTCTTGGACCAATGAAAGGTAACTCTGCTCCATGAACCAAGTAACTTACACAAGCCACTGCCCCTTAGTGATGCACACATTTGATTTGGTTGCAGAAGGGCCATTGGTTAGCATAAATTATGTGGCTGGCTGCATTTTGACACCACTGGTGAATAGAAATTACAACACAGTTACCTTGTGATGGACCACAAAACTAGATCCAAAAAATGTGTAAAATTTATTAACACCTTTTCTCCTTCTGTAGTATTCTTTACACATATTCAACCAGCCAAACTACCAGGTTTTGCCAGGGCATAAGAAAGCGATGAGAGCTGCAGTAACATACAGTACATAGTTCCAAGCCCAATGGGGACGGGAACCCATTTCTGCCTACACAGTACTGTATTTTAAGTTGGGCGCTGAAGGACATAACTACCAGATTTGCTCCAGACCTATTGAATGGTGCAGAATTGTATTGAGTATGTACTTACGTATATCTGTACGTACAGACTTACACAGACACTACATAACACAACAAACATACCTACATGCATACATATACACCAGCACCACACACTATAAACATTACGCGCACATGCATGTCGAGTGTCAGGGCATGAACTGTCTGGTAACAACCATGACATCCACTATGCTCTCCTCTCCTTCTGTCTGGCTGCTGCTGGCCATCCGGTGTGACCTTGCTTCCTTGCATGAGGCCAACAGCCTCCATGCAGAGGCCTATTTTCACTTGAACGTTTGAGTGACTTCCTAACTAAAATGAGAGGAAATGACTCTTCGAGGAGAGAGGGGAAAAACAATTAGTTTTCCTGGGATACGATGTCACAGAATGGACTGCTTTGAATTGTTCCTTCCAGCTTTGTGGAAGGAGTGGCTGAGGAGATCCCTCCCGAAATGACCATATTTGTTGTGCGCAGGAGGCCTGAAATTGGGCACATTCCTACATGATCTAACATGGCTGGGTGTGACTAATAAAAATTACAACTTTAAGGCAGTAAAATTTTTTTACGCTTTTCAGCAATTAAAAATTGTGGTGTGACCATTATGTGGTGGTGATGATAATGTAATGAAACAAGGCACCGCCAATATATACCGTAATTAAATTTACTGGCAGGACCCATATCCTATTCCTAAAAGTTTATTTATCGGCATTATCAATCACCAGTCTCATTCTGATTTTCCTTCATGATGTTTATAATACGAAGTAACCAATAATAAAAATAAATCATTTGTATTTGTTGGTTGCAGCAGGGACCCTTCAGTTCAAGACCATATGATAGATAGACATGCATTCAGTACTCACTTGTAATCCTCAACCTATAATTTTTGTTTTCTTGCATGTTTACTAAAATTTTCCATAAAAATTGTTTTGTGAATAAAATTAATGCCACTGCCTACAACCCTGGTTATTGTTTGTGGGATAGAGAACTATTATTTTACACACATGCATGCATACACACTTGCACACACAGGCACACTCTCTCTTTCTTTCACTTATACTCATTCTTCTGTTTACTCACTCTCCCACTTTTTCACTCTCTGTATCCATCCCCCACTTTTTAACTATCTCACACACTTTCACGGACACACACTCTCTCCCGCTCTCTCCTAATCTCCCTCTCCCTTACTCAATTTCTCTCTTCCCCAATCTCCCTCGCCCCTCTTTCACATGTTCTCTCTCTATACACATACTCTCTCTTTCTCTGTCTGTTGCATGTACTCTCCCTCTGTCACACACTTGCTCTCTCTCTTTCTGTGACATGCTCCCTCACAAACACACAGACCTAGTCACCCTGAGGAAGCAGGTTCCTGGCTGGAGATGCAGAGGGACAACGGTAGACGTAACTTACATGCGTCCCCCAGCAGCATGCAGCTACGGGCCACTCACCTGTGGTGAGTGCAGGAGTCCACTCTTGCTCCCCTGTCGCCCCCCACAGAAGTGTCAGGCTCTTGTTGCTGTGGACCAGCTTGTCCGGGGGCTGCGACGATGATGACAGAGTGTTGGGTCGCGAGCTTGGCTTCACCTTCATGTCTGCACCCCAAACACAATCACAACTCTGCTACAGATGGTTCGTGGATCACACAGTACTTTTATAATATACCTTTGAAGGCCTCATCAATAAGGTAATGAGTAAATTTGATTGCCATTGATGTTAGGCCCTTTGTGTTTTAAAGACACTATCTGCCTGAAAGTATTTTACATGTCTTAGGCCTAGAAATGTAGGAGTTCAAAAGGTAACTTAGGTGCGCATATTGAACGTCTGGTTACCCATATGCGTAAGGCACTAAACTAACATGCAGTCTTTCTCTCATTGACTCACAGTAGTAGCCCTGTCATTTTATCACATAATAATAATAACAACAACAACAACAACAACAACAACAACAACAACAACAACTGAAAAATATTAAACTGTTTTTAAATCACAGAAATACGATTGGAGCTCTGCAAACACCAGCCTGGGTAGATGGCACCCACAAGTTCAAGGAATAATAATTAGCTTACCAGTACAATACTTACATTCGTAACAAGTATCACTTCATTTATGTATAAAATCTAACCACTAGTTTCACACAGTGTTAGTGTGTGCTAGTGTTGGAATGGCACACATGGGCAGAAAGATGAAATTAAGTAGGTCTTTCATGTATGTCAATGAAATTTGATGCATGCCACATTCCGTGCTGGTAGATAGCGCACTATAATTAAGCGACTTCACCCCATCTCGGACCAGAATCACCTGATGGGCAAGTCTCCTCTCAAACCAACAGTACTGGAGGCGGGACTCATGGTCCACTAAAGTTGACAGAGCCTCAACAGAACCTCCTACCACGTGATCTCCATTTTTACTGTTCGCCACATCTCTACAAGAAGTCATCATGTTAACGCCCCTCCACAACGAAATTACTATTCCAAACTTGCCACTTTGGTTTAATGTCCTTCATGAGATAGCGTTTTTTGCACCTCATCTTACAAGACTGTATCATCTTTAATTACCTACATATTATTGTAGTAGTGGACGAGTCAAAAATTTGCTCGTATGAAAGAAACATTCAAATTATTATTTAACCTGTCCAGTTTTTAACCACACCGAAAGAAAACGTGATAAATATGTAGTTAGTACCAATTTGAATACTAAACACATTCAGGATGTAAATATATTTTGGCGAAGTTTGTTTACCATAAAGTAGATGTGTTATTTTTAACCTGCAAAACAGAGTTGAAATGGTAGTTTTTTAGGCCACGTACATTTCAAACATTCTAATAAACATTTCAAAATACGTTATTTACAATACACATCAACTTACTGTTCGTAATTCCTATTTGCAACTCCTAAATACATGTTGTTCTGTTGCGATCCTTACTACACGTTTCTCTGCCACCAATACAAAATAATTAGCTGAATCATTAAATACATACGACACTTCACGGGCTCTCTGAAACTAGTAAATTGCAGAACGAAAATTAACTGTATCAATTCATAAAAATAGGGAAAATGGTGGACCAAACCATATACACATGTGGATAAAAAGTATAGAATAAAATTATCGATATGCACTTCGCGATACTAAATACGTTCAGTACGGCGAAGTATTGAGAATATCAAGGTATCAACTAAGTATTAAATGTCCCATCTCTATAGTCTATCTCATGCTTAGATTGCAGTACAGGGCTTATGGTGCTCACGGTTGCCAGATTGCTTCAGCTTTGTGACGTAACTGGCAAGCTGAGAAACAAATGGACGGTAAAGGAAACTGCCTAATTAAGATAATTTTTATCTGTTTACCTCCCTGCCAACTCATAAAGGAATCCAATCCTGCGACGCAAAGCTAAGTGGCTCCTTTGAAACTGAAGCCAGTGAGAAACCTTATCATTGTGATTGCATGGCGCGCACGCAACGAAAATGGCAATTTTTTTTTAGCCTGGATAAAGATAACACATCAGGCAAAAATGCACGCAGGAACAAGGACAGAGTTAACAACAGAAACCATGTATTGGAAAGAGAAACTAAATGTCCATTACACCGCACACTGCAATCTAAGAGTGAGACACTCTATAGCCACAATATATAATCCTATCTGAATCACACGGGAATGCCTGAAGGGACCTAGTTTTCAACAGGGGTTCTTCACCAAAGGGGTGAAGAAGGAGGCTTGGTTAAAGCCTTAAAGGGTTCCCAGAAGGGAATGTCATCACCATGACCTACTGTTACCTGGGTGGTAAAGTGGTAGGAAGAGGTTGAGGAGTGGTAAGGGACGCTGTCGGCAGGAGCTTCTGGCAGGCATTGACGGCCCTCAGGAGCGGAGGTCGAAGAAGTGAAAGGCCTCTGGAGGGCGGTGGTCCTCCAGAGCTGCTGGAGTCATCAATGGCCACCGGTTCTTCTGCGGCCACCAGCAGGAGTAAAAATCTCGACCCTTGGCTAACACCCTTGGCTTTCGCAGCAATGAGAAGTGTAGCAGATTGCCCTGAGGCCTGCGCTGGAACGCCTATTTACAGTAATTTTTCCAGCTTGCTGACTCTCCGAAGGGTGCAGGGGGAATCTTCCCCGCTCCTAGAGGGTTGGACGCTATGACGTCATGCATGGGTGCCTAGATCCTTATCTGTTCGACGTGGAGGCGATGATGTATCTTAAACCTCGCACTCGGGGAGGCAGCGGCTCTCCATTAGGATGTGTGCTAACATCCTGCGGAGCAATATTGAGATAACACAACCTTCCTGAAGGGAGCCAAAATTTCTAGACAGTAAAATCTTTGGAGAGGGGTGTTGACGGGACGATTTCTAGGCGAGATGCGGTGAACAGTAAAAGCCGAGATCACGTGTCTAAATGTCTGAAATAGCATGTGTCCCGCCTCCATTACTATTTTAACTGAGATTTGAGTTGCCCATAAGAATTAATACGATTCAAGATGGTGCAAAGTCATCTGGTAGAGTACGCTTGTCAGTAGCGCAGGAATGCGTCACATGTCAAAGTTTAAAAAGATGGAACTACTTTCTCTCCATCATTACCACCATCACTGGGAGCATGACAGACAGTGCAACCGTTAAAATATATGTGGAAAGGGCCAGTGACTTTTCAAATTCACTGGCCCTATATACCGAAGAGACTTCATACTGTCAAAAAAGTACGCTTGACAAACAGAAATATAGGATGTGTGGCAGACTCACTCTCGAGAAAGGTGATCTGGGAAGCTGAGCGTGGGAGAGAGCCATTAGTGCCGTTATCAGCAGCAACAGGGGAGGTTGACATGGGCTCGAACACAGGCTGCTCTGAGGACACGGTCGGCACAGCCTGGTAGTGATGTTGCTGGATCAGCACTCCGCTCGGACCTGCAAACACAACACACCATCAGTCCCTACAGCAACGCCTAGTACACACAGGCAATTAATGTCTACTTACGAGGTTGTATCCCCCTTATACAGAAATTATTCATTTGAGTGTAATGACATCAGAGTCAGGGTCATTACTGAAAATGCTTCACTATAGAAGCATTACAGTTCATGGTTTCTAGCAAATTTTTGTACCTGGTTATTAACACATGTCTCTTGGTTGTTATTAATAGGTAAGAAAGAATTAATATGTGAAGCTTCGTATTAACTTAATTATTGCATAAATATGCATTAGTAGTTTATATTATGTCCATAATGATGGGTAAGGTAATTAGGTAAGCTCCTATTGGCACATTTTTCAAAAAAATCCTCCTAAATTTGAATTAGGAAAAATTTAATAAAAAATTCAATATGGCGGTTTACACATGCTTTTAATTCCTTACTTAAAATTATAAAAGTGCTACTAAAACTGTGTTGACAAAAAACATATTTAAACCTTTGTGACAGCCTGTATTTATATAATTTTTTCCTCACAAAAATAACAGAAACCTATTAAACAATTTTGAAGCATGACGCTTTTTTTAGTAATTGAGATTCAAAGACTTCCGCTCCATCCTTAGATCAGTTTACTTCGGAGTAGGATGTTAACATTTCCTTTGTCCCAACGTAATGTGAGATTGTACTGTCTGCCTCGCACATTGTTTTATTCACCAGCCCACTGTAGCAATGCTTAAAGGCAACAAGTTCTTTTACTCCCATTAGATAACTCTAGTAGTAATTATTGTTTGTCTTTTCTGTTTGCATACCTTTCCAGCCGGCCGGTGATGTCGCAGAGGCAAACCATGCATTCATTACCCCCCACTCTATGATCCCCCCCACCCTAATGGCACCAACCAATCAGCAGTAGGTAGCAGCCTGAATTTAGAATAAAAGGAGAAACAGCCTGCGTCTCTTAGCCAGTCTTCGCGTCTCTTAGCCAGTCTTCGCTTCTAGCGCTAGCCGCTCAAGATTCTGACCAGATTGTCCTCCTATGATCCCAGCGCTTGCCACTCGGGTTCTGACCCCTCAACCTTCGTCTACGATGGGTTTGTTTCCAGCAGTGCCACATTACTTTACTTACACATACCACCGTACCTGCACATACATGACACCCACTGAATCCAGTAAAATACTAATTCTTTTGATTTATCCCCGAGAGTAAAGTAACATTTCTGAACGTGTATAGTTGTGTACCCACAGCTATTCCATTGCCCCAACACCAAGTGGGCCAGAAAAGGGGTAATAATCCACAGTACCCAAGCTACATGCTCTGGTGAGCCAGGGCCAGATGCATCCCAGGGTTCAAATCCACAGGCCCATAGAGCCCTTAAATACCTCATTAAGCAGACTCAGCTTGCCTAGGGGGATACTAAGCATGTGCACCATTATTCTATTGCCAACTGCCATCAAATAAACACTAAAGGAGTTTTATTCAAAATACCATTATCTTTTGAAATAAAGGCGCATTTACACGGTGATAGTAGCTATAATGATGGTAGCTATCATGAAAGGGTGTGACTGTAACCGTTTACACACATGATCAAGACATGCTGTGAAAGTTAACCTCAAAAGTGACATGTCAGACAATACATGTAAATACAATGTGACCTGTGCCGCTTATACTACTAATCAACTACGATTATGACTCATCACTCTTTATGTGAAGTATACCCTTACTTCAATCTATGTAAGAGTTGTCTACTTCAACAACACACGTGAAAGTTGTGCATGCTGCTGGCTGAGCACGTGGCCACAAGGTTACACAACCATCAAGCACGTCACTTCCCATCTTCCCCCCGCGCTTAGGATCCACAACCTTCAGACACTTTGGGTGCGGCTGAGCGCCGCCGAAGATCTGCGAACCACGGAACGCTGACACAAGAGGGTTCTCAGCTCCCTCGCCAGCCTCCACGGCACTCCTTAGTGCTGGGACCTCCAGCGAAACCTCGAGTCTTCTGTGGCCATTGCTGCTACCCTCTGCGATGATATCAGTCTTCACCACCAACGAACACAAATATGCCTTGCTACTTTAACTTTAACTTCTTTTGTCTCCTACAAGTACCCGCATTTGACAGCTTTAGTTGAGCAGTTACATATTCAGTTTTCTAGATCACTTTCCCTCCGGCATAGAACCAGGTCGCCTACACCTGGCTACCGTAGTTTTCCTTCAGTCCTCCATCTGCTTGGTAGGAGATAGCACGAGTCACTATATTTATTGAGTCCTCAATAAATACAGCTTGTTCTCTATCCTAACATTTTAATTTCTAGAGTAACATCTACTTCGTTCGCTAGGAATAAGTTGCATTGTGCACTACCGACAAAAAACCGGTGCTTTTGTAAATCTGAACTAGCTTGACTGTGCCCCCCCCCCCCCCCCCCCCCATCCACGAAACCTCTGGGAACCACTAGTCTGGAACACACCCATTAGACGGCCGCATGTTGCTTCCTATTACCCCCCCACCCCCCGAGCGCCTAGGTGCTGGGAGGAAGGAACAGAGGAGCCATGGCCACTAGGAAAACCTTCCACCAACGAGAGACAGCAAACCTAGCCTGTATCACCTACCAGAGCACCTAGGTACTGAGGGCGGTATTGGCGTTGGCTGAATATCACATCCCATAGTAGCATTGGTGGCCCACACGGCTCAACGTCTCTGATCCGCCCACAGACGTGGGGGATAAGTGACGACTCTTACAGAGCTTGTGCCACAAATCAGCTACTGGACCTACACTATCATAGGGTATAGTTTCTCATCCAAAGTGCATACCGTATCTTGTTCAGCGGCGAACTAACTCTATGACTTACACAATAAGATACGGCCGAAGGCATAGGGAACAAAAGATTGCTCATCTAGCTGCGCAGCAGCGGAGTACCTTAGCCCCCCCTACGCAGGAAAGACACGCAGAACGGAACTGCGCCGCCTCACTGAGGTTACAAGCAGTCTCGACTGTCCACGTGGTACATTATATTCATTTTCCACTACGTCCCAGGGGCAGAACGGCTAAACCAAAGCTCAACGAACACAAGTAAGTGCAGTGCTCGACGAAGTTAATCACACATAGATATAAACCACTACGATAAACATTACAGGACTTGTTACAGATCTGTATCAAATAATGACATTTAATCTAGCCAACCAGTCAAAGACAGTGAGATAGGCAAAGACAATCACATTTAGGCTAGATTAAATATTGTGTATCCAGTAAAGTGCCTACCCAGCTGTCATCATGTGGGAGAAGTGTAGGAACCGGTGAGGGGAAATGCAACAGACAGTTATTTAGACACTTGACTATGTGCAAACTGAACTTATAAATACAGCAGTCATTATGCTGTATGTAATTTAAAGCTAGTGATAACAGACATTTTACACTTCACCAACGACAAGGTTCCGTAATTAGTGGCAGAAGCCCACATAACAAGGTAGTATTACTTATAGATGCTCACCACAGTGCCAGTAATAAATTCCAATATTGAATCACATACAGACGCTCACCACAGTGCCAGTGATCAGTTGACGACAAAGACTTCGACGAAATACATGTTAGACTTAGCCTATGATGAGAAAAACTCCTGCAAAGGAATTAGTAATTTTAGATCATTGTATATTAAATTTGATGTGTGGGTACACCTTTAAATATTACCTTGAGTTTTTACAGTGTACTTGTGAAGATCGCGTACAAGAAGAATGTTGTTTTGTAGGAATGCATTTTTTGTTCTGTTGACTTTTGTATTTATAGCGTACTTACCTTTGAACATTCTACGAATATACACAGTGAACATGTTAGAATTAAAATGGACAACCAAAAGGTAAGGAAGCAATTAGATTTTTGTATTAAGAATTTGATTTGTAGGTACATTCTTAAATATGCCAATGAGTTTATACAGTGTATATGTGAAGATCGCCTACAAGAAGAATGACATTTTGTAGAAGGGAATTTTGTGTTATGCATTTGTATGCTTATTTTGCTGGTGTATGTGTTTGGTTTGCAATATCGTGTGCACCGACGTCATATAAAAAAAAAGACTCTGAGCCACAAAGCTCACATGAACTCATTACGGTGAACCTAAGGTGCACAATATTTTTAACTTCAAAATATCACTGTGATATGTATGTACATTTGAAAGTGACCAAAGTATGCCAATTGCCCTCATGTTTTTAAAAGTGTACTCATATCAGTTTCGTTTAGCCAGTCAACCCGTGTTGAAGGGCCTGCGGTTACCAAATGTATATCCTGTCACATGTAAATATTTAGCCTGCTGTGTGAACCAAGGTTCACTGAAAGATTTTCCTTTTCTTTTTAATCACCACAGCAGGCTCCAGGATAGTTAGTAATGACTCTCCACCTTCCGCGAGTAAGGCTTGAACATACTTATTTAATTCCCCTTCATTTTTCGCATGCAGTTATTTTAAGTGCTTTTTATTTCAGGTTCATGTTGTATATTCTCTTGTAAATATCCACAGAGCTATGCTGAGTGTTTGTTGGCGGCATGCAAAAATAAAGTAGGCCCGGTGGGACACCCGATAAACAGCGGCACTCCTGACACAATAATCTCTACAACAGGAGGGAAAACACATTTGCAGCATCAGTGAGCGCCCCACTGCCTGGACGAGGGGCAGAGAGAGAGGAAGCACGCATGCCACGAGAGAGACAGAGCTACAGTCTCTGCATCCCACACATCTCGCCTTTGCCGGCCGGCTCAAGAACACAGAATGTGCGCCGCTAAAGCAGTCAAGCACCCAACACTAAGGATTCCGCCTACCTGATGATGAAAAATTATTTTTTCTTCTCTTACCAACTTTCTATGCTACTCCTACCTAGACCTTCTAGCGATGTTCTGGACCTTCCAGCGAGGGAGCCTACACCTCACTCCACCACCTTTTCATAATAAGTCTTCATCACAACGAAAAAAAGGGGGGGGGGGGGGGGGGGGGGGGGGGGGGAATTGACGCGTGCCGCTTATACTACTAATCAACTACGATTACGACTCATCGCTCTTTACATGAAGTATGCCCTTATTTCAACTTACGTAAGAGTTTTCTACTTCAACCACCCACGTGAGAGTTGTGCACGCAACACTTTGCACATAATTTTACGGCCGCTTAATTCTCCCAAGCGGCCTAGCACGTGGCCACAAGGTTACGCAACCAGCGAGCACACCACTTCCCCCCTCCCCATGCACTAAGTACCAACAAGCTTCAGCCACTTCGGGCATGGCCAAGCGACACTGAAGATCCACGAACCAAAGAATGCTGACAAAAGGGTTCCCATCTCCCACCCCAGCCTCCACGGCAGAAGGACATCACACTTGTTCCCCGCACCCCGCTGTGGCAGTCTAGACTTCTGACTATATAACTCCATGCACAGTGGGGCTCCAGGAGTCATTCGTATTCTTTTCTTGAGTTCACACCAAGCATTCCTTAGTGGTGGGGCCTCCAGCGAAAACTCAAGTCTTCTGTAGCCATCGTGCCTACCCTCTGCGACGACATCAGTCTTCATCACCAACGAACACAAATATACCTTGCTACTTTAACTTTGTTTGTCTCCTACAGACACCCGCATTAGACAGCTTTAGTTGAGTAGTTAAATGTCCAGTTTTCTAGATCACTTTCTGTCCAGCCTAAAGCCAGGTCGCCTACACTTGGCTACCCTAGTTTTCCTTCAGTACTCCGTCTGCTTGGAAGGAGATAGCACGAGTCGCTACATTTTTTGAGTCCTCAATAAGTACAGCTTGTTCTCTATCCTAATGCTTTTATTTCTAGAATAATGCTAACTTCACTCGCTAGGAATAAGTTGCACGGTGCACTACCAACTCTAAGCCCCATAAATCAAGGAAGTTTTAGTATAAGAACAAACCACACAACAAACTTTTGGTTCCTTTATGTCCAGTTTCTTTCCTGACACTTTGGCCTTGTCCAAACGTTTTGGAGGTAGACCTCAAACTCACTTGTAAGTACAGAATAACATGAAACAGTAAAAAGGCCCTTTAATAAGTTTCTGCTTACTAAGCTTAAATGAGTTTGCACCATAGGTCACAATTTCCCTGTCCATTCAAAAATTCTGACACTGAATTTCAAAACATCAAACAACATACAGAAACAGTTACACACCTTTAGGAAAGATGTGAGTCCAGCGTCTGCGGTTGGAGGTCAACTTGATGGTCACATGAGATGGGTCAAAAGGGTTGATAAGTGCACGTCCTGGTCGGATGACTGTGTTTTGCGTGTGGGAGGGGTTGCCTGGAGACCCAGCACTGCCTACCACAGGGCGGAATGGTGGCGAGATCTCAGCCTCTCCTACATTGCTGTGTACCACAAATGCCTTTGCCTTCCCTGTGAATAAACACATACTCTCACAGTATACATACATCAATATCTCACACAGAATCACATTAACTTAAAATTTTACAGTCCTTAAGAAAATCTTGTTTGTATATTAAATTATTTACAAAACATGATTGCTTATTTCTTATAGTTTACCAATGCTGATTTCAAATCCAATTGAAGCACTTGTCGATTCTTAGTAATTTTTTCAGTGTGTTCAAGCATCTGGATACATACATATAACTAAATAAGTGCATATTTTATTTAAGAAAAAATATAAATACAATCTACTGTACACTGCAGTTGTTCTGATACAATTTTTTCTGATACACCAATACAGATATCCCTATATCACAACGGATACCTATACACATATTCTTATAGCACAGTGTTGAACATTCATACATTTTCCTCAGCCTTTAATCTGCATGCTGTACGCACTGATTGCTATACAAAGCACCAACTCTTTTACCTGTGCCCTATTCAGTCAATATTCAAATGTACCATTTTGTTATTTAGTAATTGAGATTTGTTATTGGGGGCCACGGTGGCTGAGTGGTTAGCTTGCTCGCCTTCCACCAAGACGATTTGGGTTCAATCCCCGGCCGGGTCACTCAGGATTTTTGCATGTGGAAATCGTGCCGGACAATGCCATTGGTCTGCGGGTTTTCTTGGGGATCTCCTGTTTCTCCCGCCCTTTCATTCCGGCACTGCTCGATATTCACCACCACACTTCACCCTCATCAGTTCTCAAGAACTTGCTGTTAAGAGCAGTCCAAATCTCTTCACTCAGCCAGATTTGTTATTTTTTAATCCTGATGCAGTCAGCAGTCACTTGTTTATCAATAACAACACTTCAAAATTTTAACCCCAACATATATTGTAAGGCAATGTAATGGTTAAAAAGATACTGCAAGTGATTATTATATACTGCATGTACAGTCCCTAAGTCCTGGAAATTATTTTATTTGAAAATTATACATGTAACATATATATTTTGCAATTAAGCCCTAATGACTTGATGCATTAATTATCATAGAGACTGTTATTTATTCCAAATTAAGTTAACCATACATCCCCATAGATATTTTATAGGTTAACATGACATGCCGCCTCGAGATAAAAAACAAATATAGTGGCAGTTTGGTAATTTCGTAGGTAGATATGTTGGGATTGGGTTTAACATCTTGTCAAAAGTGAAGTCATTAGAGTTGGATAGTAATGTTGCATTTTTTAAAAGTTTAACTATAAAAAAATGATATAGAAAGTGATGACGATACGACACTACAAAATACACCATTGTTGGTCACTGCATAAATAAATCTAAATACTACAAACAATGCTGTAAAAAATAGGTGTGCACTTACAGCAAATCTATGTACCTATACAAAAAATAATAAAATGCCTGTTTACTTTGCAAAAATGTTAAACAGTGGATCAGCACTAACACCAAATAATCAAAAAAGCTTCCCAACAATGCAAATTTATTTGGAAGTTAGGTAAGTAAATAACATGACGCTAATGGCTCTAATGGCTTAGTGTGGCTGTGAGAGGACAGGATTAGAGAGTACAGTGAAATATGTCAATTCTGTTGGAATTAGGGGGGGGGGGGGGGGGGGGAAGAACAGCAGAAGGGGAACATGTTAGAAAACTAGTAAAGTATTAGCAAATACTTGCAACATTACAACTTCGCTTCTTCTGAACCTTTGTAACTCATATTTTTGAGCAACCTATAAACTTACCTGGTGAACTTGGGAAATGTGCATAAAAGGTTGTTACACACAGTACGATTGTCCTGCATTGTATAACTTCATAGTTGGAATTTGTAATATGCTAGTCATTTGTTTAACCCTTTTATGTCATACATACGTCAATGATTTTAGGAACTGCCCATTTGAATGTAGGACTCGTGGGTGCCCTCACTAGTACAAAGTCTCCGTTAGTCGGGGACAGGCCCACTGGCATGCAACAGGGTGTGAGGGGCCCAGGTCTAGTGTTTGAAACACTGACGTGTCATAAGGCCATGAGGGGGTGGGTGGCTGGCGTTTAGGAGGCATTGGTAGCAGTGCAATATGCAACAGGGAACCACAAAAAAAAGGCACCGTGATATGCCAGACGAGATGCAGATGCTAATGGGATGCTTTTCCACGAAGTGGTAAGTGCACACACGCTGCATGTTTTAGTAAGGTGGCTGCCAGACTCTATTTACAGTAGACCCTATGGGAATTATTAGGCCCTTGCTTGTCAGAATGCTTAGTTGCGCAGCTGACATCTTGGCTGCCTTCATCTGGCCAGCCCGGTGTCGAGGCATGAGGGACAGTTGCGCACCAACAACTGTATTGTCAGAAATGTTATGTTAAAAGGGATCAATCAAAGAAGAATTGATTCTCAGTGGATTCAGAAGGTATTTGTAGGAACAGGAGCGACCATTGCTAAGAAAATATATTACGGTCATAACGTGAGGATGGAAGGAGCTGGCATGGACCAGCCAGTGCGGAAATTTGTCTCCGTGGTGCCATTGCCTTGGGGTAGTCCCCGCTACAGCCCTTATGAGAATAGCGGCGTTATCTAGTGGTGTTCCAGCTGGGACGCTGACAAAGTAGTCAGATTGGTAAGTATTACACCAGAGTACACCTCTACATGTGTGCGAACCCGACCAGCCCTGACAAGCACACCTCCCAAGGCCCAGCTCCAGGTCATCGAAGTGGCCAAACCTTACACCAGTCTCCAAGAACAACCATGTAAGAGCGGCAACCACTACTTTTCAGATACCATGAAAAGGAGGAGGGGGGGGGGGACCTTGGCGCCGCCCACCAGCAGCCGGACCCAGTAGGGTGCGCGTCAACTTATTGTTCCTGAATATTGTCTACAGCACAAGGAGTACAATTCTTTGTGTACTTGCAGGGCAATATCGAACACAGAACAATTTTATTTGGTAGTGAATTATTTTCAATTGAATTTATTAGGCTGCTAATGAGAATGTTCCGTAGTACAGAAAATATGTACAGGTTAAATATTTACCGCATCAGTTACCTGTTTCCTTGACTTTTTCCTAGCCGTTTTCAAATTCACTAACCTTTCCAGGTTTTTAAGATTTTCCAAACCTTTAGCAAATCTGCTCAATCACCAGTAATATAGGTGCAAATTGCTAAGTAAACATGTGCACAACAACTTACCATCTGGAATAATGGAGGATGCCTGTGGTGAAGAGCCATCACCACCGCGGTTCTGTGGGATGGAAATGGCAGCGGAGCGAGACGCAGAGGTGCCCGTAGGAGAGCTGGGAGAGCTGCCATTGGCCAGATGGTGGATGTCCGGGTCTGACAGCTTCCGTCCCACTACCCTTGAGCTGACGGCCCCGTCTATCGCAGTTACGCTCGACTTCTTGGTCCGCATGCTGATTCTCTGCAGGCTGTGTAATGGCAGTGATAACCACTCAATCACTGATCAACACTCAACAAGAAATTGACCTTAGTCATCTTCTTTAAGAAAATAATTAAATTTGTATTATTTGTGTCAGGCACACGACCAGGAATTTTGCTTGGGGAGAAACACCACGTTGAGATGGGTGGGGCATTGATGGGAGAGGACTTGTTCCTCTGCAACAGTGAAGAAATAATCAAATAAAAGAAAAATTCTGAACATATAATACTTAATATTTCAAAAATAAATCTCGGGAAGTAGTTCTATTGTTAAAACGAACCCAGTTAATAACACAATATAAATAATTAAATGTTATATATCAACTTTTCAAACTGGAATTTACTTCATAACCTTCATACAGTCATGCCAACATTTATATATTTAGATTGGATTATTAACTGGGTTCATTATTATGCACGAAAAAAAAAAAGAGGAGAGAGAGAGCGAGAGGGAGAGAGGGAGAGAGGGAGGAGAGGGAGAGAGGGAGAGAGGGAGGAGAGAGGAGAGAGGGGAGAGAGGGAGAGAGGGGAGGAGAGAGGGAGAGAGGGAGAGAGGAGGAGAGGAGAGAGGAGGAGAGAGAGGAGAGAGAGAGAGAGAGAGAGAGAGAGAGAGAGAGAGGAGAGAGAGGAGAGAGAGGAGAGAGAGGGAGAGAGAGAGAGAGAGAGAGAGAGAGAGAGAGAGAGAGAGAGAGAGAGAGAGGAGAGAGAGAGGAGAGAGAGAGAGAGAGAGAGCAGAAAGTTGATTATTAATAGGGACCAAAGTTAATTTGGATAATTTAAAAACCGGATAATGGAAATATGTTGAAAATGAAGATAAAATAATTTGTAAAAAATCATTTTCACACAATGTAAAATTTATTACACATGCATTAAACATAGTAAGCTCATCCAAAACAGAAACTGTACACAAAATAAAAAAATTAAATCGATTTACAAGTAACCACTCCCCTTCCGCACGTGTTTACTGTAAACAACACGTGAAAGGGCACATTACACATCCCAAGAGCCAATTCAAGTACTTGTTTCTCCTCTATGGGTAAGGGAAACAATGCGATGAAAGAAACTTACAAATTTTTTTCTATTCTCTTTATGTTTGAAATGAGTCCAGATAACTGGTCATCCTTATAACCAATGCTCAGATGATCATCTTTCTACTCTGTTAAACAAAATGTCTTTCAAATGTACAGAATAGGGAGCAGGAAGAATGACAACACCTGGCAGAGTGCGGCGGGGGTAACTGGAACACCTGGGCATCATAGGCGTCGTAGTCGAAGGGCGAGTTGGGCATGCACTCATCCTCGCTGATGAGCTTCGACTTGGTAGGCGGGATGAACATCTTGTCCTTGGTGGGCGACGGCTTGCTGCGCTTCGGAGGCAGCTTGATCCTCGGGATGAAGTTGGAGTATGCCACTTTCTTGTTTGTTGAATAGAAACTACACATTTCAAGCACGAAATAGATTATTTTTGACACAAGTCCTTTCATAATACTTTTAGCCTACTTTCCAAAGGAAAAATAAACTTATGAGTTCACTTTCATGTCTATGTGTGTGTGTATCTTTCTGTGTGTTCCCCTCAACCCTTTAAGTCACAGGGTCCTGTATATGGGACGTTGCATATAAATTGGCTTTAATGGTCTGCATTGTACACAGTAGAATGTACCATCCAAAGAGAAATGTTCTCTACGTGTGGGAAACATAATTCACTGTTGAGACTATATTCCGTAACCTTACAATCACTACTGCCAGTAAGATAAAGTACGGATAGATTTTTATTGATTACAACGTATGACAAAACGTTGCAACGATAACAGTACAGTTCCAAACAAAAAATGTATTTGTTGCAATGCATTAAATGATAAGATAACACTACATGAACAAATAAAACTTTTACAATACCTCTCAAAAACTAATCAACCTTTTCTACCAAATTTGGCACATTGACTAAAGCTATGATAGGCCATGTAAATATATGCAATTTAAATTGCTAATGTACCATACTTATTTTCAAAATGGCAGCTGTATAAACATTTTAGTTTCATTTGCAATATATATGATAAAGTTAAACCAATTTCCAGCAAACTTTTTATGCAGAAAGTATCCATTTCAAGCATCACATATGCCAACATATAACCACTTTTGTCTGCCATTCTTGTAAGATATCTCGACATGAATACATAAGGTTTTTATGTCATATCTGAGGAAATCATAAACTGGCACCTACCAACTCTGGGAAACAATTAGCACTACAGTAGGCCATTTAAATTTATGTTTTATGTGGGTAAGACACTTATTTACAAAATGACAGCCATATATACAGTTTAGCTTAGTATGCTAAACCTACCAATGCATGTAATATATTCCACGTTAACTTCGTGTTTTGGCAGTATCTATTACACCCACCAAATGTATCTGCTCAGAGCCTCCGAGTCCACTATTTTGTATGATAGCACCAAATGAAATAACATTTTTAGGTCTTATGTCAGGAAACAACAAACTCATTCCCACCAAATTCTTCACACAAGTAATGCTACTGTAGACTATGTATACCTGCTTATGTGATTTAAGTGGGTAAGATCCTTACTTTCAAAATAATGGCCCTGTAAATATTTAAGGTTAGTAAAACATGTCTATCATTACACTGATTTCTTCTGAATGTCATGCTCCAAATCCTAGCTCTATAATGCAGTAGGTTGCACACTACTTATGGTACGAGGTTTTCTGGGTTTGAGTCCCGAATAAGGCATGTGTGCATGCATCTGTCTGTATGTGCGCATGTGTGAGTGCATGTGTGTGTGTGCATTTGCATGTGCATGGACGTGTTTGTGTGTATGTGTGTGTGTAAGACTGTCTCACTAATTTGCACGCAGTAATCTATTGTTTCCAAGACCCCTGGTATAGCAACCCTCTTGTAATAACAACCCTTTTCCTGGGAACCATAAGAGGTCTTTAAATTTAGAGTTTAGTGTATGTTTCTGGTTCCATCTCTAGTGATATTGCTGTCAACAAGACATCAAAGTCAACCTATAATCTAAGCTTTTAAGAACTTTCTTAAAAACTATTTGCATCCAAGTAAAGGAAACTATGTTCACCAGTAATACTATTAGCAAATTCCTGTTATAATTAATTTTAATGTGATTAATGTGATTTGCAGCACTGAAACCTAAGAGAAAAACACTCATTTGTTAATATTATGCATTCAATATTCACATAGAGCAACTCGAATGCAAAAGTATTGATGCATGATGTCTTTTATACTTATTAATAAACAACTACTACTCATCAGTGCAACTATACCACTAGCAGTTGAGTCACTGCCACCCCCTACAAGATTGTTGTATCTACAAGGCCAGGACAGACGTCCCAACAATGGAATTTATTTTCGCCCGATGAGCCACCAGGACCATGCAAGAGGTCCGGGACTAGTACCGTATCGTGCCACGGGATGCAGCCACAAGTATGATGCCTAGATCACACAACTCTCCACTATGCCACTTGCCCCAAGGATCTAGGCGCTGGGCTTGCATCTGCTAACCCTCTCTCCAGACGCCCTATGCCAGTGAAGGAAGGGATGGACAAGGAGTATATAAGGCAATGCGCCCTGGCTTCCGGATCGTAAGTTCTGCTTCAGTTCGTGATCAGTCTTCCAACTCCTCTACTGGGCTCTCATCGCACACGCCAAGGCCTGCACTAATCCAGAACACTTCACCACTACCTCAAGGGGCTGAAGATCATTTCCAACCATCTACCAAGGAAGCACCAGTGGAGTCATCAGCTCCGCACACTGATACACGTTCGGTCCCTTATGGACAACCGCGAGTAGAGCTAGCCTAGAGGAGTAAGCTACATTCTCTCGCACCAATACTGTACGGAGTGCCTTCTCCTGTTTTACACTAGGGTGTTTACCTTCCGGCAAGCCTGAGTGGATAGGAGGTAGTACTTCCAACATTTTTGTTTATTTTCCTTAACTGCAAAATAAACATTGATCTTGACTAACTTCTCGAGTATCACTCCAATCTCCTACTCTTCACCCTCATAGGATCTGACAGAGACAGCAGGAGACAGGGTTTTGCTCTTTCTGAATCCACACTGACAACAAGACAAAACATTCTTGGAAGAGCACCCATTCTCTACCCCGTGCAGTGAACGGTAGGGTCACGACACTAGGATACCGTCACCTGGAAAGTAGCTTGCCAGCTTGAAGTCGCCCCCACCTCACCGCACACTCAGCGGTGCCGGGGAGAAAAACTTATTCGGGCCTGGGGAGACCAGTGACCTTGGGACACTCACCTAACCACTACTGGAAGGCCACCCATTCCTTGCACGCAGGTGGAAGGAACAACAGAGCCATTGCACTAGGTACGCTCCCCGGTGGGATCAGCTTGTCGGCTAGGGTGAACACCTCTCATCGCACACAGCGATGCCGAGTGGAGTTACACTCTGGTGCAGGGGAGACCAACTCCATTGGGACAACACCGCGTCGTTCCTGCAACCAACACTTTGCAGCTTGAGACTTCCACACCTCCAGTGGGGAAGTCAAAAGTGAGGTGGAGTGTTGGCGGTCGCAATCCACACCTATACTTGAATGCCAAAATTTTGAGTGCCTAACTACTGCAGGCCTGATCCCAGTCTATAGCCAGATGCTTTACACCCGCAGGGGTGGTGATCAGAAGGCAAAGAAGGCGAGGGCTATCTCTAAACATCCACAACGGATTAGCATCCATCCCAGCAGGTTCGGGGTACCGATTCCATGTGAACAAGCTGCTTTACTGTGATGGACTCACCAGCTGTCACTCATACAGCGCTGTTCAAGCCACCTACCAGTATAGCGGAAGGATACCATACAGTGGTACAGGAAATCCTGTTTGGCGAGGGGTTCTCCTACACTCCGGCAGTATCTAGCGGCACCACGACAGTAGAAAATACCAACACATCAAATACACACCCCACGCTCCAGTTAATTGCAAACAGGGCCGAGGGACCTACACTAGAGAAACACATATGGGCCAGATGGACCGTCCAGCTCGCTTGAACTCAGTTCCACACTCAAAGCCTCCATCATGCAGAGTGGTGCAGTACTCACCTCACACCCTATTTTCTCTGACATGTACAGTGTAGTAATTATACTTATAAAATCCATAGTTCTGAGAGCAGAACTATAATTTGATTAAGCTGAAAGAAATCATAACAAATTTGTGTTGACAATACAAACTACAAAAAATAACTTTGACGCATGCCACTTATACACTTATTATTATACGACTGCGACTCATTACCTAGGAGTACTGCTTCCGTTTCTACAGATATGAGCAACACGTTGCCTACCCCTACAGGCAACAAGAACGTCTGTGGTTTTCCTTCTCACCTGGAAGGCATGTGCCCCCCCCCCCCCCCCCCCCCCTGCCCCATCATGCTCAACGCCAACAAGCTGCCCAGACCTCGGGCACCGCCGAGCAGACCCGAACGAGATAATTTTCATGCCACCCAGGGCCGGAGGATGTCACGCCTCCCCTGGACCCCACCCCGGCAGCCTACAAGCTAACCCTATATAAGTCAGGCTGCAGCCGAGCTCTGGAGTCATTCTTTCGTATCTCTTGCACCACCCACAGCATTCTTAGTGCTCGGGACTTCTAGAGAAGTTTGAAGCCTACAAGTACGCCTTTGCGACAATCAACTATGTACGTCGATGACCACTCAACCCGGCGACATAAAAACACGAACTTTCTTCTTTTAACTTAATTTGTCTCCTCTAGACACCTTTAATTAATAGTTTAACTGTAACTCTTATTTTCGTCTAGAATCAGCTTTTCCCGTTTATTTAGAACCACGTTACCTACACATGGAACCACGCAGTTACCTTCAGCTATCCTCGACTTGGTAGGAGGTGGCACAGGTCACATGTCTATTGAACTTTCAATAAACACACATTGCTTTCTACTTCGCTACTTTTATTTCCAGGGTATTTATCTGTATTCACAGTTGGAGGTAGATTACGCTGTGCACTGCCAACGGAATCCAGGGAAGTTATTAAACTGAACTAAGACATACAAATTAGACAGCTACCTGTTTCTTCCCATCAAACACACAGCACTATTAGTGCTCGTGGGGAAGAAACAGGAACGCCTCAACCACAAGTCACACCTTCACATCAGGAGACACAACACACTCGGGTTGCTTCGCATTACTCGCACTATTAGTGCATGGTGACGAAGACCTGCTGTGCTGCCGGGTATTCTGGGTGGACGTACAACCAGTAGAGGCTTGGCGCAACTCCAGCTCAACGTCTTTGATCAGTCCGCCTAAGGTGGGGGATCAGTGGGGACTCTTTATCGAGCCGACTGACAAGTCACTATTGGGGTACACTGTTAGTATTTCCATTTCAGTGCACTTCGTGATTTATAGAACTGTTACCCTATACCTCATGAGAGGAGTGGTAGGAGTCGTATAGAGCAAAACCTGGCTCATCCTGCTGCCTGGCCAAGAATAGAGTCACCATATCCTACGCAGGACAGACAGGCGGAACGGGTCCGTGCAGCCGAACTCAGACATCAAGCAGTCGCGCCTGCACCGGTAATATTAATTGAGTTTCAACCGTGTGTTCGTACGAGCTACAAGTATCACCCTGTTGTCTAAGGCTTCTTAACCAGAGTGGAAGTTCGCCTAGGTTGGGACAACTTGGTCTTCTGGACGAAAGAAGCACGACTTTGGAACATTCACGGAAGAATTTACCCCACTTAAGACTAAACTTACCTCTACTACCTAACTAGAGGTGAGTGTGTATCAGAACTAGCCAACAATCCTCGCCTCATCCCCGCTACCTAAGTCGCTTTTGGTATAGCGAGTAAAATCTGTAACTAACGTGTCCAGTCAGTCTAATAGGACACGCGTCAAGTTTTATTATATAACTGAACATTTATATTATATAATTTTACAATATGCACTATTTCCTTAAGCTCCTTATTGACAAAGGAAATAAAGCTGAAAACTCCCGGCACTGACTAAGTAGACCTTTTATAAACATAATATAACACAATTAAATCAAGGAAACTGTGTCAAATATATTTAAAAATTTGCCAAAATTTTAATTAATATTCTACTGAAAAATGATGTGCTCTATGTTAAGTTCCATTATATTACTTATATAGCAATCTTGATGGGAATAATGGCAAGCTGAGCCAATTAGATAAATCCATGTTGTTATAGCCAGAAATATTTCTTCACAGAGTACGAAAACAAAATTACTCAACAATGTTAACAAATCACAAAAGTAGTTTACCTGAGGTTTATCCAGTGAGGCATGCTGTAGTCATCAGCAGTGAATGATGCATCCTTATTGTGAAACTGTAGAGAAAAAACATTTCCATAAACATCAAATTTGGTTACATGTTAACGGTAACTTACAAATATATTCCACAAGAAATCACTTGGATTCTAAGATAGCAGTTTAGTGTTAACAGGCCTGCCTGCAAAGCCGGCAGCCGCATACTTCAAATGGGGAATCAATGTTAAACAAAATTCCTTCTCATTGCGCCAATTTTAAGATAATTATTTCAAACAAAAGATATTCAACTTAAATTTCTTAAGGAATGATGCTATGTTAAAATATTTTGCCAATTTGTTGTTTAATATGTTATTTTATAAAATGTGAGTATTGAAATTTACATATAAAAAAAAAAAAGATAGATAAATAATTTTTTTTCAAAAACAATTTTATGTAGCAATATTTTCTGAGAAAATCATGTCAACATATATTTTTGTTTGAAATAGTTATCTTTATAATTGAACCAATGAGAAGTTATTTTGTTTAACATTGATTCCCCACTTGAAGTTCGCGACTGCCAATTTGGTAGGCAGGCCTGTTAAAACCATCACCATTAGTATTTCTACTGGCAACATGAAAATATAACCTTAAATTTAAGACCAAGTGAGCCTTCAGACTCACAATCAGGAGAACCTGGATAGATGAGTCCTCGTCCGACCACACTGGTTTTCAATGCATTCCAGATATCGCTTCAGGTGAGGAATACTGGTATGATCCCTTACTACAGCCCATAGCCAATTCCATCATCATTCCTATTTACCTGAGCAACTTGCTCCATTTTTAATAACCTCGCTGTCGACAAGATCTCAAGCATTTCTAATCTATCAACCTAACATTCAAGTTATTTTTCACCCTAATATTTGTAAACATGAATACACTTGTAGTGGTTCTACTGTACGAAAACTCGTGGGAGTTTGCAGCATACACTAGCTCGGACTAGCTCAGTGAAAACAAGTGAGACTCTTTGTATTAATGACAGTTTGCAAAGTTCATTTATTAAAACCAGAAATTAAATAAAAGATTATTGTACTGTTAACTAGAAAGTTTACTGCTGTCTCTTCAAAACATCGGCAAACAAAAACAACTGACAATTGCAGTAGTCAAAAGAAAAAAGCTCAAGAGAGAGAATGGCAGCCTTCACAAAACAAAACTTCTCACTTCGAGACTTGATAGTTACGAAGACGGGAGAGAATCAATACTTTTCTCTCCCGGTGCCCTACGGACTCCTCGCACCGACAGAAAATAAATTTAATAGATTAGTAAAATGTCCAAGATGAAAACAGAAGGTTAAAGTTGCAGGCACTTGTGGGTGCCAGTGAAATGGACACTCACGACAACTGTTGAATGCACTACAAAGAAACTGTGGTACTCGTGACGACGATAAAGCTGCACTATCCCTATTTATGCTGCCTGAAATATTGCATCACATAAACATGGTCTTATCGTGGCTTTGCAAAGTGCGCTAATGTCTAAAAATAGCCTGTGAACATTGACATGGGTCTCCAAATCAAAGTATTACAATGCACACCCAGGCTGTCACGTCGGCCTACTGTGACATTAGTACGCCGAATTTTCATGAAACAGTGCAATACACGGACGTGACTCTCTTACTAACTCCTTGAAAAAGTTGCACTGTCATCCTGTGATGTTTATACTACTGATGCAATAACTCGAATAAAATATTACATTTGGAAAAACTAACATGTACAAAATACCAACAAATTATTATTGCCACAATCTTCTCAATATTAAGTGAATTACTATCCTTAACACAAAAATATAGCAATTTAAAATAATTCCAGAATATATAAATTATAACATATTGCAACGCTACACACTATACACATTTACTGTAGCAATAGTTAATTTCCTAAATTTTCCTACAATTGCCCACAATTAGAATGCTTTTATCACATTTCTTAATGAGGCCATGGTGGCTGAGCGGTTAGCCTACTTGCCTGCCACCAAGGTGATTCAGGTTCAATCCCCGGACGGGTCACTCTGGATTTTCGCATGAGGGAATTGTGCCGGACAATGCCGTTGGTTGGTGGGTTTTCTCTGAGATCTCCCGTTTCCCCCACCTTTCAATCCGGCGCCTCTCCATACTCACCTCAATCACAGTCATCGGCTCTCAAGACCTCAATGTTAAGATCTGTCCAAATCTCTTCACTCATTCACATTTCTAAACCAGCCATGAAAAGGCATAGGGATTATTAATGAGTGATATGCCAGTGACCGCAAATTAGAAAATAATGATAAGATAAAGTGCATGAGATAAACATGCTTAACATATTATGTAATCATAATCTGGCTTAGTTGGAATTTCTCTATATAGTGGCAATTTATTTTCGGTAATGTTAAATTCGCGATTACAGTTACGCAGTTCAAGCACCATGCAGACAGGCTCTGTGTTCTGTTTCGTGCATCACCAGTTATTATTTCAAAGCGTTAATAATAGTCCCAGAAACAAGTGCAGACATGGTTATTTTTTATTAAATGAAAAAATTAACAAACATTTCTCACTGCCAACCAAGATGAAATCAAGCTGCACTGGTTCATTCAAGGCACACAGCTTAACTTAATAGTTGAATTTGATGATAGCCATCTTCAGCTCACACAACTGTCCGATATGGATTCAGTCATGGAATCTGAAGCCAGCAAGTCAGAGGAATTTGATGAAACATACTACAGAATACAGGAATTCTCTTCACAGGTTTTGGTCTCGGAAACTGAGCATTATGGAATGGAACATAGTTGTAATGGAGGTAAAATGGGGAATCTGAAGCTTTCAAAATTACATCTGCTGATGTAAACTGGCGTAATCACTGAGTGGACAAGTTTCTACAAACTTTTCCCGTAACTCGTTCACAATAACAGCTCGCTTTCAGCCATCGAGAAGCACCAATATTTACCCACCTTGCTGTTGGGTAAACCCTTAAAACTTAATAACATCTCTTCCTATTTCAGAAGAGAACTACAACGTCTTAACTGAACAGTATAAGGATGTGTGAGGCATCACTACAATGCATAGGGACAAAATTATGCAGTTCCCAATGCTCAGTGTCAGTAGTCCAGACTAGTTGAGAAGCACAGTGCATGTAGCTACTAAAGAAAATCTTAGGTGCCCCTAAGATCTTAAAACTTCTAGTGAGCAAGTGGAACTTTGTTCTCATAAATACTGTACTACCGAACTTAGACCAGGATACACAAAACCAATTTGAGCTCACTCATAAGGATGTTTAAATGCATACCTTTGAAAAACTTTTAGAATTCCTCGAATCACATTGCAAGAGACTGTTACTACCCAGCACTGTTACTTCAATTCCTCCAGATTTGTGTACCTTTAAAAAGGATCCTAGATGTGTGTCAAACCCAAATATCAAAAGGTCCTTCCTAGCAACCTCTGACAGAGTTGACTGCTTTGTATGACAAGGGACTCATACCATTTATAAGTACCCAGAATTTCTTTGTAAATAACTAGAGGACAGACCAGAGACAGTGTGAAAGGTAAACATTTTCTTCAACTGCCTTGGCTCGCATCATGTCAAGAAACTATACTTCAAGGAGATGTATATTACCACATACACAATCACTTCCTCCACCACCCTTCCGCTACACCTACTCTAGAAGGCAAGAGCCCCTTGCATGTGTCTCTGGTGATGCCCGAAAGAGCCAGGTCAAGATGCTATCTCTCAGGTAGCGATGGCTGCTTGCTCTGACAATGCAAGTACTGTTCTGCTGGGAACACTTCTTGTCATGTTAAGGATGCGAGTGATACCACATAGCCAATTCAGACTCTCCTAGATTCAGGTTCTCAATATGCCTTCATTTCCGAGGGTCACATACAGAGACTGGGGCTGCTTTGATGGAGTGCTCAAATTCCGGTTGTTGGTCTATCCCATTTAGTCATTAATGCCAATAAGGATGTGGTTCCTCTGGTTCTGGTTCCATCACTGAAGAACGAGCCACATGTTGTGACAGATGCATTAATCTTGAAGAAGGTTGCATATAAAATGTCTGCTGTTCAGCTGCCTTATGAGATGCGGCAGAATTACCGCAGTTTAGAACAAGCCAGTCCTACATTTGACACTACTGGGCCAGCTGACATTCTCTTATAGGCTGTTCACGATAAAGTGAGCACTTTTTAAGGCCCTCCCAACAGGCATTAACCGCTAATAAGTATATCTTATTGCAGCCTCAGGTATTAAATTATGAGGGTGGCGAAATGTATACATTGTGTTTATTGGTCACATTGCAATGCTTATTTTAAAAAGCAGCAGGAAGATGGAAATTGGACGAAAGGAAAAATTTATAAGAGCCCTAAAAAGTGCTCACTTTAGCATGAACAGCCTATAGGAGTTCAGCAGCTTACCAGCTTACAGTAATACTATTTTAAATTCTCAATTTTATTATGTTTATTGGTTTAACTTTATTCACACATAAAGTACAGCTCTCATCATACTCAACAAGAAGTCAAATAAGGTCAGAAGTTGTATTTTATTGATGTACATGTCAGAATACTCATCTATCAAAATCATGCATGTATGGAAATTTTGAAAAAACCCTGAAAAAACAGTAGATAGGGAGTTCACTTTATAATAAATCAATTGCTTGTGATAATAATGTGACATGGCTATGTTACTTTTTATGTTTACACAAATTTTAATTTCAATTATGAACACCAAATGAACTCTTTTCCAACATAGCTCGCACCCTGTTTTTACAGCAAAAAAATTGGCAAAAAAAAGGGTGGCATAATTGCGGAAAAAATTGTACTAATGGCGGCACAAATTGAGACTCAATTAACATGAGTATAAAACCCCTTTACTTTCCATGATATTTTGAACTGTAAAAGCAATGCTGGGTTTTTGCAAACAAATGTTTAATGTCAGTATCAAGTAGAGCATAAATGACTTGTGCATTGTCTAGGTCCTAGGTGTATCACATAATAACATCCATTCTTCTCTCAACATGACTGACTATAGAATTCAATTTGAGGGAGTTTCAAACTGGCATTTTGGCGTGTATAGGCCGCACATTTTTACCAAGAAAATGACTACAAAAAGTGGGGTGTGGCTTATATACAAGATATTGGTATAAATTTTTATTTTTTTTATTTTTCCCCACAAAACATGTTTAGAAATTTGTCAACATACATCACATTTTAAAGTTTTAATTCTTAAAGGAAGGAAGTAAGGAATGAAGGGCAAGAGAAAAAAAAACTTTACACTCGTGCAGTTATTTGTTCACTCTCATTCATAAAAATAATAACCTTCATCCTGCACGTGTGGAGCTTGCCCATAGATGTCGTATGTGAGTAGGTAGTTTGCATGCCCGCCACAGCTCTACAAGTGCACATTGATACGATGCCATTTTGTATAACATATTGCTGTGGTTTTGCTTAAGCAAGCCACGTTACCATCTGTGGAATAGTAATTGTGCAATGTTTATTCATAAACGTTGCCACATAACACAAATTTTCTGTCACAAATGTTTTGTAGGGGATAAATTATGTCCGAATTTATTATGTTTGTACGGAATTGTAACATAACAATATTTACAGGAATACAAAAATTCAATGCGGCCTATACTCGACATATTAATTATCACTCATTTTTCATTAAAAACTTCTGGTGCTGCTTATACATGCATGCGGCCTATACATGCCAAAATATGGTATTTAAATAGGGTGTTTTCTAATTGTTTCTACATGAGGAACCAGTACACACAGTAATACATCAGTATATTTCTAAAACGCCGCACAACAGGTTGGTAAGCACCTTGAGCAGCGGGACAGCATGCAGCGGCTGCTCTCCCACGCAGACCAGGTCGCTGCCCACACCGTTGTCAATGATGCGCTGCTTCGTCACATTTGTCAGCTCCCGATCCACCTCGAACACGCCCACCCCTGGCGTGATTACCACTGACAGCTGGCCCGTGCGGTCAAAACTCCGGTCCAGGTAGTGCTTCTCAAACACTGCATGCCACCACAAAAAATAGCACACAGGTCAGTGCCACACCCATAGACGGAATACGGGATGTACAGCATATGCCAACTATGCAGAAAGCAATTTCTGTCCCTCTACAATTAACAGTTTTTTACTGCTGTAACTATCAACTTTATTTCGAACCTCTCAACAGAATTTCACCAAACTCGACACAAAAATATTACTTATAGTCCATTCACGATTACTTCCAACTTTTCTGAAGCTCTGCTAAAGTTCTACTTTCAGGATATTTTACTGCCTCGTGCAAACAAAGCTTAAAAAAGTCTAGAAAATTACACCAAAAAGATTGCGCACTGCATTCGTGCACACTAAGTGTAATGATAATGTGCATAAGCACTATTTCTTACTAAGCATTACCAACATACATGTTTTCTTGCTGTTTTCATTCATATTAACTATGAATGAAATATTATAATTAATAGATAAAATGCAAGTAAAATTTCAATTGAAGAAAAATAAAGGTAGTTCTACATTAACAGAAGTATAAAACGCTTGTGAGTTGTGATTCATGGCATATTTAGAAAATAACCAAGGATGATTTTTCAAAGGTTAGATTCAAAAACGTGCGAAGAAACTGTAAATAGACCATAGTAAGGACACATAACTTTCATATTTTTTGTCCATGCCAGATACTTATTTTCAAAATGGTGGCCATTATAAAATTTAGGGTACTGTGTCATATCTCAGCCACCATTTAACCAATTTAAACAAAATTGGTACGTTGAAAGCACATCATGTAAGCAGTGAATTTAGAGAGGGATATTGTTACCCATTTTGGAACTTACTTGAAAAAATTAGGCTTTTAAGTTATATCTCGTTAACTACTCAACCAATTCCCACCAAATTTGGCAGGAAAGTAATACTCTGTTAGGCCTGTATACATATGTTATTTAAATAAATAAAGCACTTATTTTCAAAATGACTGTCGTATATAATGATGTGTGTCCGGTTAGCTAAGGCTGGATCACGGTTGTGTGGCTTTGGTTGCACTTCGGCCGGTTGTGCTTAGTGGTGTTTACGGTTGGATATGGTAGCTAGGCACGTGGCCTTACGTGAAGGAACGAAGTTCTCGACATTGCGATTAATAAGTCCCTTGGATTGGTCTACCCTATGGCTGGTGGCGTGACTAGTTACCGTAGACGACTGGTGGGAGGTGCTAGCAGTAGCAGACTTACTAATGTCGTGAGTGCGAGGACTAGCTGGGTATAGTTGGTTGAGCCGATCGTTCTCTGCCCAGGCTGCAGCGAGGGCCCGAGGTGTAGCAACACAAAAACTACAGTTCCACTTGGTAGCTACTGAGCTCCAGAAGTTGGCGTTCGAGATGCCAAGGCATTCCTCAGTCTGTTTAATTAACCCACACACAACTGAGTGGCAGGCAGGATGTGTGCAAAGAGGTTATGGCGAGAAAGTAGCTGGATCCCTTGCTGTAGACGTAGGTCGTTCTAATGATCTGGGCAAAGCGGCACAATCTTGGTCGGCTCATCGATTAGCTGTAAGGGGGACGGAACCAGCCGGCTGCTTGGCAGCAAGGCACACAACTATTTGCTCCTCCCTTCTTGCACTATGTCTCACCTTAAATGGCATAATACGGATTAGCTGCTGAGAACTATGAATTGAGCACTACGGACATAAGTATCCCTAGAATAGTTTTGCCCAGTAGTGGTTTGGTAGCACGAGCCCGGTGCTTCAGAAGGCCCCTCACCTTAGTGGGCGAATTAGAAGCGTTGAAGCCGTGTGGGTTACCAAGACTATTACTGGGTGTGCAATCCCAACCAAGGCCAGGCTGTAACACCTAAGTAAATACCCCTGCCAGCACCCAGGTGCTCCAGTAGGGAAACAACTCAGATGTACTATCTCTATCTGATAGATAAGTGTTGATAGTGGTCGAGGCTTCTCTATTCTACTCCTCCTCCAGCACCAGTATACTTGGCAGGAATAAAATAGATATCCATCAAATGTGTGTATTGCAACTAGAGCCACCTAAGGGGAAGTCTCCAGTTGTAGCTAGTTCGTAGTAATAATTTCCCATTCCCGGTCAGCGGTACTCGACTCGAGGTTCTCCCAGCAGTTGGTTACAAAGTACTCTATGAATGAGACTCAAAGTTAAAAGAAACAAAGACGTGTTTATTAATGGTGATGTGTGCTCTCCTACCAAGAAGACTGGAGGATGGAAGTAAACCTACGGTAGCCAGGTGTAGGCGACCTGGTCCTAGGCTAATGGGGGAAGTGAACTTAAACTGTCAAAAATTGCTTGCTACAAATCTAACTCTAATCTGGGTGTCTGTAGGAGACAAAGGAGTTAAATGTGGTATCTCTGGAGCTACAGAAAGCTTCTGGTAGCTATTGGCGATTGGCATCACTGGAGTGTCTGGGCGCAGGTGCTGCAGAGCTCTGACGGCAATGTCAATGTAGGCAGTCTCTGGTGGCTGCTGAAGAGTGTTGATCAGTTGGTGGCAGCCTCTGGGAGGGCTGCTGAACGTCTAACAGTGGTCGGAGGACCCCAGCACTAGAAGTGGCGGAGAGAGCTCAAAGACTGAAGAAGAGCAACTGGTGAGGTCCACCACGCACTGACTTATATAGTCAGGGTAGCGCGTGTCACGGCCGTCGCGGGGGAGGGCGTGTGACGTCCCTCTGCTACAAGGCCGAAGTGGGGGTAGCACTCTCTGGTCATCTCTCGGCCTTCACGTATTCTCGGTGGTGCTCTGGCATGCCCTGAGGCGGCTGATGGCTTGTAGGCTCTTAGCGCAGGGGGTGGGGAGGTGAAGCGCCGTTGTGTTGCACAACCCCTTGTATCCACGTGTCCGGCTGCCCTCCAGAATTGTGGCAGGCCGCGACTTCCGTGTATGGGTTGGCGCGGGATTTGAATCTCACGTGTGAAGAAGTAGTATACTAGGTTGCAGTGAGATGAGAAGTTATCATTGTAAATAGTTGGAATAAGCGGCATGCGTCAATATATTTACGGTTAATTTGCTAACTTGATATTCTACAAGTATATATTATAAACATCTACAATGACAATACTGTGTGTGTGTGTGTGTGTGTGCGCGTGTGCGTGTGTGTATATATATATATTTTTTTTTGTCCCCTATTTTGTAAGATAGTGCCATATAAAACATAATGTTTTTATTTCATTTCCCTAGAAACAATCATTTGATCCCTACAAAATCAGCACACAAGTAGTACTATGGCAGACCATGTAAAGAGGTGTGTTTAAGTCAGTCACACTTATTTTCAAAATGGTGGCCATATAGACATTTTGGTTAGTATACTGTATCTACGAAACCAGATCATCAGTTTCAACTTAACTTTGTATGCTTGCAGTATCTATTACAACCATCAAATCTGTCTACACTGAGAGTAGTAGGAAAATAAGAAGTCTGGCCACTAGGAATAATACTTGCTGTGCACTGTCAACTGAGACCGGGTTTGAGTAAACCAGTACAACTTAGAGTAGGACTGCGGATCCCCATCAGGAATCCGCATGTCTAAACACACACACCATTCAACAGCCACTCGTTCTAGACCTCTGGAGAAAGAACGGTACAGCCACCACTACTAGTAACTTATCCAACCAGGGAGAGGCCGTACTTTTGAGTTGTATCCTAACCCGAGCACCTGGGTGCTGGCGGGGGTATTTGCTCGAGAGCTACGGCCGGTCCCTTGTTGCGACCTACACCCAGTAGTGGCAGGAAGGCGGCACATACGGCTCAACACTTCTAGTCCACCCGTCAGTGGTGGGGGGGCTTTCTGGAACTCCGAGCTTGTGCCGGCAGCCATTGCTAGAAGTACACTAAGATAGCGCACTGTCTCGTGTTCACTGCGCACAGTAACTATCATTAAGTGATAACCCAACTTCTGTGCCTTTCAAGGTAAGACAAGGCCAACGAGGGAGGAGCAAAGGACAGCCTGTATCGACGCCAAGCAAGTGTGTGCACTAGCCCCTCCTACTTTTAGTAAAGCCAACAGGGACAGCACTGCACTAACCCGTCTGTTAGACAGACCTACCTCTCCTGAGTACTAGTATATTTATTTCCCGCCTCACGTACATATTCCTAAGGAATACCAACCCATTGTACAAGGTTTAACACAGGGTACTGAGGTAAGGTGCGGGTTGTCAACCCCATGTTCTGGAGCCCGGAGTCAACTGTCTGGAATCGACGGTACAGTGTTGGTCAACATGATACCAAAGTCCTGCAGCCTACTGCCAGCGTCGTCAGCTCCAGCCAGCCTGCACCAGCTACACCGCCTTCAGCCGAAGCACTCTTGAGTAAGACCGGTACAACCAATGCATCTCGCCAACCAGTCACACCGGTAGTCATCCCCACTGTGGGAAACTTTGCACCAAACCGCCTTCATGAAAGCAGGTTACCGCAGTAGTAGTAGTGGACACTTTTGTTCCCAGTTGCCAACCGACGTGTCCAGCGAGGGTGGCTGGCACAAAACAAGACTGTGAAAGTGACTAAGAAATCAACAACCACTATAAAAGTTGTGAGACTAAGGTCACCATTGCTTTCAACCCAAAAGGTCTCAGATCCTTCTTCGATGCATCCAACCCTTCTAAATACATAATTGTTGTTTAATTATTCATTCCCAATCGGACATGCATCACCGCAAAACTGGTTTAACTTCTCTGGACAACATTGGTTCAATTTCCTGTGATATCCGGTTCATTTAAGCTAAGTTGACTCAACCACAACTACTTCAACCTCCTTCAACTATTCATAATTTTGTGTCACTTAACAGAACCTATAAATTGATTGGAAGTCATGCAATTTTTTTAAGAACTGTTAGTGTCAGAATAAAAGCTCATTTATGAAAAAAAAAAATAGGACAGGCAGATTTTAAAAATTTAAATTAATCATGACCAAGAGATTAATTGAAAAATAAGATAACAATTAGATATTGAAAAGGGGCCCCAAATTTGTTTTACTCACAGTTTCAGTGTTATACACAGTTTAATTTTTGCAAGTTTGATCTATTTACTTCACTCAAATTATTAATTTTTCTGTCTCTGTCATAAGTATTGTGAAATCATAATTTTGTGTTTACTAACTTCATAATTCCATAAATCTACTTACTTAATCTCTTTTATTTAACATCCATTTGACTTTCACACACCTCTGGTGTTTATTAAAATTACGAGATAACAGTAATCTTTTGTTTTGATGATTTGTGTCACATTTTTCCTTTATTCACAATGTAATGTTTGCACTTTATATTTATGTTAGTGGCAAACATTTAAAAAAATTATGTTTCCCCCTCCGTTAAAGATGACTGAACATGGACTTAGAATGCTTGGTAAAATCTTGCACGGCTCGATGTTTTTTACATATTCAGACACAAGAAGAAGCTAAGTACATGGCTCTCTGGTATCACTTTTTTTTTCCCCCAGAAAGTCTGCCTATTAAAATTAATTTAAATTTAATTTTTAAAAACGTGTAATTTTCAAACAAGAGACTACTGAACATGAACTTTTGACGAATAGGGGTTGGGAGTGGGTCAAAATTGGTCCAAAATTTTCCAAAATCCTAATGACCTTCTTTTCATAATAATCTTGTATCTGGAAATCATGATATGTTGTTTTAGAAAAGTTCTACTGTAAATGTGAAATTCACTAAACTTCAGGCAAAATCAGTAAAGAAGTATAAAACACCAAAGTTATATAACCAATCAAGGTATCTGTCTCAAGAAAATTTTGGTATAACCCATTTCCTAACATACAAAAATTTTACACTAAACAAGGAAACACAAAGCTCAGGGGAAAAAATAAATCAGCATCAGGAATTAACATATAAATCCAAATTGATCTCCAGTGTAGTATGTGGGAAGCAATACCATTCAAGGACATGTTGAGCACTTCGAGGAAGTTCCCCTGGGCGGCAGTGGAATTGACAGCCTTAGGAATGTGCACACCAGGCTTCTTGTGGTATCCCAGCACTATATTCTGGTAGTCCGTGAACAAGCGCCGCAGCTGCACCAGCGTGCTGCACCAGTCATCATACCGCTCATTCTGAACTGCCACCCTGCAATTTACACTCTGCTCAGACCGCATCACAGCTCCAAGACAAATAACATACAGTACTGTATTTTATTGCATTATGGTCACCACTGCATAATAAACCCATTTTTTAAGTGCAGGAAAGAGCAAAATTATTTTTATCACCTAAAAATTGCAGCCTTTTTGGTGTTAGACACCTCTCCTCTAACACACTTGTGGAGAAGATGACTGATTCTGTCGGATTCCCTTCACAAACCACGGAGGGGATGAGTCAAAGTGGTTCTGGCCAAGGAACACCAAAGCATTTTTGCATCCCTGCAAGAAGGCTATCTGCCTCCCACCCTCTGCAAAGAGAGGGAGGATGACATACCACAGGAAGACCAAAGCATTTTTGCCTCCCTGCAATAAGGCTATCTGCCTCCCACCCTCTGCCAAGAGAGGGAGGATGGCGTATCAGAGGAAGACCAAAGCATTTTTGCCTCCCACTCTCTGCCAAGAGAGGGAGGATGACGTACCAGAGGAAGACCAAAGCATTTTTGCCTCCCTGCAATAAGGCTATCTGCCTCCCACCCTCTGCCAAGAGGGAGGATGACGTACCACAGGAAGACCAAAGCAAAGCGATGTCACACCCAGCAACGCTGAAAATAGCTGAAGGTAAGAACAAAGCACTACCTCCCCACTACCAAGGCATATAAGGGGAGGAGCAAAAAGCAAGATCGTGATGTGCACAGCAACAATATAATGGTAACATTACATTTAAGTAAAAGTTTTATTTTAATTTCATAAGTAACTGGCTGTATTTTGTTTTAAATTTCAATATTTCTATGCGTATACCATTTTTGGTTATAATATTTACATTGATATTTTGAGCCCAAAGATTGTGATATTTATTTTAGTAACCCCCTCCTAAATTTCTTGATGCCTTTCTATTACAGTAAATTTATTTATGCTCCATGCAAAAATCTGAATTTTAAGTTAGTACATTTTTTTCATCCTCTTTGGTAGAATTTTATTTTGCAAAATACAGTATTCTTTAATGTACTAAGATTTTAATATACTGTTATTGACATTAAACTGTGGAAAAAAGAACATTATAAAGAAGTAAGTCTCCTAAGTCCAGGTGGTATAAATGCAGATGCACCCATTTATTGATTGCCCTGCCTGCACTGAATTGTATAGTAACCTTGTGCTGAACATTCATTTTCAATGGACACATTTTATTAATTATTTAATTTTTTTTTGAAACCCTAAAATTCTTATATTATCCCAGTAGCCGTTTTGTTTTTGCTTTTGCAGAAGTGTCGCTTGTGTGGTGTTTCTGTAATTTTTTTTTGTACGTTCTCAAATATGGTCATTGCTAATGAATAGGTATCTTCCGTCACAAAACATTCTTTCAGTGAACACTATTTAAATTTCACAGACACAAAACACCACAGGCAGAATGGACAAATGTTGCATCTGTTGATAAGCAATACACTCCATGTTACTGGAAGTCTGCTTAAACCAAAAATTAAAGGGAAATTTGCACCATTTACATGGAATAAATGTTAAGTGCAAAGAGTAGTTAAATCAATAACAGTTGTTGTTTATGATATTTTATTAGTAACTAACACATGATTTCCATAATAGTTGCATCACACGTTTTTGAAAAGAAATTTTGTGTTATGTGATGAAGTATGTTATCTACAGTCAGAACATAAAGCCAAATATGCTTCACCATAGGGAGACAGCAGACAATTTAGCTACACCTAATCAAAGAGGAAAGATGTGGAAAAGGAAGGCAAGCATTGAAGGCTGACAGCAAAGGGAATCGCATGTAATTGATATGACTGGGAAGAAGCAAGTTAGAATTCACCTGTAAAAGTCCTCGTAGAAGCGTCCCTTGTAGTCTTGCTGCAGACACTCCCTCATGTACTCGGGAAATTCCTCCAGGTTGTTAGCAACGTAGAATGTGCGAGAAAACAGCACGATTGTCACTTCATGATTGCTGCCATTTTTCTGCCGGGGAGAAATATTACAATTATACACATACACTATGCACAATGGCGCCCTACTGGTTGTAGTATTACCATACTTTTACGACCAAGCAGACGTCTCCAATTCTGTTATTTTTTCTTAATGCTTTTCTGTAACAGCAATCTAATGGGGAAGCCACCATGACACATGTTTCATGATGAATATAACATGTCAAAAGTGACATTCTGGAATAATTCTGATGGATCTGCTCAAAGGTGAGTATACAAGGCACAGCTAAGTTTGATTGTGCAAACTATTCTGCCAGATATGGAAACATGTTTCCTTCGCAGAAGGTTTCATGCCGTACACAAAATATTTCACTTACTGATATACAAAAAGTTTATACAACCATATTAAATTTTATGCAGTTTTGTTAGTTTATGTATGCTTGATCACCACACATTGAATTCAGTTACTGGTAAAAAAACTAACTAAAAATAACGAGATGATAAGTATAAGAAATTATTCAGAAGAATAATATAAATCTAGGCATACCTTCCACTTCTGGAAAAGGTCACAAAGGAATCCATTGACAGCCTTCTCAAAATACAGGTCACCATGTATGTCAAAGTCCCACATTTCTGAGCTCATCTGGATGAACAGGTATACCATACTGGTAGAAGACCGGAACACTACCTAAATTACATGAACAGGGATAAGAACTCAACTTTGTTTAAAAATTATTAGATTTTGCTTGTTTTTTCTTTTATCTTTATAAATTCTCTACACATTTAATGTACCGTATGTAATAATATGTATTATATATATAATATGAAAATAGATAATAAATACATATAATATACTATATATAGATAATATATTATACCAGAAACAAAACGTCCAGGCCGCTCAATGACAGTCAATCAGCAGCATTCTTCCTACTAGCTGGTGCCAGTAACCAATCACAGCTGTACGCTGTTGCCTAGTTCACAGTGTTTCAGTGGCCAAAACGAGTAGAGAAATATGCTTCTCAGAGGTGACCAGGATATGTTGAAACATTTCATTAAAATACATACACTCACTCTTTGCAAGAAACACATTTTACTGAATAAGTAGGTGAGAGTCCCAAGTTTGTATCTTCATCCATTCGTGTTTTATATTGTAACAGAGTTGTATTCCCCTGAAGGTGTTTTCTTTCATACAGCCACACTAGTCATCCTTCCTTGAATGCATTATCTGAAACTCACAACATCAAGCGTTCCTCTTGATGCCACTAGACACTGCGATATAATCATACCCTGCCCATTGGCTGTCTTCCTTTTTCTGAAGATGCATATGTGCAGCTCCATCTGAAAACTGGACTTCTCTCGTTTCCTCACCTGCATTAACTGCTGGGTGACTTCCTACATGGTTCGACTGCAATATCCTTGTTCGTCTTACCACCAAATGGCGATCTTTCTTCGTTTCCTCAGATAGGATGTTATCAGTTGTTTCGATGAGCCCGTGGTTTGGATGATTATTATTGCGGCTGTCGGTTCCATTTGTTCGTGCAACTGTACCTTGACTGGTTCCTCAATGCCTAGTCTCGTTTGGGACCTCTGAACAGCAGGCTCGTAAGTGTCCCTCCATTCCACAGTTCCAGCATTCTCGGCACCTCCGTCGACGAGGGACAGGTGTCACAGCCTCTGCGGATTTCAAAGGTTCCTCTACAGCCATCTCTAAGTCTTCTCAACAAGCTGTCAGTCGTACTCACGTATGGCTGCCGGGTCCTGCAGTTCCTTTGCGGGCATTGGGTACTAAAGTGCCCTGTCTGTCTACAAACCCAACATTCCCGACCCTTAGGTGGATAAAAACTGGGTTTCCTAGCACAGACTCTGGCAGCAATGTACTTCATTGTGGTCTCCAACTTTCTCAAGACGTCCAGGATGCTATCTCCATCTTCGTCATTGCACGGGGTAGCTGCCTGTACTACACGTCGAGATGTCGGCTCGTGCTTTGCTGATTCTACCTCCAATGCTCGGGCCAGAGCATCCTGCATGACAGAGACAGGTGTGTCAGTCTCACAATGTCCTGCCACAGCTCCTGCAGAGGTTTGCCGAGTCGCTGGATGCAGCTTTGTAGTTGGGCATGGTGGGCGTGCTGCAGGTACTGGTCGCCGAATCGTAGCTCCAAAGAAAACACCAGTGTGAAGTATTCTAGACGATGTTGTTCTGGCAGCGCAGTATGCTCAACGCTGATCCCCTCAGTACAGTCGCCAGGTAGTACGCCCGCTGCTCTTCAGTCCAGCCATTCAGGGTGGCCACAATCTCAAACTGGTGCTGGTACTCACACCCAGGTGTCTGTCCATCGTAGGGGGCAGGCTTAATTGTGAAGCCTTTAACCACCCCTGGCTGGGGCATACCCATACTGCAGAACCACGGTGCCTCCCCTGCGATGGCTGCACTGGCGGCGACCTCTACCTTTTTCTTGCTGCCCGCACTCGTCTTGGTGGTGACTAATCTCTGCTCCTCATCCGCCCCTGCATGTCGTTTCCCTTGCTGCTGCACAAACTCCTGCCATTCCTGCTTGAGGGTGCTCACTTCCTGTTTCATTTCTTGCTCAACACTGTCTATCCTATCATTCACACTGTCCATTCTCTCACTCACACTATCAATCTTCTTGTCCACACTGTCTATTTTATTGTTCATCAACTCGCTCACACCTTCTATTTTTCTATCCACATTCTCATTCCCACTGTCTATTTTTCTATCTACTACTTCACTAACACTGTCTATTTTCTTGTCGTCTACTACTTTGCTACCAGTGTCTATTTTCTTGTCTACTAATTCATTACCACTAATAATTTGACTATTTACATTTTCATTTACATTACTAACAGATTCCCTAACACTACTAATCTGACTATTTACATTACTTATTTGACCACTCAGTCCTTCGATTAAGGCACGAAGTGCTTCCATATCTGCAGACATTTTCCTAGTTAGCATTCACAAATGCCTTAATAATTTCCTGGCCAACTAATTTAATTATTATATTTACAAATTTATCCTGCTAGTAATAACGTTCTGTAATACCAATTAAAATTATTTTACTGTTATAAAATGCCTCCATCCCACTTTCGACACCAGTGTTACAATTTCTCTTTCTAGAAATTAAGTGGACTATAGCAAATTCATTAAGGGATTGAGGTCTTAATTAAATAAAAGAGTTAATTAGAATTTCCTTATTTTATTTACAGTAACTACAGCAAAATTCTCTGAATTCAAACTCTCACAATAAATTGAAATTGTTTGCTGTTCACAACTGACACCAATTAATAAGATTTTTAATTACAACAAAGAAATTAATGAAATTAAATTATTAAAGATCCTTCTCAATAGACAGTGTATCAACCTATTCAATTATTTTATAATTTATGCAACCATATTTGACAGTTTGAATATTTACAATAAAATAAGTATTACACTTTCATTCAGTCCTAACCTCAGTTCAGTCCATATCCCGCCAGTCAAACTAGAGTCATCCAAGCGCCCTCACACACCATCGACTTCATTTGTCGGTTTCACACCCTCTCGTCCATTCAAGCCACGAATACCTCAATTGCAGTCGTCCCGCAATCTCCAGTCATCGTCCATACTTCTTCGCTCGTGCACACTCGGCCTCCAGGAAAAATCTACAGTCCACCCTAGCGGCTGTAGACCCCTTTCCTTGTGGAGACTGTGTTTTCCAACACCCCGAAGAAGTCATCCATCTAGGAGTGCACTAGTTCAATTACGAGCTGGGGGAAACACCCAACGGAGTTAGCTAGTCACGCCCGAGGTTAAGTCATTAATTCATATTCTGGCACAGTATGTACATGGAAATCAATAAATGTAAATCTCAGTATCAAATTTATGTCTTTCTTTTTAGCATTGAACCAGCAAACTCCCTCCTTTATCAGTGTTAAATATTTAGTAATGCAAAGTGCTTTGTAAAGATGCTCGGGTGAGACGAACACACAGAACCCACAGCATCCCTGAGAACCCTGAGTCTCGAAGTGCGGTGTCTGAGAAGCACCACTGACGCCCACTTGCAGTAAGTAAAGTGTATTCGTTCGTCTCGTGTCTCACCCGACAGCATCAAAATCATGTATATTTTATGCCAAAAACAATTGAACATGGACTTAAAATGATTTGTAAAACTTCACACATTTCAGGAGACATGGGTGTCTCAATATAAGCCTTTCAGAATTTTTTTTTTTCCAGAAAAAATTTCATTAAAAAAATATTGGAGACGGGGGGGGGGGGGGGGGGTGTCATTTTCACGACAGAAACAATAAATTGAACATGGACTTACAATACTTGGTAAACAACCTTGTGCCACTTGATGCTTTTAACATTTTGGAAGACAAGGAAACACTAAGTATACACTTGTCGGAATTATTTTTTTTTCTGAAGACATTTACCAATTTAAGTAAATTAATATTTAATTTAAAAAATGTACCATTTTTACGCTACAGACTAGTGAACGTGGAATTACAATGCTTGGTAAAATCTTGAGTTGCTCAATATTTTTTACATTTTGGGCGACAAGGGGAGGCCTCTAGGATATCATGTTTTTTTCAGAAAATGTCTGCCTATTAAAATTAATTTATATTTACTTAAAAATGTGTTATGACAAATGTTATGACAAATTTTGAACATGTATTATACCTTGCACAATATGCAATAAACATTACATACTACACACATAAATAGATAGTAGTCAGCAATAGCAAATTCCCACTGACTCTGGCCATCTCCTTCCCCTTCGTTGGCCCAGTATTTCTGTCCCCAACATGACTACTGTTCAGTCATACACTTGTCTTGTCATTGTGATCTCGCTTATGGATACGCAACCTTCCCTCTTTGCCTGTTATTAACACTTGCATTCCTGCACAATTTTTAGATTTCTCTTGGTTTTGATTATTGTTTGTTGATTACTTATTATGCTTAGTTTTTTGAGCACCGATTTGATAAAGTTTTCCAATTAATTTTATGAATGATTGTTGACGACCCACATAGTTTTGAGCATGTCTTTTTTTATACGTATCTACCATTTTAAAGTGGTTAATAATATTTCATTTAAAAATGTGCGATTTTTGAGACAGCTGCAAATAAATACAGTCGTTAAGATTTCTTTAATTGTAACCTACAATAATGGTCATTATCATGCCAAATGAACTCTATGTGAAAAATTGCAAATTTAAATCACCTAGGGAATTGGGTGGGTCATAATCAGTCCATAATTTAACAAAATATCTGTTGCGGCTACTCTAACTAACAACCCTAAAACCAGAAACTGTGATGGTTGCATCAGTCAGTTTCGAGAGTAGGTATTTGATCATGAAGTTGGCAAATACTTTAATGTAGGATTGTTCTTTATATTTTTTCCTATACAGTAGTGGGTTCCAAAACCTGTAGACTTTGTTTATCATGTTTGTTGTTTAGTTGTGTCCCAAGTCATCTGAAGCCCTGTGAATTCATGTCATCAACATACCTTGGTGTCATCAACATACCTTTGTGTCATCTGTTATAACTCCACATGCCACCCTGTCTCCCATTGACCACATCTCGTACACTTGACAACGAATGCTACCACCGCAGAACTCAATCTTCTTGTTGAGATAAACACAAGTATTAACCTAGAAAAACCAGAATACAATGTCATTATCATTTTACAACATCAACAATAATAAAACTTGCACCTTTTTTTACACTTCCCAGTATAAACACCAATTTTCTTTGGTCAGTAATGCTTTTATATCATGCTTTTTCCCAGGTATATTAACAGTTATAAAAACAAAGGGACTCCCATATACATATTTCTGTTATGTAATAAATATTTACAGAGAAGCCTAAGTATCTATCAGACTCCCAGTGCAAACAAACCAAACTTTCCCCTTGGATAATGACCCTACTTTACTTAATTGCATGTAAGTTCATTATCTTAGCTGCCTGATTACTCACTATGAATCAAAAGCTACATTTTTGTGAGATACTAAATTTTATTAATTTTCTACTGGTCCCTTTAAGGGGATATGAGAAATGTTGGTACTTGATTTGTTACATAAGGTCACCAACACAGAGTTCATTTAAATACTAAAAATATAAATTTCTGACGTACAAAATATGATTATGCACAAGCACAGTCACACAAATCGGGAAATGTCTTTAAAAGTATACAGAATGCAAAAATGTAAAATACTTGTCATGATAATACAACACAGTAAGTATACAGCAGTGATATTTTTTGCTGAAATGCAAAAGAAGGGTAGAAAAAAAATTTATTGAAAGTTAAAGAAAATCATTTTACAGTAAATACTGAAGCACCACATAACATTAAAAACACATAATGTTTAGTACAAGTGGGACGAACCCAGATTTTGGCACCGAACCTAACTAGAACTTAACCTAGAATATTTTTATCAAACCGAACTTGAATCGAACATTTAAAATTGTCCATGAACCAAACTTGAACTGAACTCGAACCAAACTTTAAAAATTGCCTTACCCACAAATTATGCCTTCACAGTTCAGCCCTTAATTGTTTAAGGTCATGCATGCCACTCTACTGCGCAGTGAGCATGCATGCTCTACTCTACAATTTCACCCCATCCTCACGCAATGATAGCAATTCGGGGTAAGTCACACACCGGCAGGCAATGAATCTCATGGCTACAGGGTTGATCCATGCATTACGGACAACTACAGACAAGCTGATATTAAATGGAAATTGTACTGCCCACTCATAAGTGGACATGCAGTCGTCACCCCCGAGGTCGAAGCTTGTTTTACCTGCTGAGCCAACGAAATGGCAGAGAGGAAGAAGCTAGTTAGCAGGGATGCTGAGAGAGAGCAGCACCTTGCAGCAAATGTCGTCACTGCTGCCCAAGCCACGTGGAGAAGCAGTAAATATGTCGTCAGCCTCCACACCGGGATAAGAAATGTTTGAATCGGCCCACTGCCCTGTTTTAAACAACCCCTGCGATATGAGGCTAGCAACCCCTGCACCCCTGGGGCATACACCGAACTGCAATTACCACTATATAAGGAGAAGTGACACCGTTCTCACCAGTCTTCATCAGCCCGCCGACCTGAATAAGGTCGGAGGGCTCTCCTCAGTCTGCGGAAGACTCTCCAGCCTGCGAAGGCTCTCCAGTCTCTGCAAAGACTTCCTTCCAACAGTCTGCAGAAGACCCTCCAGCCAGCAAAGGCTCACCAACAGTCTGAATAAGGCTCTCATACCGCCTACCAACCCTGCAGCACGCAGAAAAAACCAACGGGGAAGCTCTAGGTATCACGACGTCCCAACCCCTGCATCCTCACTACCAGAATCAATCATCTACACTCCGCGGTAGCAGGCCGTATATGTAGTCCCTTCTGAACAAACCACCCCTCACAACACGCAAGTAAATTGTGATTAGTAATTTGCAGTCACCTTTTATTTTTGGCAACGCAGGTTCGCCTTCACCTGCTGTAATGTAACTTTAAATAATTTTATTTATTGCATTTTCTGTTTAACACTTTACTATAAACATTTTGAGTATTTTTGAAATTTACCTTCAGATAATATTTTATTTTAATAAGAGTTAATTCAGAGTATTATGTTTGAAAATATTTGTTTTGAATTATGTTTGTCAGTTCAGTTAAATTTTTATTAATTGCAGATATTGTTAATTGTGGTTGCTACACAAGGTATTTAAACACATATTTATTTTCATAGAATAATAAAACCCTGTACTTACAAACTCTACTGAATTCGTGATTTTGTAAATGTTTTAAAGGTATTGCTATGTGGTGAAGCTGATTTTCACTTTGGAATGATTAATTGTGTTATGTGTTTAAAACTTACTTAAATTTTAACAAAGCTTGGCTTGTAAAAGACTGTGATTTTGAAATGGCTTTCCTGCTTGTTTCTGCTCACACAGCATGACGAAAAGCTTAGAGAAATCACCTTGTCTCTTTTTGTTACATCACTACGCCGACGTAAAGTAGTTAATGATGCAGAAAAAAAGTCTTAGTTCTGTAATTGCGTAAGTAATAGCAGTGAAGAGGCCCTCAAATGCAATATCAAGTACATAATTTAGTATGTTTAGTGCATCGACTTCAAGACTTCCATCTTCGGTATGCTGGCAAGGGTTGGAAATGCCGGGCAGACAAATGCTGTTATCATTGGGCATGAGATATCTAACGTTATCTTTATCTTGATTGCCGCCCTATAAACTAGTAAATAAAAGTGTTTTTTTTATTTTTTTTTTTTAAAAGCGTCTTATCATAGTGCTGGGGACAGCACAAAAGGGTGCCAGGCTGAGCAGGCAGCAGGAACTCGGCCAAGGCACCGCTAGTTGTGGGAAGGCACTCTAAACAAGGTCAGGCGGTGAAGCGTAAATGGGGCGAGCTCTGGGGGCTCATGGCCATCTTGTTCCTGTCGTCGCCGGAGGCCAACAGCATCAACGCCTGAGAGGACCGCCAGTCCAGCGGTCTGGGTTCGACATCCTGCAGTAGTCGAGACAAGCTGAGCGAGTCAGAGTTGTGTGACGTCCAACTAGCGGGTAAATATCACATCCCTGTTAGGGCGTCCTACAGTAGTTTGAAGCAAGGGCGAGTGAGCTGATATATTGTAGAATACCAGTGATGCTAGTAAAGTCACCACGTTGATTAATAGCTCTTTAATATTAATACAATTGATAATTGAGTATTGATACGAGATTAGTCATTTAAGACTTTCTATAACTTTTGTAATTGTAGATGCAGAGATTCAATCAATTAGAGTTTGTCTAATTAGTCTTTAATCATTTGAATACACCACCCTTTAAATGAATGCATGACCTATTGGCGTAAGCAGGGTCACAGCAATATGCATGCTCACCTGAACTGAAACACGATTAATGTAAAATTGGTTATCACATTAATAAGAACATTTAAAAGTAATGCATATAAAATTACACTGAAAAACTTTCTCAGACATATTTAAAAATCAAAGAATTGAAGAAAAGTTTGACTTTTACCCAGTGGTTAAATGAGATCAGTCTTGCTGCAATTACGCTGAGCTATGCAGTGTTTCGTGATTTTCCCAGATGGATTGTATTATAGAACTAACTACCTAATTTCAGTTAATATCTCAATGCATTAAAGGCACCCAATAAAATAAAACTATTATTTATTCATTATAAGAGTATTTACTAAGGAAAGATGGTAGATACTGTACTTAAAAAATAAATTTTCACCACATTTCAATTTCCATTACATGATTTTTATTTCATGCAGGAAGAGGATTGATTTAAGGTTTTACTTGAACATACATGCAAAGTGCATGTGAATCTATGTATGTTTCCGTTCTGTTACAGTCCAGGGTTAATCATACAGCTTCTGATAAGGTTTTTTTTTATTTGTACTTGTATTTGTTCTGTCATGTGTATATGTAATGTCAATAGTGCTTCAAAGTGGTCTTAAATTTACCTTGTTAGGAATCATTTTCTTTGTTATCTGTTCCTATACAAAATATGGTAGGTATACGTACTAGTATATCCTCACTGTCGTACCACTATAATCTGTACAGACTACTTACTTCACCGACGTATCAATATCAACAACACTATATAAGTTATTCACAGTAAAATGAGCACTTTTGAAAGCCTTGCTTAAGATCTATTTGTATAAACATTGTGTATTCTTCCACCTTGTGTGAAATTAACATTGCCATGGGTCTCATCACTTTATTCATGCGTCGGTCAAATGAAACTGTGAAATTATTAGAATAGTATATATTTTACAAATCTACACATTTTTACACTTCGGTGCATTGAAAAATAAAAAAGGAAGCCAAAGAAATAATTTAAGTTATCACAAATGGTTACCTAACACTTTTTATTCAATGTTATGGAACTACTTCTCACCCATCGTTACCAACTTTACTGGATGCGTATCACTCAGTGCACCCATTAAAATATATGCAGGTATGGCCAGTGACTGTTTTCTAAGGTTGATCAAAAGTGCTCAATATATCGTGAATAAACTTTCATAAACAGTACAATTTATGAAAATATATAAGTGACCACAAGAAATGTAATTAATTGTGCTTTTTTTGCAGTTACATTTTACTACATATAAGTAACTAAAACCAGCGGTTTATTATTTTACTTTCCGCATGTTTAAGCTACATTCAGACACACATGAGCTCCTGTGTGCACTGACTCGCATGGAGGTTTGTGGTGGTGTCAACATAATCACAAATCTCGGATGCACGCACATCTGTGCATTGGCCGCTCTGCCAAGCAGTACATCAGCTCGTAGGCAAGTTCGCGACTGTCAGGATACACCTCTACACTCACTCACCAAACTGTTCTTGAGCCTCCACATCTCGCTGCGGCCCATGTACTGGTCCTTAAAGGTCAGTTCCACAGAGTCAAGAGCCACGTCCACCGGACTCACAATGTTCATGTACACATCCGCATACGTCCGCAGCTGGAACGTGGTTGCAATACTCTGCTCCACGCTGATCGTTTCTGAAACATAAACAAATGGCAAACTTCGATCCTTATATTTAATCGACATACTACATGTTTAAAAAGTCAGTTAAAAATATTTAATAATCAATTAATCAATCAATAAAAAAATAATTTAATGAATGTAAATTAATGGCAATAATAAAAATTGAATCCTTTATTCCCCTTGGTTAGCTTGTTGACTAGTCACTGGCCTGCCACTTCCGAGGTCCATCTGCACAAATCTCAGGTCTCGGTGGCAAACTTCAGGGGTAAATACAGTTAAGTTAAAATAAGAAAATATTATTCATGCAGCTTTGAGCAAGGGAACATAGGGGAGGCAGTGTAGCTGATGGCTCTCCATAATGCTTGCCGCTGGATGGACGGAAACAACGTGATATTGCTGGCGCTATACACGCCAAACTGATAACCCCACCCTCTAGAACTACGCTGTTAAAGACTGTGCTGCATGACTTATGTTTTTCTGACAGGTAATATTCATGTGCGGGCCAGATCTTGCCCAACCGCTACCACAATCACAATCACTACTGAACTGAACAACCCCACCTCTTCGTTCAGTGACAATGGACTCCAATTCACCAGATACAGTTTCGTCTTCTGTGTGTTATTTTCTTCTTTGTATTTAACTATATCATGTGGGGAGTGTGGCAGACACTTTTGTGGTCCAAGGGCTTTCTTGGGGGGCTCCTATTTCCTCCTCGTATTCATTCTCTTGTATCTCCAACCCCATCTAGTCTCACCTCATCCATTCTTTGGCCTTGCAGCGCAGCCAACTCCGATCAGACCAACCTCCTCTCATCCATAAGTAAGCCTACCTGATGTGGAAACCACATGTGGATTTAAAACCAAAACATTAGCTGAAATAAAATTATTTTGCACAAAAATTATTTTCACAAAAATGTAATTATAACATGTCAACACATGCTTTGGAATACAACAGTAAGTCTGCACTAGTGATAATTGGTGCACAGCAGACTATCTATCATACCTGAGATATGAGAGACATGTCAACAACCACCATAACCAGGAGACATTTTATTTTTATAACAATGTCTAGAAATGTCTAGCATTCTGCATTATTGGATATTGTCTGCACTGATGGATTACACTGACAACTAGTACCCTGGCCAAACATACATTAACAGAAATAATTTGAAGCATTTTGTTAGTGTGTTTGTGGTTCTTTGTAAATAACTAGTGTAATAATGTATTTAGTAAAACTAGTGTAGTGACATGAAGAAGTCTGACTTTGTAAATTGTGAAATTATATATAAACTGTTTACCGAGGTGTGAGAAATTATATATGTATATGTGATATAAACATTAAGATCAATTATGTACGTATATTTGTCGGGCGTCGTGTGATGCAAAGCAAAATTGTTTAGACACCACGTATTTCCTCTATGCTTACTGCTGCCAGCTATTGTGTAGTGACTCCAATCAAAAGTGGCAACCCCCTTTATGTTAAGCAGCATGAGAAAATTCTGTAAAACTCTGAAAATTAAAAATAATGTTGTAGAAATCTGTTTTAAGACCAGGTAAGTACTTAATGTGAATTCCCAACCACATTAATTATCCTCATTAATGAAATAATTTCTAATACCATCAAAATCAGGAATAACTCATAATACTTCAAACATGTAAGGAAAGAACAAAGACCAATCTTTCATATGATTTGTATTAAAAACAACACCAGAATACACTTGCAAATAAGAAAAAATATCTAACTACTTTTTAAACTACCCAAAATTACTCTCATTGCGGTAAAAATTATGTTTTATTTACAGAAGAAAATTCATTAACAGTGTGAATGCAAACAGGAAAAGAAAATTAATACTAAATGTTTCAGAAAATTTCAATACAATACACTAGATACTGCTGTCATCAAACAAATATTATCTGTAATATATCAGATTCTAAATCATCTCACTACCAATTAAATAGTAATTTATGTGAGCATGAAAGTTCTTTTGACTCGCTGAAATAATCATCTAATAATTAATTTAGCTGAAATTTAATTATCTTTGGTTAGAGAACATGAGAAAAACTATCCACTGGCTTCTGGTTAGCATTCAAAAGAAGCCACACCCATAATTAAATTTCTGAAATTTACTTAAAAATTTACATGAAATTTCAGTATTGAATTTCTCAGTAAAAGTGTTCCAAAATTAAAGTTGCACACACGTAAAACATTTCTCCGTCGATGCTTTGTCATACCCACAAGTAGAAAATATGGGGGTTGGAGCATTAAGTCATGGCAACTATTAAATTGTTAGATGAACTGTTATCGGTGCACGCAATGGTATGTGTCACGGGGAAGACAGGTGGTCCTAGTGCCTGTTGACAATGTCAAATGATGCAGGGTTGACCTGTACGAGCACAGAGAGCAATGTGAAATCAGTTGTCCGGTGACCGCCGTGCCAGATGGATGTAACCCGTGTTGAGCAGCGCTGGTACATCACAATAGCCGTTCTCAGTGGGAGAACTGCCAGAGAATGTCTCAGGGAATTGGTAGGAGCTGTTAGGAATAATGCCCTGCCATACTGGACAGTTGCGAGGTGGGAAGGAGCGTTTCATCGAGGACGTATACAATTGTTGGGGTGTTCTTTATTGTCCATACACGTAGTGCTTACCTTGTCCTGTCATGTGTCTTATTTCACATTATCCACACGTGCCGGTATTCTCACACTACAACATAGTTGCCATGACTTTTGCCCCAACCTTTGTACTTAGTGCTGGTCTTGTATTGGAGGAGGCAGCTCTCATACCAGTAGCACAAAAAGCTAATTGCATTTAACTGTGTATCAGGGCCTCTCCTTAACCACGACCCCACATATTTATCACTGAGGCACCTCTCTAACACCTCCCTAGCTTATGATGGGCAGTTTACAACAGAACTACGACAAAAAATTGACATGTGACGAATACTGGCATAATAATTATTTACGACTCCGCCCTCATCTCCATGTGACGTCACGTCACCCCAAGTGGGGTTTGAAACCAGGACGACTCACTTCCAGAGTTGACCTGCAAACCCCTAGGCAAGGGGCATCCAAAGACACTGCAGCCGAAGCCATCTATGTCACTATGTCAGATGTCAAGTGTCCGGTAATCACTCCCTTATTCGACAGAAGCCAGCAACAAGCACAGCTCCTAAGCTCATGGCAGCAATGCAACCCGCACACAAGGAAAACCGCCACTTCCAGCATCCCCCGAGAGAATGCGGCCAGCGTTGCTAAAGGACGAACTATCGCCTGAAGATACTCAACCAGCCAAAGGGAGCCGAGAGACCGGCAGCTGGCCGACTATATACACCAGCGCGCAGCCCCAAAAGTCAGTTGTATACTTTGTCGCTCGCTCCACCACCTTGTGTGCTGGAGCTCTCAGCCTTCCGCCTTCCTCACAAGGGACCGCCGCTATCATCCAGAAGCCTTTTAGACCAGAGTCCAGCGAGCTCCGAAGAAGTCTTCTCCCCCTTACACTCACTACCACTTTGATAGTGAACTATGAGTCCCTTCTGGGCAACAATGTAGTTTAGTTAGAGTTAGTTGTTTTCATAGTTACCTAGCTCATTTTTCACTCTTGTATAGGTTTGCCCCAGGTTCCCTTCCCCTAGTTTAACATAGTCAACTTCCGGTAGTTTCAGTACAATTGATAGCTAGGAGATAGTACGAGCCACCGTGTCTATACCTCTGGGGAATAAACACGTATTCTTACCTAACCCCGTATGTTTATTCTAGGGTGATTGTGACTTCAGACCTCACAGAAGTCAAAACTACAAAGGTGAAGCAGGAGACCATGTCTTGAAACCTACTTTCCCGAAACTAAAGTAGGATTGGGGGCTTCCCTTAATCGGACGCATGTACGTTTACCAAACGACCCAGTGAACGGCCACCGTACCTTGAACTAAATACTCCTGTACTTGGAACATTGTAAGGGTGGTAAATGAAGAGGGAGGATGGAGAGGGCTACACTGCCAGCTATGTAAGAGGGTGTTTACAGGGAGAGGAAACAACAGTAAGAAGCTTCACAGGATGTGGAGGAGAACAGAACGGGGTAGGCAGTCCAAGCTTGTAAGGGAGTGGAATGTGTTGTGGGAGGAATTGGTATCTGTGAGGGGGGTTGGAAAGTTCAGGAAGGGAGTGGAAGAGAAGTTCAGTCAGGTAAGGGAAAGGTGAGGAATTATTATCATCATTATTATTATTATTGTTGTTAATATTGATATTCCGGTCATAACTCAGGGATTAGTTCTTAGGGCCATTAGAAATCACAAAAGTTGCGATGAAATTCCTTATTTTATTATTAAAGGTTGCTCTCTCATATTCACTCCAATATTAATCCACATTTTCAACTTTAGTTTAGTTAGTGGTATATATCCTGATGTTTGGAAACGTGCTGCTGTTGTGCCTATTTTCATAAAAGGAAACAGAAAAGGTATGAGCCACTATAGGCCTACATCTTTATTGTGTGGTTTTTCCAAAGTCTTTGAGAAGTTAATCTTTAAACACCTTTCTTTTACTACAAAAAATTTAATTACTGAATGCCAACATGGCTTTCAAATAGGCACAACAACAGCTACCAATTTATTTAGTTTGGTAGATAAATTATATTCTGAAATTACTAATAGGCCACAAGTAGATGTAATTTATTTTGATCTTCAGAAGACTTTTGACACATGTCAACACTATATTATACTTCAAAAATTACAATCCTTTGGTTTAATACTCCTGGTTTACAAACTATTTTTCAAATAGAACTTCTGTAGCTAAACTTCAAAATTGTTTTTCTAGTTCATACAATGTTTCTTCTGGTGTGCCTCAAGGAAGCACGCTTGGACTGTTACTCTTTAATATATTTATAAACGATATTGTCAATGTAATAAGTCACTCCTTAAGATCTATAAATGTATTAAAAGTAGCGCAGACTGTGCTAAGTTATAAGATGATATTATAGCAATTAATAATTGGTGTATCTATAATGTTATGAGATTAAATATAATGAAAACAACATGTATTACTTTTACTCGTAAAACTTGTTATATTTTTTATATTATGTTAATAATACTCTTATAAAAAGAGTTGAACATGTACAAGGCTTGGGTATAATTTTAGACTCTAAATTGTTTTTTCATGTATATATTGATAGGTTAATAAATAACATAAATAGAACATTAAGATTAATTAAATTTATAAGTTTCTCTGCCACATCACCAGACTCCTTGCTTTGTTTATATAATGATTTAACTAGATCTAAATTAGAGTATTGTTCTGTTATATGGAACTCTGTTACTCTAACTGATGCAAGTAGAATAGAGAACACACAAAAGAATGTTTTTAGATTATTATTTCATAGATATTCATCACAAACAGATTATGATTATAATAATGACTTAGTAAAATATAAAACATTATCTTTAACTGATCGTAGAGCCATTATCGATTCTCTTTTTTTAATCAATGTGTTTTTAAATTATCTATCATGTTTACCTATTATTAGAGGCAAGAGTATATGGTGAAAAGAAATAAAAGCGAAATAACACCGAAATTCAATTTATTACACCACCAACAACGAAATTAAAGTGAATACACCACAAAACACTGGAACTAGAGAACTAGTGTTAAAACAAAATAAAATGAAACATAGCCAGAAAAAAAAAAACAATTTAATCTTTAAAAAATTAAAAACTATATTTATGAGCCATGTACTAATTAAAATAGCATAAATTTTTAATTCTAAGATATTTTACACATTGGATGGTGGCAAAATAAAACATATATAGACACACACACATGCACACACACACAATGTTTGTGAAAGATGAAAGATGGACAAAAACGGTGTTGAAATGGAGTCCACGAAACCATCGGAGACCACGAGGAAGACCACCAGAGGCCGTTGGGTTGCTGGAGTGTTAACTGGCAGAGAATCGCCCAAGACCGTTGTACCTGGAGAAGACTATTGAAATTCTACCTGAATTCCTAACTCTAAGAGGCCACATCATTTCATGATTGAACTGGCTGATGATGATGATGATGATATATTTTGGGTTGTTAACATGTACGATGAGTGAAACACATGCTGTGTAGTATGGCCGAAATGATATTCTATTAAACAAGGCTGGCAAAATTGAAAAAGTAAAGAACTTAAAAATATGTTTTTTCAATGAAAGATTTTTTTCTGTTCATTAATATGCAAAATAGTTTTGTGTAGTAACCAAATAATGAAAATCCACATAATCTGGAAAATTCAACATCTGTGCTATAAAAAAAGTAATCCACGAAATGTGATTTTTTCCTTTAGTTTAAATACAGATTTATATGTAGTTGTATAAATGTTAAGTATTAAAAGTATTTACTTGAACATGTGTGTAAGTATACACTATTGTTAACTACACCCAGAATACATAGAAATAAAGCAATTACACTGAAATATTACAATTTTAAAATCAATCTGATCTAAAATATTGTAATAATAATCACTTATTGTACTAACCCGAAGTCATCGCAACTGAATTTGGCAAGGACGTATTGATGCACACATAGAAAATATTTTATGCAGATATAGACAAAATCTACAATATTGGCTGACAAAATTTTCTTTTAAATAACACCATAAAATCTTGGTTCTACCTATTAGTAAAAAAGTTGGATTAAAAGCACCTCTATATACTTATACAATGTCAAATACTTTTTCTGTTCTAGGTGACGAAAAAGATTTAGTGAGGAGAGGTGTAAGTTTTTTTAATAAATATTTTTCCAATTTTGATCCCTTCTTTGGTAAAAAGACTCTTTTTCAGGATCTTTATAAACATTTTGTAACCCAAAGGCTAACACTAGTTATTTGAACTTAAATATCCTGTATTTTTCTTGTGAATTACATTTTTATGAATCATTTTTTATATTCAGTTTTATATTTTTTTCTTGTTTTTATTTCTCTCTACATGTTATATATGTTTGTTTTTGTATTTGTTTCCATCCTGTTATGTATATGTTCTGTTGTATTCGTATCTGTGTTTAAATGTTTTTATGTATGTGCCACCCAGTTAATGGTTTTCCACTGTTGGGTGGCACAATCATCTCTGATAAATAAATAAAATTATTATTATAGGCTAGCAAGTGTCAAACACAATGTCATAGCACTTATGATTTTTACAGGTGCTTTTGGGTTAACCAGACCTCAAGCAGTCAAATCATTTTCTCCATGTGGAGTCACAGTTAAAAAAAGATTTGCAACTGAAACAGCAGTGCTCTGGTTTAATGCTGGATTATTTAAGACAATGGACACATGGGGGAAATTCCCAGAACACAGATGACCACCATGTCGCCTGTCTACTAACTCCTGAAACCACTGTGATAAAACCTGACAGTTCCACCACAAAGTTCAAGGTTATTTTTTGATGCTTCAGTGTAAGGTTCATCTGGTAACTCATTGAAAGATACTTTACTGATAGAGCCTAAGCTTCAGAAGGAAATTTTCAGTGTCTTCTTGTCCTTCAGGTTACATGAAGTGATACTTACAGCCACCATCAAGCAGGTGTATCATGAACTCCAGCTGCTTTCTCAAAATTAGGATTTTTAACGTATTGTATGGTGTCTTTGTGATAATGGCCCCATTTTGTTTACACAATACTGTGACTTACGGGGTTACCTCAGCACCTTTCATTGCCCTCCACAATTTGCAGTAGCTAGTCATTGATGAAGAGATGTTTCCGTTGGTTTAGAGGGTTGTAAAATCTGATGTGATGTTTACGTAGATGATGTCACCGGCTTCCATTTGGTTGAGTCTGTATTGGAGCTCCAGTGAGTGTTTATTATCTTACCGGCCAGTGGTGTCTGTAAGTTGAGAAAGTTTGTTGATAATGATTCAGCACTTCTTGATTGATTACCTGCTGATGTGGAGTTTTCTCAGCCTCAATGATTGGATGGTTGAGAAAGTCATGTTGTGAAGGTACTGGGATTAGTATGGAATCCCATCAGGGATACCTCTTCCTATGAGGCTCAGAGCAGCTCAAAGGCTGCCACCAAGGGAAACATATTGTCTGCAGTTGCTCGCATATTTGACTCCTTGGGGTGGCTTGCTCAACTTCTGCTGTTTGTACAGCATGTCATCCAAACCTTGTACTTGAAACAGATGAAATGGGATAATTTTCTGCCACCAGATGTAGTCCAATGTTGGAGTAGCTACAATGATGAACTTCCCCAGCCCTTCCCAGCTCAGAGATGGATATGCCACAGCAGTCTATTTGTGTGCTAGTGGCTCTGGGATGGAAGTCACTACCAGTTTGCTAGCTGCTAAATCCAAGGTGGCACCAGTGAAAGTTTTATCCCTGCATCGTCTGGAGCTTTGTGGGGCTATGTTGATAGCCTATCTTCTTCACCATGATAAAAGTTGTTTGCTGAGGTCACTCCATCCTCAGAAGTTGCCTGGACTAACTCACATGTGGTATTTGCTTAGATAAACACATCAGCTAAAAACTTTTGTTGCAGACAGAGTGAGTGAGATCCAGACCCTCATTTCAGCAGAATGTTGGAGACATGTCAGATTAGAGGACCATCCTGCAGATTGTGCCTCACGAGGTCTGCTGCCCACTCAGCTGTTATCACACCACCTGTGGTGGTTAGGACTGCTGTGGTTGAAAAAGCCCGTGGAGTTGTGGCCATGCAGTCAACTGGTAAGTGGGCCTCCTGATCCAGATGGGCTGCCAGAACAGAAACTTCACACCTTGGTGGTCATTCACTCAGAAGACCTACTATGTAACTCTGATTGCTTGTTTCAGTCGCCTTAACTACCTTCTTTGTATGATTGTTTATCTGCTTCTTTCCATCACAACACCCAGGCCCCCCATGCATCTCGTTTCACAGGGGATGCGAGTCCTGCAGAGTTGGATAAGGCCTTGCAGCTGTGTTGTCTCCACGTCCAGTCTGTCTCATCTAAAGAAGATTTGTCTGCTCTTCAGAAGGGTCAACATGCATCACCACAGACTACCCTGTGATCAGCAGTCTAGCTTACCTTTTCACCAAAAACACACTGTTCTGCTCCCCAAAATGGCACCCTCTCACAGACTTAATAACTTGGCACAACCATGAACAAAACCATCATCCTGGACTTCAGGCACTAAAGAGTATAGGCCACTTCAAGAGCAGTATGGGAACCGGGCTAGTAAACATTCAATTTCTCGTTGCACACATAATTGCATTACATGTTTTTGGGCCAGGTAATCATTATGTCAGTCAATGACAGGTGCTCTTCCTTCTATAAAGGTTCAGCTAGTCAAAATCTTCATGAAGACAGGAGTCAATTATGCAAACCCTTTCACAATTCAGTCCAGTTGTCTATGCAAAGCTCCAGAGCAAAAGGCATACCTGTGCTTACTTGTGTGTTATGCCACTAGGGCTATCCACTTATAATTGGCACCAGAACTGTTAACCAGAGCATTTCCCGCTGCATACAAAAAGTTTGTCGGTCGTTGAGGTTGGTCGTATCTTATCTTTATAGTGATTGCGGGACCAATTTTGTGTGTGCAAACAACTACCTCAAAGAACTACAACTACTTCTGTCTTCACCACAACATCAAACTGATGTGGTTGATACCTTCTCCTGTGATATCACTTGACATTTCATTCCCCCTGCTGCCCCACATTTTGGAGGTCTCTAGGAGTCTGGAGTTAAGTCAAAGTTCACATGCGAAGAATTGTTGGAGACCAGGTGTTGACTTTTCTTGTCAACAGATGTCATCCTTTGAGAGATGTAAGTTTATAATTCATAAATATAAATAGTTAACAACATTGTAGCACACATTTTATAGTGTCTTTTTTAATTTATTCTACAATTTTAGTTAGTGTTTACGTAGGCCTGGGCATAATTACAAAATAAAATAGCACACATTTTATAGTGTCTTTTTTAATTTATTCTACAATTTTAGTTAGTGTTTACGTAGGCCTGGGCATAATTACAAAATAAAATTTACATAACGATTTTCAGTGCATTCATTTCTTCTGTGACATTACAGAAATGTGATATTCTTTAAGGCATAGCGAAACACGTACTGCAGTGTGGTTCATGATCACAACATTCACTTCGTGTTTCGTTATATCTCTGAAGTTTAACTACTGCTGTCGGAGAGTTCACGTACAACCCACTGGATTGAGTAAGCTTTGGCTGTCCTCTGTGATACTCAGCAGAGCTTGTTTCCTCCCCTTACATGGCAGACAGGGTAGAAGCTAGTTATCTAACAACCAACATGGTAACATTGCACCCTCCCTCTGGGTGCTGACCAGTTTGGAAGGGGAGGGGCAGAGTGTTTCACTCTTCCCACCGCTGAGGCTTCTTCCCCTTCTTCATCTCAGCTGCAGTGAATGACTGATCTGCAGGTGCTCTCAGCTGATTAAGTGCACATGAGACTATCAAATTCAGCTTGCATTTAGTGTCATATGTTCTTTTTCATATGGTTTGAAAGTCTGGAGTCTTACATAAAATACTTTGTGATGATATTATTTATTTTGGGGCATTGAGGTGAAATGTTTTTTTACTGTATTAATTACAGTAATACCTTTTTAAAAAACTGCAATTTAGTTGTGTTTATTTGTTAAACTTTGTTCACAGACAATCTACCACTCTCATTGTACTCAGCACAAAGTTTTGTATGGCTAGAAGTTGTATTTTACTGATGTAAATGTCATATTCTCATCTACTAAAGTTCTGGATCTATTCTTTGTCTAATAGAACTTGGCAAGATCTTGCCAGTCAGTGAGAGGCAACTTGATGTATACAAAACAAACAAAGTGCCATTTACAAAATCCTGTATCAGCTGATGCATGAACAAATGAAAATTAATATTACATTGACTAGTCTGACTGCACTGCCGATGTACATCAGACAAGCAGAAAATACGTGGATACGAAATAGTTTCTAGAATAATTAATACATATTATTTTCTTTCATAACCTACGAATTTTTATGACAGATGTCAGTCTATAAATTCCTTAAAACTTGTTTGGCATTACAATAACAAGGTGGTTTAGCTGACAGTGTGTTGATAAAATACACAGCCACAACTTGAAACACCAACTGATAGTGAAAGGATACATAAATGAAAAGTAAACATTGGTGCTACTTTCGTTGAACTATCAAAATCTTGCCACGTTACATGAGACAGAGAGTTAGTATTACAATTTTCTGACAGTTTCCTGAAAAATTGTAGATAGAGAGCCCACTGTATTGATTGTCTGCAAATATTAATTTCCTATCAAAATATTGAATATAAATGATCGTTACTAAAAAAAGGCTTCCATGTTTTTGAAAATTACTCAAAGTACATTTACATAATTTCCAAATAAACTAGCATTTATCAAATTTGTATTGTTTAATTTGACATTAATATTTTGTTTGACTACAAAATGCTACAACTTGCTTGTGAAGGAGTGTACAGTTGGACAAGTTATGATGTGTTATAGTGATAGTATTTATTTCAGCTTTGAAAAATGTTACTTCCAGGTACAGTGGAAGCCCAGAATACAGCGGCCCGTATACCGCGGATTCGGTTATACCGTGGGGCAATTTATGTCCCAGGGCCTGAATAAATAAATAAGTGGAAAGTGTGCGGTCAGGCAGGTGTGTGGTCCGTCGGCGGGTGGTCGTGAGTCTGGGACGTTAACGGAAGTGCAGAGGGAGCGGGCGCACATTCTCCTTACTTTCAGCTGCGAGATCTATTTTACCGATTCATTACAGCCAATATTGTATGTTTTTCCATCTTCAGTTTCGTTGGCGTGGTGCTAAAATTTTGATGGAAGAATTCCTAGTGGTCCTTTTTTTATGTGACCCTATTATACCTGTTCTGCTGTTTGGTTATAAACAGGTCAAAAAAATTATACTGTGGCAACCTTTCCATCTTATCTGGGCATTGGATCAGCGTGGGGGATGGCACAACCACATCCCAAGCCATATATCATACTCGTAAGTGTCCTGCTGTCACGCATTTACTGGCACTAACAAGTTAACATTAAATGTGCGTGTGTTGTATAGTGTAACACACTTAAGCAATTACAATTATTCTATGCAAGAATGATTAACTAAAGTAAGTTAAAATATGCTGGAATACTGTCGTCAAAGGGATGCCGACTTCTGTGGCGCATTGAGTATAAAACTGACTTGTAATGCAAGGGACATTGGGTTCAGATTCTGAATAAGGTAGGGACCAAGTCATTTACAGGCCTATAATTAATCTACGGGTTATAACGCTACGTAATCATTATAATAATGTTGTAGACAGTTTAATTATAATGAGTATACAGCAGCTATAACAGTAGGTCTTCCCATTTTCGGAAAAAAATTCCCAAATTTGATGGGGGCATCGAAATTCTTGCTTCTACGTCATTTACAGGCATATAATTAATCTCCTATGGGGTATAGCCCTACGTAATCAATATAATTATGATGTAGACACTTTGATTATAATGTGTTGATGCCGTCGGGTGAGGTACGATGAACGGTGACACAATAAACTTACGGTAGATGGATGCCAGCAATGTTTCCCAGTCACCGCACTGTTGAGACTCAGGGTTCTCAGGGATGCTGTGGGTTCTGTGTGTCCATCTCACCCGAGCGTACTCACAAAACACTTTTCATTACTAAACATCTTTACTAAACATTTTATCACTGAAAATGGCGAGAGCTATCACTACAAAGAAAGACTTTAAGCATTGTGAGACTTGCTTTTATTGTGTCATTCATACAATATCGTGCCAAGGTTAACTTCATGAAACTCGGACGTGTCTAGCTAACTCAGTTCGGGTGCTCTCCAGCCCGCAATTTGTCTAGTGCACTCCTAGATGGATGACTTCTCTGTGGTGTTAGAAAACACAAAATCTAGACAAGGATAGGGGTCGACAGCCGCTAGGGTGGGCTGCCGATTTTTCCTGAAGACAGGGCGCAGGGAATGGTGAAATTAATAGTGAACACGTGTGATTATTTGACTTCGCTAACGCGGACTTGTCGGGGCGCACCTCCCAGCACATGGTTAGTGTGGTGACGGCCTATACACATAGCCGGCTAGGATGGAAATAATATCACCAAACAAATTACATAAATGGCACAAATACATATGGAACAAGATGGGACATGACATGAATGGTCACAATAAACATGCAGGTGCATAAGCAAGCAACCTTAGATGGCGCGGATGCCGCTGGATATGATTCATAGCGGATCACGTGGCACAGGTGAAATTTCAGTATCTCTTGTAAAAACGGCGAATTCTGGTCAGAAAAATTGTTATTACTAATGGACAAAATGTTCTCCTGTAGACTGACAAATTTATAGGCTTTTAGCATGCCTGATGGCGGGAAAATCAAACTTGAACGAGACGGCGTGGTCATACATACAAAGCATCAATTACATTAAAAATACAAGGAACCCTGATTGAAACAATACATAGAACCCTGAACTTAATTACGGCACACATGATATTACACAAATAAGCCCTCAAAGCGCATGGATGGCATAGATATTGACTTGGTGACTGTTAACCACATGGTCGCAAATGAAGTGGCCGGAGACAAGTAAACATGAAAAATACCCTTAAATACATGCATAAAAACAAAGCCCTTAAAATTGCATGCAGCACTTAAACCGAAATTACACTGAAACGCCTTTAACATAAATGGATGGTGCCTGATTCAAAGTTGCGAAGGCAGAGTGGCCTCTCCTACATTGAAAAAGCCACAAGGGCACAAATTATTAAGTTAAGCAGAAGCATAATGCTGGGGAATGTCTGGCAAAATGTACGCAAGGCAAAGGTTTACCAGTATACTAAAAGTGAGCTATTGTAATCTACATCAGTGCAAAAAGTTTGAGGTGCGTACCTGACAGCGTCTTACCTTGCCAGCTCTCCTCGACAGACTGCCCAGAGGCAGAGGTCGCGCAGACCTACCATAGCTGTCTACAGGGTTCACACAAGCGGAAGTGCTATGCACGCCAAGTAAAACTTTCATATTTTAAGATAAATGGCACATAAATAATTTAAATATTGATTTCCATTTTATATTTAAATTGTGAATTTTTCTGTATTCATTAAACGTCTTTTATGACGGCGTTCACGCCGGAATAGTAATATTCTTAATCTTCACGCAGCACACATTTTGAATTCATAACCAAACATTGTGCAATATTACCAAACATACATTTTTAGACAATTAAACACTTGAGAACCTGAAAATAAAATAAAAGACAAAATTTACACTTCAAATAAATGTTCCGCTAAGGGGAACGTTCCGATTATGGCCTCTCAGTGTATATAGCGGCTATTCGGTATGTCTTCCAATTTTTGAAAAATATAATTCCGAAATTTGTAGTTCTAAGTCATTTACAGGCCTATAATTAATTTCCTACGGAATATAGTGCTACGTAATCACTACAATTATGATGCAGACACTTTGATTATAATGTATATATACCAGCTATACAATACGTCTTCCCATTTTCGAAAAAAAATTCTGAGCGGCCGAGCTATTGTGGACAAGACTTAATGCAGAAAAGCTGCCTTTCTTTGCATGTCACAACTATTTAGCTTTTTTTTTTTAGTTTTCCTTTTGAAAGAGCTAATCAGACGAGCAAGCCACATGTTTCACAACACGTGAGGAACTGATAGATCCCATCTGCAGTGCAGGCGTGCTTCGACCTCGGTTTAGTTTTGTGAGCTTCGTTTCTCATTATCACTTCCACCCATCCAGATCCAGTAGGGGGCGGGGGGGGTGAAACCCCTTCTTCAACCCACATGACAAACAAATTGCAGTGAACACCATCCTCTTGGTGGAATAAATACATCCTTTGCCTATAAAATGTGATATTTTTTGGCTATTCTTACTTGAATGCACGTGACCGCCTTCATCTCAGTGTGTTTCTCTTCATCTGTTTCCCTCCCTTGAGTGCTGTCAAGTCCAGTGATGCAGATAAAAAAAAAAATTCTGATAGCAAGGGGCTAAATGTTTCATGAGTTATGGTGGTAAATAACAACACTCGCCCAGTGTTTGACAGATAGGTGCCACACCCCATCAGAACACTGGCTTTTTTTTGCTACCGTACTCGGTCACTCCCGGAATAGCGCGGAAAGCTATAATGCGGGTCTGAGTTATGTCCCTTAACAGCCGTGTTATCGGGCTTTTACGTTACTAAATAATGGTTTTTATATGTTACAAATAGAGTTAATAGTTTTCAAAGTTTTTTCGTGATCTTTGACGCAGAAAAATCAGAGGATGTGGTTTTGAATAATAAATGGTTAAAAATAGCAAAACACAAATATTGATCACCTTATTTATTTGTGTTTGCCTCAAAATCACACATTTTTTAGTAAAATAATATTAATCACTTCAAAAGGCAGACATTTGCCATGCACACAAGTGTCACAACATGAAGTAAGGATATGTGGCCTGGATTGAATACGCTTCAGCTGTCCTAGACGTTACTCGGCACAGCCCAGGCATGACTTGGTTCCCTTCCCTTACATGGCTGTTGGCAGGATGGGAGCAAGTTGCCTAGCAACCAGCCTGGAATTTTCACACCCTCCCTCTGGCAGCCAACCAGTTTGGAAGAGAAAAGATCCTGTGGAGGGGTAGACTGTTTCACTCCTATAGCTGCTGATGATTTCCCTTCTCTGTCTCACCCACAGTGAACAGACTACCTGATTGATAAACTCTCTGCGTGCTCTCAGCTGATCAAGAGTGCGCAAGACGTTCAAAATTCAGCTTGCATTTGTTGTCAAATTATTTTCTTTTTCAGAAGGCTTGAAAGTTTGGGGTAAGCTTACATTACAATCAATTAGTATACAGGTACAGTACTTTGTGATGTTTATTTTAGTTTGGCAAGTTGATGTGAAATGTTTATAATGTATTATTTACTGTAATATGATTTTTTTTTTTAAATCCCATTTTTATTGTGTTTACTAGTTAAATTTTATTCACAGATAATGTAAATCTCTCATTAAAATCAACATGAAGTTTAACAAGGTTGGTAGTTGTATATTATTGATGTACTACATGTTAGTCCATCTACAGAAGCAGGGCCGTCGACAGGGGAGGGGAAGGGGTGTCAGGGGGGGCACATGCATAGGGGCCCGGCACCAAAAGGGGCCCAGCGTCAGTGGTTGGATTTTTAAAATATTATTTGTGTATCTTTATGTAAACACACAAAAAATTGCTTGTTATTAATCAGCAGTGTTAGACGTTAAACAGAGTCGAGCATAGTGAAAATGTAAAATAAATCAGTGTGTCAGATCCCATAATCATGTCATTGTCTGGTTAGAATGAGAAAGCGAGAGACTAGGATAGGAGGAGGTTTGCCAACCTGATGCGGTGCACGGGAGTGACTCATTCCTAGGCAGGTAGACAGACTTTACCCTTCCTCCGCCCTCTTGATGGGTACTCTGTGGTTAAAAAGCTTAGTTTCTATTGACATTAGACATAAAGTGCTGCAAGCAAGAGACGTGACTCTTAATATTGAAGTTGCAAATATCGAAAGCCTACTAAATGAACTGAAAGCTCTAACAAACCAGTGGAAGGAATAAACTACTATCGGAAGCAAATCTGGTGACAGACATTTCTTCATATTTACTTTGTGAAAGGTCATTTCCAAAACAAAGAGCGAAAAAAAGGAAACTTGCTTGTGGCGAAACTGAAGATACCCTGATTCAACCCAGTGATGAAAGTCGAGAAGAGCATGACTTTAAAGTCAATATATTTTACAAATTGATAGATTTTGTGTTTAGTGGGTTGACCGAGAGATTTCCCACGGTAAAAAAAAGTGAACAACATGTTCAAATGCTTATGGAATTACCAGCAACTAAGTGAAAAGGAAATTGAAAGCCTATGTTCTGTGTTGCAAGCGACCTATCCTAATGACTTAGATTTAGAATTGGGTGAAGAAATTAAGTACTTGAAATCAATACATGAATCGAACTTGGGCTCAATGAAATTGAAACCTCTTCAGCTGCTGAACAGACTCAAGGAACTAAAAATCTATAGTTTATTTCCAAATGCATGTATATCCATAAGAGTGTTCTGCACTATTCCTGTTACTGTGGCTGAAGCTGAAAGGACTTTCAGTAAAATGAAACTTATTAAAATATCCATAGATCAACTATGAGCCAAGAAAGAATGACTGCACTGACTCTCTTGGCAATTGAGGGAGATCTTGCCAAAACTATCAATTTCGACATTATTACCAATTTTGCATCAAAGAAGGCCAGAAGGACAGTGTTATAAGTTTATAACTTATAATTTACATCTCAATTTGTTTAATGTTATTTATTACTAGAGCAAATGTATTTTAATATGTGTTCTGTTGTACAATTTTACACTCCTAAATTTTTGTCTAAGCTATTTTAATGTTACTTATTACATTATTTTGTTTGTATATTTTAGTGTAAGTTTATTTTTAAATAGTATTTTTATTTGAAATGTGAACAAAAATGTCTATTACATGTGGAAACTAATGGGACTATATACCTTATGTCAATGTGCATTTGAAATCAAACAATGTATTGTGGGAAGACAAGGATTATTTAAAAATTAGAATGTTTATCTGATTAATCTTGCATTCAGGAGGTTAATTCGGAAGTATATTATTTGTTACTTGGAAAAACAAAAAGCGATGAAAAAAAAAGGGAAGAGGAAGGGGGGGGGGGGGGGGGGTATGGGTTTGGGATGGTATGGGGGCCCGAAAACTTACTTGCATAGGGGCCTGGAAATCCTGTCGACGGCCCTGTACAGAAGTTCTGGGTGTATGGGAATTTTTGACAGTCCCCTGAAAAACAGTAGATACAGTATCCACTTTGTACAAAATGTATTGTGAATGAACAACAGGATAAAATAACTTATGGAAGACACCCTAATGCTTACCTCGACTCTGTAGATCCTCTTTGAAAGATGTGATCTGTAACAACAGCCTACTGAACTCATCTTCTGGGTGGTATATCTCTACTACATCTCCCTTCTTAATGCCAGAAAAGTCCTTGGGATTGATGATCAGATCCTCCCCTGGGGAAAAAGAAAAATAAACATCAGCAGCTTTATTTATTAGATGACAGGGAAAAGCAAAATATTGTCCAGCCAAATGATAAAAATAAAAAAATTGATGACCATATAAGTATATGGCCACGTGTGGGTTTGACACCTGATTGAGTAAGTACGGCATCAGTTATGTGAAGAGTGAATGCTGTTGATGATTGTACTCTGACTCAAGGTACCAGTGAACTCTGACGAGCCAACACATGAAAAAGGATGTCAGATTCAAGGTCATGGCTCATTCGGCCCTTGTGGTCTCATAGGCACTGGCAAGCGTGGTCTGATCACATGGTGTTCAATATGCAATGTGTTTTATTGTATCTTGCGTAAAATTAACATGATTTTAAAACATAATATTTATTTAACTCAAGGGGCATTATCTTAGTGGATTGGCCTTCCATGCTATCGCTTGCGCTCTGGTAAACAGAATGGCATGTACCACCATGAACTGACTTTCTGGAGCCTTTTGTGAATACAGTGTAGATTTTTTTCTTTGGCAATTTTATATATGTAATTTACTTGCGTCACACGTTTACCGTTTTCATGCGTAACTGGTAGACATGACGCAGGTAAATTGGGGCCACCCTCTATGCTCTTAAGGTGTGTATCGGACATAATGACCACTGTTGTACGTAGGTAATGTTCGGTCAGGATTCTGTAGCAGGTAACAAGAAACAAAGGTACGTGGTACCCAAAGAGGAGGTGGAATCGAAACAGTAGGAGGAGGTGAGAAGAGGTGTTTAATAAGAAAAAGAGTGTTAAGTATACGGCAGTGTGTTTGAAATATACACCCACTACAGTGATTCAGCCAAACACGACGCATGATAAACAAGGTGTGGCTGATTTTCCGAAAAACGTGACTCATCGTTTACAAAAATCATACATTAGTTTAGGCTGCAAAATAGTAACATATTGACTATGATCCAAATGTGGAATTGCGTTGTACACTTGGGCGGATGGGCTCAAGTGTACTACCCGATACCATATGTGATATTGGGTAGTACAATAGAGTGGATGGGTTCTATTGTACAATCCGATACTATATGTGGTATCAGGTAGTACAACAGAGCGGGTGAGCTCTATTGTACTTCGCAATACCAACATCTATAAATGGTGAAAGTGTCCCTGCCCGAAAAAAGCAGTAATTTACGACAGCTGAAGAGATTAGTTTTCGTAAGTTGTACGTCTGCATGTTTATTCGTCTTGTAGAATAGGAAAAAAATTATGGCTAGTTGTCCTTGTCCATTCGTAAAGTTAAAAAGGTAGAACAGTTTACATGTTCAGTGTCTGCAGAGTCAGTTTTATTACGCAATAGTGTGTCATAAAATGGATACCGTATACAATGGTAAAATAGTATACTCTATATAAAGTGAAGTGGTATAGAATAGTGTATGGAGTTAATATAAATATATGTGGTGAGTAACGGAGGTGTGTATGACATATGTCTATAATGAGGTAATGTGGGTTTGTTTATGTTTAGGGTAATCTCAGAAACTACACTGCCAATTCTTATAATTCTTCCACTATTAGAAAGGTATATTCTTCCAGATGGACGTAGACATATATCAAATGGAGCCACAGAGAACCAGTGGGTATAGTAATGCCAAGTGGGGCGGCAGTGGCCTGGTGGCTAGAGCGATAATATTATTAACAGGTAATTTGAGTTTGTTTATTTGTTTATATGTCTCAGGTAATCTCGGAAACTACACAGCCGATTCTCTCAATTCTTTCACAATAAGAAAGTTACATTCTTCCAGATGGACATAGGCTTTGGTTAGTTATTTTAAAAAATCCTTGAGAAATTTCAAAATTTGTAAACCAAGTTGGAGACATGAGATACTTGGATGCTTTCTAAGTGTGCACTAACAAAACCATTACTAAATATAAACTGAAACAATGTTAGAAGAAAGAGGCTTTACTTTGCTCACCCTTGGACCTTTGGTTATTGACCCCCCCCCCCAAACACACCCTCTCACCCTCCCCTGGGAGGTGTTGCTGAGATCAGAGCGGTGTGTTTTTCGCCTTCTTTTCGACCTGGAAGGTGCACTTTTCAACCAATTTTCTTGAGATTTGGAGGAGGGTTGTATTTTTATACCCCACACTCCTCCAATATGAAGTTAGGTCATTCTGGCCAAGTCTTAAGTCTTACGTCCTAAGTGTTTAGTCTTACACCTTAAGTGTTAAGTATTAAATCTTAAGTGTTAACTCTAATATCTTAAGTCTGTCTTACATCTTACGTTTTGAGTCTTACGATTTAAATCTTACATCTTATGCATTTCATATTAAATTTTAAATCTTTATGTTCCGAATCCAACTGCAGGGCAGGATGTGCGAGCAAGCACAGATAGGCACAAGCAAGCACGTGCTGAAGTTCCAAGACAAAGTGTGAGCGAACGCCTACCAGCGTTCGCTCACACATCCCGAAGTTCCAAGATGGACGAAGTCAGGATGCGCAAGAGAATGCCATAGGTGTGAGCGAGAACAAGCTGAAGTTCCCGTAGTCGCGGGTAGTCGTAAATTGTCGAAACAACATAGAAAAAGGTACATTAGTTTTTGGGAAAACATAGTAAAAATACATCTTCCCAAAAACTCTATAACACCTGAGCGAAGCGACGGCGGGCTGCTAGTAATAATATATGTACCATTGTGCAAACTATGTGAGCATCGTGGAATAATGAGGATGAGTGTGGCATTACATGTTGGCAAAAAATGGAAATTTTTTGTACAGGTAAGTGTTAAAATGTTAAATTACTATTGTGTGTAGCTGATGTAATTAACTGGGTTGTAAGCAGGTAATGTTAGGCCAGGATTTTGTAGCAGGTACCTAGTCTTTTGTCATTCGTAATTAATAATTAGATACATTTGATGTTTGTAGTGACATGTAAAATTAGGTTGTTGTAGGTAGGTAGGTAGGTAAGTGGGCTTAACATCTCGTCGACAGCGAGGTCATTGAGACGGTGCAAGTTACACAGGGAAGAAGGATTGGGGAAGGATTGAGAAGGAATCCGCCATGGCCTTTGTTTGAGACCCATCTCAGCATTCGCCTGGAGTGATTTCGGGAAACCATGGAAAACCAAAATCAGGATGGCCGGACCGGGAATTGAACTCGGGTTCTCCCGAATGCCGTCCTGTTAGGGTACGGGTAGTGGTTAAGGTGGTATTATATACTGCAAAGCATATAATATAGCAAACATTGTATTTAAATAAACGGGAAATGTGATTATGTGTGGAAATAATTGTTTTCAAGTGGTTGAAATATGCACCCATTACAGTGATTCATGCACACACAACCCATGATAAAACAAGGTGTGGCTGAAATATCCAAAATTGTGAATCATCATTTACAGATATACGTTAGTTTAGGCAAAAAATTAGAAATTTATTGACTACATTCAAAAATATGCATATATTACAGTGATAAACAAGGTGTTGCTGAAATACCAAAAATAGTGAATCGTCCCTTAAGAATCTCATACATTAGTTTAGGCGGGAAAATAGTAATTTATTGACTATGATCCCGATGTGGTATCGTGTAGTACACTTGAGTGGATGGGCTCACGTGTACTAGCCGATACAATATGTGGTATCAGCTCTAGTGTACTTCGAGGTACCAACATCTATAAATGCTGAGCATGTCCCCGCACGAAAACCCCCACATTCCCGTGGATGCCCTGTTAGATTGTCATAGATAAGGGATTGGGCAATAGAAAAAAACTTATGACATCATCGACACCATATTGAAGACATCATAAATTGCATGTAAACAACGTGGAATATGGTTCTATAATAATCCCCATATAAGTACTGGTGATACACACAATTTTCTATGGCCTAATTTGTTCAATTTTTCACATAAACCTTGGGTATTACCAGTATTTATCATAATGCCTATTTTAGAAAATAAGAAAACACACTTTAGGCATCTAAAAGGTAGTATTTTAAATTCAGTTTCCCTTCTAATTATAACACAAGCAATCTTTGCTCACACAAGCTTTGCTATAAAGTGAGTTTGTACCAAGTCAATACAACTGGCGAGCTAAAAGTAAAATTGTGTTTGGTGAAAAAAAAACAGTTTGGAAAACAGGAACCCTGTCATCTCCACACTTAATGAGACCTATCATCTTCTATAAACTCTCTAATAAATGGTCTGTATTATTTCATATGTTCTTATGAATGTATACTAACTCAACTGTTGCCAAAATTATGTATGTTCTGTTCCTAAAATAGAGCCCAAAGCTCTCAGGAACATTCAAATAATTGAATTAAAAAAACTCCACAAAGTAAGTAGGCAACTTCACTAAGCTGATTGTGCTTGAACTGACAAATACCTGTAAGTGGCTTGATAGAACAGAACGAAGGCTAAGGCCCCATCCACAAACGCCTTGACTTAAATATCATTACTTACAAAGCATAACACGCAAAATCATCCATCTACAATCGCCATTAACTTGAAAGTGAAAACCCTCGTCCAAACAATTAGAAAGAGCAAACAAATAGGAAATAATTTTTCCAGCACAAGAATTTTTATACACATACATTGACACCAGCAGATTTTATGACGTTTCATATTCTCATTGGCTGGTGTTAGAAACTTGGCATGAGATACTCGGAGATAACCATCTTAAACGCACTGTCATGCAAATAACGCCAAGTAAGAAATGCCAAATACTAGTTGTGGACGTTGCAATCTCAAATAAAAGTTTTTACTTCTTTATGCCATACATGTATGTGCACCATGTCGATTGTAGATGGTGCCTGATAAAAGCTGATTTTAAGCCTACTGTGATCCAATGGTCTCATGTAGTGCTCCTTCCCACAAGTTTCTGCCTGCACCATACCCTTTAAGGAAAACATTTTCCTTGTGTATTTTTTTATTAAATTTTGTACGGCAGCTGTGTTAATATTTTACATAAAAAACATATAATATACTATACCGCCTAATCATAGGGTCATTTTTAGGGTCTATGTTACTTCTCGATACCATAGAGTTGTTTATAAGTGTGGCGTAGTTAATGACGTCAGGACGTTGGCCGCATAGTAGAACATGTTGTTAGTAGTAGCAACGAGCAAAGCAGTAATTTACAACAGATAATAAATTTAGTGTCCGTAAGTTGTACGATTGTATGTTTGTTTGAATCTGTAACAGTTGAAATGAGTAAAGCTATATGATGCAACAGAGTATTTAAGATTCCGTAAGTTGTAGGACTGTGTGTTTGTTGGAAATTGTACAATAATTGAGAATTTATGAGTACTTGCCCGCTCATTCCGTTCATAGAGTGAATAAGGTAACAGTTTACATGTTCGGATTCCATTTTATTACGCATTAGTGAGTCATAAAATGGATACGAATAGAGTGATAAAATTGTAAACAATATGAAGTGATTTAGAATAAATACTTTGAGTTGGAATAGTGAGTGCTATAGAACAAAATATTAATTAAAGTGTATGGATCTAATATAAAAATATATGGTGCAATAAGGATGTTGTGTTTGACATATGTATATAATAATGTACGTATTGTAGTGAAAATGAAGTGTGTGATGTAGAATAATGAGGATGAGTTCTGCAATACATGTTGATAGAAAATGGATATGTTTGGTAAAAGTGTGTAGATATACAAAAGTGAGTATCGAGAGTAATAAACAGTGTTGAAGGGAGGTAATGTTAAGTGAGGATTCTGTAGCAGGTAACGAATAACAAAAGTACGTGGTGCCTGAAGTGGAGGTGCAATTGAAAGTGTAGGAGGAGGTTTGAAGAAGTGTTTGATAAGAAAAGGTTTGCTTGAAATATGTACCCATTACAGTGATTCAACCAAATACGACCCGTGATATGGTGTGGCCGAATTACCAAAAAGTGTGATCCATCGTATACAGATATATGTTAGTTTAGGCAGGAGATTAGTAATTTATTGACTATGTTTGTTTGAAATATGCACCCATGACAGTGAATCACCCACACACGACCCTTGATAAACAAGGTGTGGGCGAATCTACCGAAAAACGTTATTTGTCGTTTACAAAAATCATACGTTAATTTAGGCGATAAAATAGTAATATACTGACTATGATCCCACTGTGGTATTGTGTTGTACACTTGGGCGGATGTGCTCAAGTGTACTAACCAATACCATATGTGGTATCGGGTCGTACACTAAAGTGGAAGGGCAGTAGTGTACTTCCCGATAGCATTCGTGGTATTGGGTTGTATACTAGAGCCCATCTGCTCTAGTGTACTTCGCATTATCAATGTCTATAAATGCTGAAAGTGTCCCCACCCGAAAATCCCCCACATTCCCGCGTTAGATTGTCGTAGGTAAAGCCCTCTTCACAATAGCGTGACACAATGAAGCAATAGACACCGATGACATGAAGTATCTCCAGCAGTGCCCTTCACAATAGTGCAACACGACATGATACAGCTGGCGGGGAAAAAAAACATTGAAGTAGCCTGCCATCGGAAGAGTGATATTTGACAACACACAAATAAACAGTTTTGGTAGTATTTTTAGGATTTGTATTGCACCGTAAACCAAACCTTAGACGCCGAGACTGCTAGATACCTGCATATAGTTGTGTGTCTAATTACAATATTCCCGACTATAAATATTTTACAAATACCGCCTATTCCCTATCTCTTGAATCAGAGGTTCAAGACTCATCTAAAAGTAAACCCTGTTCCACCACTAGGTATTTAAACTAATGTTCACAAATATGAGAGAGAGAGAGAGAGGAGAGAGAGAGAGGAGAGAGAGAGAGAGAGGAGAGAGAGAGAGAGAGAGAGAGAGAGAGAGAGAGAGAGAGAGAGAGAGGAGAAGAGAGAGAGAGAGAGAGAGAGAGAGAGAGAGAGAGAGAGAGAGAGAGAGAGAAGAGGAGAGAGAGAGAGAGAGAGAGAGAGAGGAGAGAGAGGAGAGAGAGAGAGGAGAGAGAGAGGGAGAGAGAGAGAGAAGGAGGAGAGAGAGAGAGAGAGAGAGTGTGTGTGTGTGTGCACGCGCGCGCGTGTGCATGTATTGTATGTGTGTGTATGTGTATATATATATATACATACACACACAGGATGTGTCTGAATTCCCATTAAACATTGTAAGGGCTAGTAGTGAGTACCATGACGGTTATGTTTTGCATAGGAACTTAGTGCGAAAACGTACCGTTTCCCTGCGACAAACAAAACACCACCACATCACATGTTGACCTCTCCTATGTCTGTAACATACTGTATGTTGTTTTTATTCTGGATCCACTTACAAGAAGGGCTCGATGTGACAACCAGCGACGTCTTACACAAACATGGTCCTACGTACCATGTTCTGGTACAATAGATCACCAATACTTAGATGTCCAAGATACACCTGGGTTTTTGGAAGATATGCCACTGCATGTGTGTCAAAACATGAGGTTTCAGAACAATGGAGAACCACCTATTTTTCCTTTGCAGTCTGACATCATCTCGATCAACGTATTGGCCAACAGTAGATAAGTCGAGGTGGCCTCAATTGCTTGGCCTGCACGTTCACCCGACTTGACTCCGCTAGACTACTTCCTGTGGGGCCACATGAAGGGCGTGTTTTACGAGAACTCTGTCGAATCAGAGTAGGACCTGCTGGTGCAGATTTTATAATGTTATTATATATATATATATATATATATATATATATATATATATAAATCTCACAAACATTTACATATATATATACACACACACACAAACACACACTCACACACACAGATTAATGATTTAACAGCGCATTTGGACGAAAATCTAATTTATTCTGCTCAGAAATTTTTTTACAGACCTGTAATTGTAAGAATACCATTAAATTTGATCATTTCAGTTCAAAAGTGATGCTCTTATTACTGTGCTGAGTTATTTTTGCCTGCTGGTGTAAGAAAGTAACATAATTTACTCAAATGATTTTCTTTACAATCTCATTTTACAGTCGTCAGAAACATTTTCCGAAACGAGACAAGCAATTTTGTTATCTTTCATCACATTATTAACTGCACTGCATTTGTTTTTACCATGTTGTATTTGCAATACTTATTGTTACAATTTCTCTCTACAGAAATTAAGTGGACTATACCAAGTTCGTTAATGGATGGAGGTATTAATGAACTAAAAGAATTAATTATAATTTCCTTATTTTATTTACAATAACTACAGCAAAATTCTCTGAACTCAAAATCTCACATTAAATTTATACCACTTACTGTTCACAACTAATTACTCCAATTTCATACAATTTATAATTACCACAAAGAAATCAATTAAATTAAATAATTAAATATCAGTCCCAATAGACAGTGTATCAACCTATTCAAATATTCTATAATATATGTGTCCAAATTGACAGTTCGAATATATACAATAAAATTCGTATTACACTTCCATTCTGTCCCACCTCAGTTCAGACCAGGTCTCGCAAGTCGCAATGTTCTAGAGTCCTCCAAGCGCCCTCACACACAGTAGGCTTCACTCATCGGTTTCACACCCTCTCGTCCATTCACACCACGAATACTTTGCCTGTCGTTGTCCACAATTCACCTTACTTGCGCACACTCGGCCAGGTGGCCTCCATCAAAGATTGCCGGCCACTGGGTTGCGGCAGTGTATATAGTGACATAGGCAGCCACCTAGAATCTTCCCCAACTTGTGTGATGTGTCGAAGAGGGACGAGGTGCCAGCCAGTCAGTCTCACCAGAACATTCTTGCATAGGAGCCAGACCCAACAAAACCTCCAGTAGGGGAGCGGGGGCGTGATGCAAGCATGGCGCCGAGCAGCGCGACAGCTGGACGGTCGCTGTCCATTAATCACGGGTATCCCAGAAAGGGGGCTCAGGAGGAAACAAGCCCATCAGCCTGGGGGATGGGAGGGATGAGGTAGGTCTAACGCCACAACACCGCGTAGCAGCACATAACATTATGTATAGTTTGGAATACTTTATTTTTCAATTTGCATATAATAACATGCATACATTACGTCGTGATAACAAAAAAAAAATATATATATATATATAAATTACATACATACACACATACATACATACATAGGCTTTTAGTTTCTTTCCCTTGTTTACAAAATCTACAATATTTACTTTTCTTCTTTTCAACACTCTTACTCCTGATTAGGCCTAACTGTATTCTCTAAAGTCATCCAGGTCAGCTATGTCCCATAGGCAAGACGTCTGGTATGTTGCTGGCACTCTTGTCCCGAGCTATCACTCGTCGCGAGCAATATGAATTGCGATTGGCTGGTTCAGTATGACATTAAATCGCATCGCGCTATTGTGAAGAGAGCTTCACAACGTTGCCAAAACGGAAAGAGACAATTTCACTATAGCTATAGTAAAATTCCACTACATTCCACTACACAGCAATTTCTTTTTTTATTTTCTTTAATTTGGTGCAAAATGCACCTGGCGTAGATACGGAAGCCTATAGAACGAGAAATACAATAAAACTCGAAAAACAATGAAAGCATCAACAAACATGCCAACAAAATCTCCAAAATACAAAGTATCCAAAAAACGTAAGTCCAGTAAACTCGCCAAAAAGTCAAACGGCACACACACAAAATAATGTCGCAAACCCTGACGCCAAGGGAAAAAATCTGAACCATCATGGACTGTGACTACAGTACTACTACACAATTATTAATGGTAGAAAAAACTTCCCTTTATGGTAACAGGTAATAAAATCAGAAGAATGAAGATATCAGACTTTCACTAAATGATAAAGATGAATTCTAAACATTCCACTGTCTTCAGCACAGTGGTGGTAGTAGCAATAGCCACTGGTTAGCAGCAGGTACTGAATTACGTGGTCGTCGCACAAAACTATATATGTTTAGAAAATTAGAAACATATTAAAATACTAGATAATTAAATTAATGTATAAAATTTAAAAAGAAAACCCTCCCTTTGATCCGATTAGTTGTAAACCACCAAAGGCTTGATAATTTTGGGTAGGGGTAGTGGTGGAGATACCATCAGCATGCTAGAAAGTCGCTACATTATCTGTATTTATCATTTTTCACCACTTTGTATCACCAAGGTTTAAATTTCGCGATGCGAAGCTGAATTCCGCTACGGGTGGCAGCAGTGTTCTTCAGGGATGGAGAAATATAAAAAACTTATGACGCACACGCAATATTGGTGACGTCATATAAAACATGTAATCAACGTGGTATCGGGTTCTACAACACCCCCATTTTTATAATAGCATTTCCATCAGTCTTTTCAAACTCACCACTGAAACCTTTAGTATGAACAACAAGTTTAAAAAGCTTCATCTTTTTAGTGCCTGACAACATTATGATTCTAAAAACATTTAAATGCTAGTAAATAAACAAACGAACGAAAAGGAATAAACACGCACGAATTACGAAACAACAATGTCATAGACATTGTAATATTCTGGGAAATGTGAAAGTGGAACAATAAATAATTAGAGTCCAGTGAATGTTACAAATCAAAATTCCACTAGCACCATATAAAAAATTAGAACAAAATTCTAATTCATATTTTTGTGAGAGAGGTTTATTTTTAAGACTGCAAATTGTTAACAGAGTCAAACATATAATTTTTTTTTCTATTTTACTGCGTTGTTCTCATAGGTTGTATAGAGAGCAATTGGACATTCATTTTGTCAATTTGTAACACATCACTTTTTTACACATACATCTAATAAATAAAATAAACACGTCACTACTAATATATTCAGTGCTTGTTTGTTTATTTATGTTTTTATTGCAAAAGATGTTTCATCTTATGTGTCCATCATCATTCCAATCTCGCAGTTATGCTTGAGTATTTTATTGTATCATTGTTTTGCAAGTGTTTGATGTTTTTTATGAGTTTAACGCAAGTGTGCACATACACATATTTCTCAGTGTGCTGGGTTGACTGCCAAGTCGACAGGCGTGGCATGTTGAGGAATTTTGTAGTCTACGAGTACTCACAGAAGTCGGTTCATGTCGATGTCCACATGCTCTGGGTGGCATGCGACCTTTGTATCGCCGATCATCTAACTTCGCAATAGCAATGTTACTTATCGGAACCTTTCTTTACTAGCTGCCGGAGACACCACCCCAACTTACCAATGTTTAAATCATCTGGGAAAGCATAAATGTGCACTTATGTATTTATCAGCCGAGCACAGATTTGCCATAACGACTTGCCAGCTGGCTAAGCCCGGAACCACGTATAAACTGTCCCCCACAGAGGAGAGTTAAATATATGTCTGGAAATAACCACGTGTGTATTTCTTCAAACAGCCTTCAGGTATGTCAGGGAACAAGAGCCTTTAAAGCCTGCCAAAATTTCAATGCCTTTGAACAGAGTTGCTGTGAACATACTTATATCAGTAATGCAATAAGTCGGTAATTCAGTATCAGGTGTAAGTGTAAGCCTTTAATAGGCCCACCGTTTAGCAAACACTGCAAAAATTACATGTGAGGGGAAAAAAATCCATAAAGGAATGTTACATCCAGGTGAACAGCCCACTGTTCCTGAGAATGTCAAGAGCCCCTAGCTTCATCAGCATTGATGCTGAGTACCAGGGATGCCTGGCACCTAGTCTGGTAATATCAACCTATCACCGAATTTCTGATTATGAAATCACCGCCCATAAAATTTCATTTCAACCTTAATCAACACACCACATGCAGCCAGTACAATTTCAAATTAACATGTGACATTTATAGCAATATCTAAATTATCAAAGAATGTAAGAAGATATAAATGTAATGTATTACTATTGTGTAAAGGCCACTCCACACAATCGAATTTTTCTTCAAATTGCCTTCAATTTTTATTGAATTAAATTCATTGAACGCTATATGACATCATAGAAACATCAGTATAGAGTGCATTTAAGGCATTTTCACATGGTCAAATATTTATTGAATTAATTTATTTGATTTCAATTTATTGAACTAAAAAATCTTTTAATACGCCTTTCAATAAATCGTTTTCAATGAGCTTTCAAGGATACACTTGAAAATTTATTACACCATTTAAAATAAAACCTGTTTAAAGAATTCCCTAATTAAATTTTTAGAAGTATCTGCGACTCATGTACAACACAAAAAATTTTTATTGGTTAAACCAATAAAATTTTTTTTTCCATATCATTGTACATTTTCTTTTAAAAAAATTGGACAAAACTGCTTCAACAGCCAATCCAGCGAGTGCTACAAGTGCTGCTAGGTTCGCTGATTAATGGTTGTTTTTTTTATGTCTACTATCCTTATTGGTATGAACATTATTTGGTTTCATACATTCTTTAAAATGTTAATGTGAAAAAACTGAAAATTTGCTCAAACAGTTTTAATGATTACATAGGGAGGATAAGTTATTAACAGGTTTTACTCCTTGTAGATGCCCAGCAAGAGGCAGGATGCTATCACGTGTGATGTCTGCAAGCTGTACGACACACAGTCGTCGCGGTCGGCATCCCAGAGGAAGCGGGCACGTGAGTACAAGCCTTGGTCATGCCGTTGTGCCAGCTGTACATGGCACACCAGGCGGTAGCGGTCAAAGTTCAGGCGCTTCACCTTCGACCTCACCTCCTCGCCAATGTGCACGCCGAGGTGGGTGAACTCGTCCTCGCTGTACCTGCAAGAACATTATACCGCCTGTCTTTCGTGCTCATGGGGAACTTCAGCCAGGCACATGTTGTCCACTGTTCCGTGCTTTATTATGTAACGAACACGTTAACTGCAATTATGATGGTAGCAGCCATAACGTGATTAAGAATGATAAATATTGAGCATTTTATTCACACAAACTAAAAATCTATTACATCGAGCAGGTCAGATGACGAATCTGAATTTTTTTTCCTCCCAGACAATAGATAGCAGCATAATGGGGGCTGGAAAATAGACTGCATATGACAATAACTTGTGCAGCTGTGGGCCAAAGAGTTTGTTTGGTGAATTTCCAATGAAATATTTCTGCACAACAAAATAATGTGAGGTTAGTAATTGTTATTTGCCTTAATTATTCATGTGTTTAGAAAACATATGTGCATGTAATCTGTGTATATTTACTTGTAATAACAAACATGTTCTTGCACACGCTATTTCAAAACAAACATGGCTGCATGGGGTAAGAAAATAATTGTTGGAGGTGACATAATGACAAATTCGTCAACATGCTCCATGATAAATCAATATTTTCTTTATGCATTCATGTTCATCTCTCTTTTATTATAGGTGAACATACCATTGTAATGTAGTGTGATTATGAAGAAAAACAGACAGACAAAGCATACTAATGGAGAAACTGAAAATAGGAAGAATGAGAACTCGGTAGCCAAATAACTGAGTATACCAGAGGCAACATTGGCGCGATAGTTTATTGACTTCTTGTAAGCTGTGATTTCATTGCCAATAACATGTACTACTTATTTACAAATATATGTTTCCATTACTAATCTGGAGGTTTCATGAAAATGCAGGAAGGTAAAAAAACAAATTTCCACCTAACAACTAACACAACGGAAAGAATATGTTGTTGATGTCATCAGAATAGTGTTCGGCCTAATTGTAGATGAGTTCTCGAATTACCTTCAATTTTTATGAAGTATTTGGAATTCATCAATTGTTCAATAAAGAATAGTAAGCAGTTGGGAAAGTCTTTGTTGCCAATTTTATATATCTCTGCAATACAATCTTGAGGAAGCCAGAAGCGATGTCGAAAACTCACCCAGATTCATTCAATAAGCCAAATTTCGACACTTTTTTAATGCAGTTTCCAAGGAATTTTCCCAGAGGTTTCCCAAATGTATAATGTGGTTGAGTCGGGTTTTTCAACAGTCCCCACTAAAACAGCCAAAATACTGTCACCAGTGGGTATCATCAGGCGGAAGAGGGCAACATGTGACACCTGTTTGGTGTATGAATACAATTGGAATTTTGTACTTCCATTATTGATATTCCCTCGACTGAGGCTGCAAACTTTTTCCATGGATGGATCCTAGATCAGTTTGCATCGTTCATGAGACAAGCTGGGTAACCTCTAACATTCTTGTGAAATATCTATAGCACTTTGTGAAGCATGCAAATCGAAACAGCATCAACCCTTATTGTTGTTAAAGGACAATCACTCTTCGCATTGTACCTTACAGGCAATCAACCTTTGTAGAAAGCATCAAGTAATGGTCTTGAGTTTTCCAGATCACAAAACACATAGTTTGCAACCTCTAGAAATACAATTTTTTGGGCCTTTGAAAACAGTATATCCCTAGGATTACGAAAATTTATGGTTTCAGAGACTCGAACTCTTATGACCATCAAAGATGTGACATCATTGTGACGCCAACCACGTCCTCCTTATAAACAGTTTGTCCACCACACCTGTCCACCGAACCCGCTCCATGAGTGCCAGTCTTATGCCCAGTTCCACCATCGTGGTTCGAAACTCGATCCTAGATCAGATGTAAGATTTTCACAGAAAACTTTTGCACCCTTTACTAACATATTTGGTTGCACCATTCGAGTACAATGTTAGCCTTAAGGATCGGTCACAAATGCCATTTTGGATTACTGATTTCTAGCTTATTGGGCACTGGGCTCGAATTCAGGAGGACTCGAGTTCGATTCCTGGTCTGACCATCCTTATTTCGGTTTTCCATGGTTTCCAGTAATCACTCCAGGCGAATGCTGGGATGGGTCCTAAACAAAGGCCATGGCCGAATCCTTCCCCACTCCCTCTTCCCTGTACGGCTTGTACCATCTTTAGTGACCTAACTGTCGTCAAGATGTTAAGCCCACTTCCTACGTATCTACTTAATTCTTAAACTACAATAATGCCTCTCTGGCAATATCCATTACACTGTAGAACAAATTTAAAATGTGAACGTTCGTAAAATAATTATGATGTAATTAGTTCAGAGGCGATTTTATATTACCATTATATTCCTGCCATTTGACAACTACCAGATAAGATATGAATAAAACATTTCAGCTACATTTGAAGGAATTTTTCAAATTTAAAGTTGCTGTGGTAAAAAATATTTAGTTATTTAATTTAAAAGGAGGTTATGGCACAAAAATGGATAATTAAAAAGAATGGATGAGACCAAGCCTTAAATTGTATAAACTTATCCCAAAATACTGTGTGGGTTTCACAGCTGTATTGCCAACATAGTTGTTCAGTGGTTAGTATGCAACTGGTGTTCACTCTACATTCCTTGCACAGAGAGAAGCATCTCACCGCACATGTAGCAGGTTCTCGTCCATAACCTCCTGAAGAATGACGAGCACTTGGTCTACATTGAAATGTGTTTCAGGCTCCAGCTGGTACGTGGGTGCCCGAGAGAGCATGGCCAGGGTCGGTGCCATCGAGGGCCGCCTCATGAGGGTCGCCCGGGGCATTACCCATGTGGACAGCCGCTCTCTGCGAGCTAGGATCGCCTGCTGCACACGCTCCCACTGCCTCTTGGCTGTCGATGGGCTCCCCGAGCTTCCATAGACAGATGGCCTCGGGCCCCAAGACAGGGATGGTCTTGCGTCCCCAGATGAAGTTTTCCTTGGGCCCCCAGATGCAGATGGCCCTGGGCTCCCTGGCATGGAAGGCACTCCAGACATGCTGCGCACACCATGATCTAAGTTAAAATGTGTGATTATTTCTCACAATTACACACAATGTTGAGCTCGAAAACACTAATACGCCACTCCACTAAATAATTCATATTTCTGTGACAAATCCAGGATGGACAAGACACATACTCCTAATTGCTATATCATAGAATCATGATACTTTTGGCGAAGGAGTTGGGGTAGAGAATGAACAGATAAACATAATGTTTACTGTGGAATATTAGACAGTTTGGTAACATTAATTTTTGCAGTTATTTTTCGAGCATTGCTTATGATCACCTCTATCGTCACCCCATGGATCTGTCCATGAGGCAATGTCATTATAGTGAACTGCAGACCAGAATTGAGAAACCCACAGTGTTTAGAGTATTGAGAACTGTAATATTGCTATCTACATATATTCATTAAATCGCTCTTCATGTAATACTTAACCTCAGTTGCTTCCTACAATCCTGTTTGCCTGCCAGCGTTGGTGCCTGCTGCAGGGAGCAGTGCTCTACCGGGTGTTGGTGTGCACTGGTTAAGAATTGTCCTGCATCTACTACACAGAAATTGCTATTTCACGAGTGCAGTGAATATTGGTCACCAGAGTGCTCGTGCGAGAAAGCGCAGGTGCAGAACAGTGTAGGGAAATGCAATGCAGACACGTGTGGCCACATAAACATGCTCTGCAAATAGAACCTGTGAAATCAGGTTAGTGTTTAATTAGCAGATAATTACAGAACGTCCAAGGACGGACGTCCAAGCAATGAGCCTGCATGAAGCCCTAATGTAATTTAAGTGCCCTAAGTGCTTAAGTGTGCATGTTAGTGTTTTGCCATCATTTCCGTTTTTCACCTGTTTCGCCCTCATATCACGTCAACAGTGCAATGTGTTTATTAAAGGGTTTCTGTAATTTCTGTAATTTATTATGTAAGTTGTTTGATTTTTTAAATATGTGTATGTTTCTGCAGGTTTTGTGTGTGTAAGAAAGTAGTTCACATGGCCCGCTGGCCTGCCGAAACTGACTAATGTGCCATGGCGAGGCAGTTAGTTATACAATGGTGTCTTGAGGAGTCGGATGTGCTGACCAATGGGGTCCCGTTTTGCGCACTTGGGCGGCACATCAACATTTTGTAACCAATCACTTCACAGCAATAGACGTTTAGATTACCGGAACATTGTGTTTTAGCCGCCCAAGACACTCTCCACTCCTCCCTTTCTCTAAGATTTGCATTGCCGGGCAAGACTTATTGTTTCAACTTAATTAATTGTGGCAATGTGTGTTTGTAACCATGTAACCTTATCGGTCGGTGAAGCTCGGTAGTGTAGGTGTAAATTGTTTCCTAGAGGAACGATTTAATGAATCTCAGTAAATTAACTTGAAGTGTCTACATCTTGATTCGGATTGCATACAGGCTAAATGGCACAGACCCCATCTTTCCCGCAATTTTATTAAGTGTACAATGCAAGTGTATCCTATGTATTTCAGAGCTGTTTTATCCTCGTGTAACTAAATATGGGTGTGTGAGTAGTCCTGAGACCTCACTTCATAGAAAGCATAGTACAGGTACATATTTTCTGTTATTACGATAGTCGGAGCACTGGGAGAACACTGTCCATTGACTGCCGGCACATAATCCGGAGAAGAGGATTCTGCTGTACTACAACTAGTTGGTATTTTCAATTAAATACCTGGCGCCCACAATCTGTTAGCACAAGGTTTGGTGAGAAACTATGGTACATTTAGTACCCCAACTCCCAACCTTAAAAGTACACCATTTTGCTCCACTAGCCTATCATCATACTTTTTCTGAAAAATCATTTATATAATTTTCCTGAGCCCAGCAAGAGTCAGGGGTTATTTTGAGTGATTTGCACACCTACAACGATACTCACACGATCTGTGGATGTTATCTTAGCCTAGAGAGCCGAAGGGGAGAGAACAATTTTCTGGTTCATTCCACACACTGGTGCAAACAAACTCAACCAGAGTAATTTTCTAGCTCAGTTTAAACAACCATATTACCATATTTTTTGTTTATGCTGTTAGAAAATATCAGCGCTGTTATAACCAAATCAGGTTAATTAATTGTACAGTCCACTCACATCGTCATTCGTATTTTTAATAAATATGGTTAGATTTCCAGTGTTTTAAATGTCTGTACAACTAAGTATTTTAAATCAGCCTTCTTGGGCATAACTTTGAAAACTGAAAAACCCTAGGTATAAAAAACCATTTACCACTTTATGGTTGGTATCAGAGCTGCACAAACACTTATACAAGATAACAAACTCATGTCATGTGAAAAGTTGTAAACAAAAATTAGGAATACTGAAATAAAAGTGGTTAATTTCATTACTTACATTAATCTGATTTGTTATTGGGTATGATACAACTCCACCAGACTTAATTATAATACCAAAATGAGAGAACTGGAACTTAAAATACGATACACAGTTTGCAAATTTGCAAATATTAATACACTGCTTAGTTTCTTGTCGAATATTAACGTCCATATATTTTCAGCTGAGCAAAATCCACCTTTACAAATCTCCAAAAAACTAAGTTATCACTTCAGTATGTTATGCACAGTCAGTGGTCTGAACATCTACAACATAGAGATGTTATAAGTGGAGTCAAACAAACTTCTCTGGCATGTAAATGAATGTTGAAGCCGAGTTAGACATATTTTAAGTATTATTTAAAATCTTGCAGTGCGTGAATTCACACTATTTGCAAGATAGGTGTTTATCACTTTGAGGAAGGTGTAAATTGTAATTTATCTTGCATGATATTAAGTTTTTTTTATCCAATCTCTATTAATTTCAAAATTTCTTGCTTAACATTTCTGCTTTAGTTTTCGTTTTATAACTCTGCTCATAAGACCTTAATTAGCCAAAATAAAATTAAAACTTTTATACTCACTCATTTCTTTGTTAATTTAATTCAGACAAATCTGTAAGTGAAGATATTTTAATAATGACTTAGGTACCCATGACAATCTCAATTGTATAAACTGGCAAATGAAAATACTCATGCACTTATACTATATTACTTTTCTTGTGTAATTACTCTCAGTATCGTTGTATATAATAAACTGTTATTATTAATTTTCATATTTTTTTTTGTATAATCCACGAAAAGTTGTCTGAACAGTGATATGTAATTATACCCCTGAAAAAAAATTATTGATCCTTCCACATGTATCCTCTAAGAGAAACTTAAGAATTTGAAAGAGCAACTAAATAAGGAAGTTAATAATTTTTTTTTCAGTTGTAGGAATTATTAATAGTGGAACTTAGAGTGTCTGAACAAATTTTTGTGACCAGATGTAATCTACAAGGTAAAAATACAAAGACACCGCAACAGGACAAGGTGCCACAATTCTCAAAGCTGTTTGAAGCAGGTAGAGGGGTTGAGGTGTGTGTAGCTAGCATCGATTGGGACTCATGGCAAAAGTGGTACACAGTTAAAGTGTTGTCCATTTAGTGAACAATAACAGAAAATAGCGTCGAGTTCATCGCTCTGACTCACAGATTAACTTATCAAAATTGTCCTGCACATTTTTGAATTAACAATGTTAGGTAGGTACTAAGGTTCTGATAAGTATCTTATGTAAACATTGTTTAGGGGAGGTATTGTAGGTTATGTTTAGCCCCAAATATTTGTTAAGCCCATTCTCCTGTCTGTAAAGGTGGTGCGCCATCTGTCATAACACTTCGGGTCACATACAGTGTTGATAACATGGTACATTTACTTAATTAAGGTTGATTTAATATACAGGAGCACAATTACGAGCGTACGAACAGAAAAAAACTGAGAGAAGCAAGAGAACAGAAGACAATCTTGTGAAAGAGGAAGGATATGGGAAAAGGAAAGCTACAAGTTTGGGTAGCATTCCTGAAAAGAACAATTAGTAGTAGATGAGTTTCATATAATTTTAAGAACACTAGACATGGGCCCCACTCTTACTTGGAGAAGGATGTAAGAGAAAAAGTTAGTTGTTTATGTTAAATAATTACAAGCTTGTGGTTTCGAAACCCACAACAACTGACCTTAGGAAAAGTGCAGTCTATTTGGTGATGTGTGTGGAGTTTAAAGGGAAATTAAATACAGAATAGATAAGTGCTGGATGATATTGGCTCGTACCATTCTTAAAAAGTAATAAAGATGTAAGTATTTGGAAATTCCAGAAAAAGTGAAATAAGATCAGTTTGGAGAATGGTAAAGGCATCATGTATGCAGTGTCACTCCTGCAAAGTTCTGGCAATAAATACTCACCAGAGATATATTGCTGTTTTCTTATCAGCTGCCCTGCTGCTTGAAATAGTCGCCGAGTCACTCAGGAGGCTAAGCTGATCTCCCAATCCTCTACTCCTCAATTGAAAATATATTAATTGTGGTGCAATAGGCTGCTAGCCATGGGAAGTCGGGGTCAGCTCAATACTACTATGGGTGTCCATTCAGAGGTGGACAGTTATGCTGGTATGAAATTAGCTGAATGTGGAATTGTAAGGCCACTCACACACAAACTGAATAATGATAAAAGTTCATGTTGACACCAGGTGGGGTGCCTCCATGGCATGGAGAAATGAAAAGTAGCTTTTTAGCGGAAAAATATGGAAAAAAAATAGGTTTGGTATTGCCTGGTGCCAGGCATCATCAGAGGCGGTGCCAAAGTTGGAAAGCTGACTCTTGTTGAAGCTCCGGGTCATGTCACCGACAACCAATTCCTGCCTTTCCTGCTCCTTGTAGAATGATTAATAAAACACTTATGGAAATCTTTGTGGCCTCTTAGGGCGGACCACACACCGCCTATATTAAATACATTAACTTGGAAACATTGCATTAAGAACACTATTGGGATTGACACATAATATAAACACTTCAGAAATGGCGAGAAATGAGGGTCCAATGCCCTTATGCACCTGAAGACATAGACGGAAATAAACCAGCACAGTTCCAGAAACGATATTTATTCATCATGGCTCTACACACTTTACAATGAAAGTAACTTTACATTTGGCACCGAACTTCACCGGTCGGTAGTGGTAATACAGATAAATGTCATGTGGGCTACACAGTAATTATGTGAGAATCAATCATCTGGATGCAATGCTAAACCAACTGATGATGAGGGACGAGGTCCCAGATGGTTAAAATGTAAAAGGTTCCAAAATATTACAGTCTATTGCAGTTAGTATGATCGGGAACCAAGATTGAATTCCACCTGGGCACACGTGATGCGAAACACGACGACGCGACTCACCCTGCCAGTGCTGGCTGACTTGAGCTGACGAGAGCTGGAATTGGCGGGTCTGCACTCCACATGGTCCTACTTTCTGATACACAATACTATAAATCTTACTTTGCATCAAACACAGTGGAGGAACACACAATAAATTCAAATAGAATTAAGAAACCTAATAAACTATTTAATACATCCTAATGGATTAGGCGAAGGTATTACACATGAAATGTAAACAAACAACAAACACAGAGAACACTAATGAAATTGGGTATGCATCAAGACTGGTTTTAATCTGCATGTCTTTCTCAGTCTCGCAATATGTTTGCATATTGCGTGAACACTTAAATAATTGTATTACGTTTTCCACACAATTTCGCGCTACTTGTATATCACTCTGCAACGCAGACTCGGTGGTTGGCTAAACACACACACACAATGTTACACCGAACTCTCCCCCTGCTTTATCTGGATTGCCCTACTCTACCCTTCACTGCCCTACACTACTTGGCACTCATCACCAACACTTTACGCTGAGGCGCTTTGCGTAAAGTGTGCATATTAACGTTGCAGGACCCTCGCTTTGACGGGCAAACTGTTTATGGAGGAGGCTGTGGATGGCATCAATGTTACACTGAAATCACCTAAAACCCTGAGAATGTCTGGTTGATGGGTTCAGCTCCCGAAATGCCTTTAAGAGGCGAGGCCTGTAAACAAAACGCTTGGCTTGAGCTTTAAGTAATTTATTGATGTTCTGACATTGCAAACCGGTTGATGATGCTGTCACATCATTAGGTGACATGATGTGCTAAGTTCAAAGGGGATTGCATGGGAATATGAGCATGTACTCTCTGGATTTATGTGTTTAAGTTACACTCCTGGTGTCTTGTGTCTACAGGAGGTAGAGAAGTGCTCCTACCAGCCGATGAAGTTACATTGAATAATAAAGATCTGGTTGAAAAAAGTGAAACTATTGTCTTGATGGTGGACAAAGCAAAGTAGATAAAGTGCCTGGGAGTCGCGACCCACGTTGTCTGCTCTAATATATGTCCGCTTCAGACTAAATGGCTGTTGACATCTTTCCAACCACTTACAGTGAAGATGCCATAAGTCGAAAATGTCTGAGCATAAAATAATGTAAAATAGGGTTAGGACCTAAATTATTACACAGCATGATTGGGACAGCTCCCTTAGTTAATTTTAGACTTAATATTGTCCCTAATGATAACTCACATGTACTGCATACTATGCAAGTAACTTAATTATTATATATAATGGACTTTCGAGTTAAGTTTGCGTGCACGTAGTACTGGAAACAGGTATATAAGTATCCGTATACCCATTGACTGCTGCAAAATATACATACACACTTTTACACTCACTATATCTAAAGAAAAACATATTAACTGAACTGCCCTCAGTCAGGTGATGCCTGTGGGAGCCAATATTAGGTTGGCACAGATGAAACCCGTGCCCCAAGTAGGAAGTTATTGGCAATTTACTTTGACTTAATTTTAATTACATTAAAAATACAGTTCACTTGTGTTGTACACTTAGTGTAAACTGCGAATGATTATGCTCTGCTTTTCGGGGCCACTCACACTATAAAAACTATGTGTTGCACAATGGCTTTAGTTGTTCGTACATGCCCTGATCAGGAGTGCCAGGAAGCTTGATGGCACTTTCATGTGTGCTATGCTGTGATGGCGCAGCACTGAGTGTGAGCACATGTGTCAGTCGTTTGTAATCCGAATCACAAGACTTTCCTGGTATCACCCACGTGGTCGGAACAAAATCGGACCATCAGCTAACTTGCGTGGTGTTGGACAAAGTGGGCACATTCCAAAATATCAATGAGATAATGTTGCTGATGGTGTCACCCAATGTTCTTACCATTGATAAAGTGCCTGGCCAACGTCGCTTTTGTACTGTGGCACAGTGAACAGGCGCAAATATACATGAATTTGGGCTTACATTAAATGACCCCCCCCCCAACCATTTAGGAGATCGTTCGTGTGCCATGCTATGGTCCGTTGAGCAGTTACGTGGTCAGACACAAAATGCTGGAATTGATGCCCGTTTCCTGCATGGTCGAATATTGTAGCACTTCTTTGAGAAACGTTCTGTTGGTGCTGAATTGATTGGCGCCCATGGGTGCTGTTGACAGGCGTGCTCGGGCTTGCGTGACTGGACAAGGCCTCTTTGATCGTCTTATAGGCATGCTGCTCTCGTTCCCACTCTTATCATAGCTGCTACTGCTACTGGTATGGGGGCGCCAGTTTGGCCGGCGACATCGAGGGTTGTGGCAGCAACCTCAAATATCATCTGACTGGCCACCCGTAAAGTACCTGGTGTGCTGCACTCAGTGGTCTCTCCTGTCGACTTGATTGCCATGGGGCGATCAGCCTGTATGCAAATGTTGCTCCCATATGTCTCATCATCTGTACATGGTTGGGCAGGGTATGCTGTAGTGGTAACCACCTTGCAGGGCACCTTGACGTCAAGGACAGTGACACATCCAGGTACTTCTGAAGCTTCTTCTGGTGTTATTTTGGTGTCTATGGTGTGTGAAGCTGGGTCTTGTCCTCTACCTAATATTCTTGAAGGGCTTTGGACATCGGACATAATGGGGTAGAACAAGTTTCGTATTGTGTGGCTGTCTTATGATTCTGTCACTTGCATTGATCGTTCGTCGAATGTAGGTAGTTATTGTTCGGCATCTGCAGGCTCTGCTTTTGTTACCTGATCTGTAGTTCTATGTAGGTCGTCTCTGTTAAAGCAGATGGTCTGTCTGTGCTTGATGCGGACAAAATATGTGATGGCCCATAAAGAAAAAGCATTTGTGACTACTTGCGGATCTCTCCACTTAGCACCAAGGACAACAGAAAAGCTTTGCACACCAATGACAGCTGGTGTTTTCTGACGAAGACCTTGGTGGCAAGGTAGTGTAACAAAGTGTAATTAATTAAGGATGAGAGCAGGTCAGGTAAATGTTCCATATATTCTTACCAACTCATTTGCTTGTAGATGATAGGCGCCAGGTATTTTAAGCGAAATATCACCTATCTCGTGCAGAGCAGACTCTTCGTCCCTCCGGGTCGTGTGCTGACGAAATACGGCCGGTGTCCTCCCAGTACTCCTACTGCCATGATTGATATGTAAACAATTGCAATTCTGAAAACCTGCACAGTGATATATTAGGGCGGCTCACACACCCATGATTTGTTGTACGTAGATACATACAATGCAAGATATTACACAACACTGATACATAACCCTTAATGATTTGCGGGAAAGGTGGTGGCGCACGCTCCTATAGACCATTGGCAAACCGAATGAAATGACACACAATTTTACGTTAAATCATTGGGTTTATATTAATACTCCTCCAGGAAGATACTTATACATGTTGCTGGGTTTAACCCGCAGGCAGGGTGACACCAATACAACTGCCCGAAAGCGACAAAAACTTTACATGAAACTTAAGCATTCCCCGGTGATACTATTCCAAGGGAAGGGAGGAGTGGTAAATCTTGGGCAGTTTCGAAATACACGAAGGTTCTGTTTAATTACTGTCTATTGATGTGAAGTGATTGACGAACAAAGATGAAGCATCATCCAAGTGCACGAAACACGACCCCATCGGTCAGGAGTCCTACTCCAGGAGATACCACGGTCTTACTAACTATTCCGCACTTCGTGCCGGCCGAGGTTTGGTGGTCAGGCCAGCGGCGCTGACTAGTTTCTTACACACAAAAAATCTCTGAAAACATATCCACACTTCTTGAAACGTTACAATTCTTACAAAAACAATTATTCTTGTCATAGATACCCTTTAATAGACATGTTACCCTCTGTGAAACGAGATGATGATGAAACACGTGAAAATGGCAAATGATGGAAAAAAAGAAAACACTGAAATTAAAGCCCACGGGGGTGTCGTGCTCCTTAACTTAGAGTTGCGTGGACGGTCGTCCTTGAGCGTTTCTAATTTAAACATTCCTTCAGTTATGCCCAATTTTGCAGTGTCTTCTTTTAAGTCACTTGCATGCAGGGACACATGGCTTGTTTGGCACTTGCACTTTCAACCTCTGTGGTGCACTCACCAACCAGTGAGCATGAGCATCTGTAGAGTGCTGGTAGCTGCAGCGGCTGTTTGCTACAGTGGGCTTATGGGCTAGGGGGAAACAGATTGTGTCAACCTTCGGTCCTGATCATAGTAATTTCGGTGGTCGCATAGTGAGGGGTCCCAATTGTTGATATAGGCAGCTGATGTACACAGGCTGCTTCTAGCTCCTGTGCTCTCCACCATTGCATGGTGATGCTGCTATCAAGTTCACTGGCTCCCTCTGCTGGTGGACAGTTGCATTCGCCTGGAATTTTCAACTCACACTATTGCAATATTGCAGCAGGTGACATACCTGTTACCTCTTTGGTATGGCGGCGGATTGTGTGTGGAGAGTGCGCTGGGCAGCTGATTGGTCCCCACACGAAGGCTCAACTAGAACTTATGGTCTTGGTTACTGCACTGCAAGGGGGTGGCTTGGAAATGATCGTGTCTTACATCATTTCACAATTTATGCAATGATCACTTAACTTCCTTCCAATTAATTGTATCCATGTCTGTCAGTAATGTTCGGGGATATCCCCACTGTGGGAAAAGCTCATTCTGCAGGATGAGGGTGATGTTCCTGGTTCTTGCGCTGGGCACTGCATATGCCTCTGTCCACCTGGAGAAATGGTCGATGTCTTGGGGTTGTGACCCATAAGGTCGGGGCTCGAATGGCTCTCTAGGTTTTCTTGGTTGATGTTGCTGGCCGTCCGCGTGTCGAGCCTTAAAGTGGTTGCGTGGTTAACCCTCTCAATATAATCGTGTATGTAGTGGAATATGCCGGGTCAATGGAAGTGACATAACACATTCCATGTCGTTTGCTTTGAACCTGGGTGTTTGATAATGTTGTTTTGTGCATGTAGTGGAGTATGCCTGCGCATCAGGCAGATGGCATGTATATATTCCAGGTGGTGTTTTCTCCATGTTTCTGGCCTCCAGTCGATAGAGTTATCTTGGATGGTTTTTAATTTTTTTCGAAATTTAATATGTGTATTTAAATATGCATCGGCAATATTAGAAGCTAGTAATATGAGTCTTATGTTCTGAAGTTGTGTTATCTCTTCAAATATTGATTATTTGATGAAAAATCTAGAGAGCCAGTTCCTGGTAAACTCATTAAAATTGTCCTTTTATTTGCTGTTCATTAAAGAGGTAATTTAGTAAGCTATCTCATTCTTAACTGAACGTGATTTACTTTGACAGCTCTTTAATGTTTTTTTTCTTTTATTTAACACTGCTCACTGAACTGAGGATTTTTCATACTATTTATGAATGCCAATTTCATGTAATATTTTTCACTTTGTAAACTGCCTATTCTTTATAATTAACTTTTGTGTTATGTTTCTCATAGAAGTTTAATTAGTTAGAGTTTCCTTATTCGGTTATTTGAATGTCTTGTCTCATTATTATTTTTAATGAAAATTGTGCGATATTGTGTCGTGTGTTTTGATCTGCTAAAGTTAAGGTAAATTTGGTTTATACTTTTGTCTTATGAAGAATATTCCTCAATACTTTACTTATGATTGAGTGGCTACTCACCTGTGTTTTTAATGAAATATTTTGACACTTTCAGAATCACATGTATTGCTTTTTGTAGAAAATTTTCTCATGTGTTATCATCAAAGAGATGCCGACTGGCATGACATCATTGCCCTCTTTGCTAGACGCCACACTCGTAGAGAAAGTAAGTTGCACGTGAGGAATCTTATGCTGTTATCACCTGACGCACCTGACAAAACTTCACACACATTTTACACTATATGATTTATATTTATTTTACTTGCAATTTAAACATATCAATAATTTTGTTTATTCTTAAACACAAATACCAGTGTGAAACAACAACATACCATTACATCATCCGGTGCAGTTGTTTGTGACCGTACTACAGCATCTCAGAGTTCGCCGATCTTGACGTCTGGTACAACAAAGTTATCATATGTTGGCGTATTGGTGTCACCGGCATATTCCATAGGGGTGGGTGGAAGCATCCCTTCCCACTATTCCTCACCATACACAGTGTTTTCTGGACTTGTTGGCCTGGACAGCAGGTCGGCCAGCTGGTTATCTGTGCCTGGGATATGCTCAATGTTGAAATTGTGTGCTTGCAGTGGCATTACCTGGTGGGTCAGTTTGCTCTGCACTTCCCACGTACAGTGCAATCAGACAAGGCAACTGTTGCCGTTCTGGATGATGATGTGCTGGTACTCCAAATATGGATGGTACCATCTGAGTATCCATTCGTACTACTGTAAGGCACTCTCTCTCTCTCTCTAATTGACATCATATCCGTTTTTCGGTTGGCCCGAACTTGGTGCTGCTGTAGTCGATGATAAGCCATTCACCTTTGTCGCCGAGTTGAAACAGGACTGTGCCTAGGCCTTCTTCGCTGGCATCCCGGTATGGACACAGAGATGTCTACTGTGGTCACAGCACACTAGGACCTTGCACTCCCTAAAACCATTCTTAATGGCCAGGAAACTGTCCTTAGCTACTACATTACACTCGAACTTGCGGCTGTGTGACATGAGTATGGAGAAAGTTACATTACTGTTGCAAAATCTTGGATGGACTCATGCAACCAGTTCAGCAGGGCGAAAAATTCCCGAACCTCTTTCCTGGTGAGTGGTTTCTCATTGTTCTCTATCACTCGCAGTTGTTCATAGTTCAGTCTGTTACCATATTTGTCCACAATGTGTCCCAGGAAGTCTAGCTGTGCTTTTCCTAGGTGGTATTTGTGGTTCGCACACATGAGCTCATTGATGGCAAGGTACTCCAGTACTAGGTAGGTCTAGGTAGGTGAGTATGAAGTCGCCTACCAGACGACCGACTAGTACCTGGGTCTTCACTGCTTGAAATGTGGATGCTGCACATTAAACCCGAATTGCATTGCACAGAATTTAAACGGCCTTCCAACCGGTGCGGTGAAAGCAATTTTGTGTCTGTCTTCTGGCTTTACTGAAACTTGGTAGTAGCCACTGTGCAGATCCAGTGATGACATGATTTTGACCTTTCCTAATATGTTGATTGTATCCTTAACTCTGATGTACGCAGAGGGGGTCCTTTCAGTGACCAGGTTGATGGGTCGAAAATCGATGCAGAAACACCATGTTCCATCTTTATTCAATACTAGTGTTATTGCCATGTTGTAATGGCCTTCTTTCAGTTCGATAATTTCCTCCATTAAAATCTCGCTTATCTGTTCTCGGATGATCTTACTCTGGTGACTAAGATAGCTGCTTGGTGGTGTGAAAATTGGTTTGCCATGTTCTGTTGGTCTTGTGTGCTCCGCAAAGTTAGTATGTCGTAATGGATCTGCAACTGCAAATACGCCCCGTTGTTCCTTTAGCATTTACTGTACTGTTTCATGATAAACTGGTGGTACGTTGTGGTCCAGATCATCAAGCTTGATGCTAGGCACATGGTTGCTGAGTTGGGTGTTTAGTTGCAGAATGTTATATACTCCCTTTGGACCGAAATGGATTCTGCTAGCTGCTGGTTCAGTAATCGAATTTAGTTCGGTTAGCCAAGGGAGTCCGATAATGACACCTTTATGTAGCTCAACATAGCCCGAGTCACACTGTTAAAGTTTCACCTTCAACTATAATTGACCCAAAAATTGGGTTTCAAAATACGGCCATAAACTTTTCCTTCTAAAAAAATTTATCAAATAATCTTGAATATGTTCACAAATGTGTGACTTTGTCAAATTTTTTTCTGGGAGAATTTAATGTTCCTAATTTAAATTATTATTTAAAAATTGTTTTCAGACTGTGACATATTTCCCCCCATACTTTCCATTACAGGAAGAAATGTAAGGAATATGATGCATTCTGCGTTCCCCTCTTCCTGACTGTTAGTCCAACTTCAACGGGTTTCTAATTGCAGCCAGGCGCCGAGCTCTACTGAGTGAACCTAACTATGTAAGAGCCATAGGTAGGAACACTCCAGCTAGTACTGAGCAGTGCAGTGCAACTACGAGTGTCAGTGAATCGTAAATGGAACATATTCGTTATGACACCACGTGCGCCAGAGCAGCGCATGTATACAAAAGAAGTAGTGCCCCTGCACATTATTCTTTAAGATCTTTTCCAAGGCAAATAAGATCATGCAATGACATGCAGTGTTAAATAAAGGTATATTTATTCCTTCCTCTACCCATTTCCCAGTGCAGTTGTGTTTTATAGTTTTCATTTTCATGTGTTTCATCAACACCTCATTTCGCCCTGTGTTGCCGTGTTTATTTCAGGGTTGCTGTTCCAGTATTTTTTTATGAGCATGTACAGCAAGCGAGGTAAGAGCAGAGTATGTTTCATGTGTTGATGTTTTAGGAAGTAGTTCATCCGTGGCTTGCCTGGTCGCCAATGCCAGCACTCATGCTGCATCACCGCAGTAGCAAGCTTCACAAGTTCCTAGGAGTTGGACGTGCATCACTCACGTTCACAGTTTTTGCGGCCTGGCGGCATACATCAGTTCCATCCAGTCATTTGTTTATACATAGTTTAATTTATTCAAGTACTATTTTCATTTATCTTCCCAGAACTGTCCACCTCTCCTTTCCTCAGAGTTTGCATTGCCTGGGGAAATGTAATGCATGTCTATATAAGTCTTTTTCTGGTTTCGTGCCGTTTTTGTCTGTATAACCGAGGCTAGTAGGTTTACATCTAGCACCATTGTTAGTTGTCTTCTAGACACCAAGCAAAAGGAATCAGTTTGAGAACCTCCATGATTTTATTTGGTTGTCGCAAGGCGTTTAGGTGAGCGTGTCCCCACCTAACACCAAAAGTCATAAGTGTAATTTCTTTGTGCAAAAGATTCATGTCTGCTACATAACTACTTAAACCAGTCATTAGGGAATGGAGACTGCCTATAGTTCACCGGACTGGATACATCACAACAATATTATGTTTACCTGAGAGTCAGCAATACATCAGGAGGACTTCTGCCTTGATTATCGACCGAACTACTCATGATACAGATAATCAGCTCTACTGTTCATCATGACATCAGTTTCTGGATTATGCCTTGTGCCCTGGGCAACACCCTTTTTCAACAATTTCCCTTATTCCAGACTCACTGCAACCCAGAATCCCTTTTTGCCCAATCTTATTCTCTTTTCCTAATGGTTTTTAACGAACTCTCACACCGTCAGCACTGTATGAAAATTGATTTCCGAACGTGTTTCGGAATCTTGATCGCATCCTTTTTCACTATTAGACCCTGTGTCATTCCAGTCCTCAATTTCAAATAATGATATTTATTTTTGCTTTCTGACCAAATACACATTTTATTTATCACAGATTTTTCCTGCACTATGGTATAAATGTCTCTGTGTTCGTAATATTATGTACAATATTCACTCAAAATAGCATTCACTTTCAAGCAGCTTCTACATAAAATAATTACCTTTTTTTCAGTGTTTGTTCCAAAAATTTACTGATCTCCATCTTTGTTGTGTATGATTCTGATTGGTTTAAATTGTTAAACGTAAAATTAATATTTATAAGCGATCCATTTTTTAAATATTTGGTGGAAGCTGTTTTTGTCCTTCTGTTTCATACATATATTGTTACTTTTTGATGTTTTATACGTTTTTATTGTCCAACTTTATTTGACCTAATTTTTTGTGGGAGGAGTTTGACGCAGAGATATTTGTTTTTGTCATGTCGGCAATAAGTATATTTATAATATTTATGTTTATGTTTCCGTCAAGAAATTGTACGTAGTTTTTAAATTTGATAAACCGACAGCTGCAGGTTGTTGTTTACATATCGATCATTGTGAAAACACCGTTAGATTGGTTAGTGAATCAAGCATTATCTGAAATGTTGTAAGAAGACTTTTTCATGCTAGATACCAATATATCAGTAGAAAACCAGCTTTATTCATATTTGCATACTTTTTTTTATAAAAATTGTTTGGGTAAGAATGAAATTCAACTATTTCATTATTAGAAATATTTTAGTTAAATTACTTAGATTCTAATTTCGGTGATTTCCTTCGTGTATTCATTAACAATATTTATTTTGTTTTATTTTTTTGTGTAGTATAACACGCATGTAGCCTTGTTTGCAAATCGGAAAAACCATTAGAAAAAATAGAGAATTGAAGACAAACTTGTTTATCGAGGTGAGGATCCATAATTTAACTCAAAAGGGGCAGTAAATGAGGGCCTAAAAGAATTTTTGACGAGTGTGGTTAAAGGCTTTTTGAGGTAACTTAGGGAAATTGGTAAAATGGTATAGATAGAAATATTTTAATTGTCTCATTTCAATATTCCTAAAACAAATATCACCAAAAATGTGTACCCATGTTGGTGATTGCTAAGATTGGGATGGAGCTGCATGTTAAAGGTCAAGTAGTGAGGGAGCGATGCATGCGACACACGCACTTCTAGCACGTCCTAGCTTATACGCGGAAGGTGTGCATTGTTTCCGTCGTGGTCCTGTACTGTGCAAATCATATCTGTAACAGTGGTATTTTATTACACGCGATGAAAGCCCACAGATTAAAGTACGCCTGTATGGTCGTACTTTTTTCTTGCCGCTTAAGGAAACTGCATTGGCAAGCTTTAAAAGTGTGATATTTGACTAGTTTCATGAATTTTTTCTCCAAGAATACAAAAGTAAAAAATTAGGGGCATAGGCCTAGATAATAGTTTTTGATGTTTTCTGACAAAAGGTCATATTTGCATGACATTTATTTACCGAGATATGTGTGTTCACACAAATAACTAGAAAATATTTCAGTAAATCTTCCTAAAATTTGTAGCTTTCTCAAAAACAGAAAAAAAATACCAGAAAATTGTACGTATGTATTGACACACCCTTTTTTTTTTCTTAAGGTGTTGCTTTCGTTTCGGGGTCTTGTCATCGTGGTGGGGAGGCTACTTCCGTCCGACACGAGACACTGAGAGTGCTGGTTACCCTCGGGAATATTAATTGCAACCCTTCAGCGGCATATGCACTTCTCGTGGGGTTCCTTTCTGCCTGGCGTGTTGCGGTTTGCCCCTCGTTGGAGTCGTTATTTGGGTACCGTGTAGTGGAAGGGCTATATCGGTGTGGAGGGAAATCAAACCCCAAGTGGATTGCAAACGTCTCCCGCCCAGGGAGTGCAAGCTTACTGACCATGATGGTTACAAATATGTGGGACACCAGCTGTCCCAATTAACGTACTTGTGAGTCGGACGACCAGCAGATACCAAGTTGAGAGTCTATTTCGGATTCATCTTCACATACAGCAATCGGTGAAATGGGATGCAGTGTTGGAACCATGACTTCAGGTACTGGGGATAAGGGTGCAACGTCGCAAGGGGAGTCCAATAGCATGCTGATATTAGGCTGCAATAATTTGCGCTGAAGGGCTCGTCATACTTTACTTTGATTTCTGCTAGGTGTCCCACCTCCTTTCTTTGTCATCTGAAGCTTTGGTATCTAATACCATGTTAATACTCTATTAAGAAATACACATAATAGATTTTATTACTGTTTGCACTCTTCCCCTTGTGCTGTTGATGTTCAGTCCTGCTGTAATTGTCTTATTCAGTCACTCCCGAGGCACTTAAAGGGACGAAATAGTAAACGAGAGTTGGAGTGAGACTGTGGACGTACCGGACGCACCCAAGAATGACGCACCCAGGAATCTCAGTATATCCTTTCGGACTGCCGCCTTCTCCAGGTCCTGGATCCTGAAGTTTCTGCCTGCTCACACCTATTCCGCAGTGTGGAATTTAATTACAAAAATGAGCCCATCTGTAAACACTTTTAAGTTAAATAGCCTATTAAATGAGATGGGTAAGCAAGAACACACAACCTTTGCCAAAACATTTATTAACGCCAAGTAAAACATCACTGGGGAATCCCGGTTCTGATACAATCTAGAATGTAATTTAATTTTCGTAGTTACTCCTGGTGAAAGCAAACCTGAATGAAACTTTAACCACAATTAGCTAGTCCTTGTAAGGTCACAATTCACAGCGAGTTACTTTCATAAGGGGTGGTTGTCCAGAGGGGACGTCGCATAGGCCTGCTACCATGGAATCGAGGAAAACACTTTCGGTAAAGGGTGCAGGGTGAGGACGTCGAGGTTAACCTCTGATGAGCCTTATGCAAGCTGCTAGAGCAGGAGCGGCTGGATGAGCTTTTTGCAAGCTGCTGGAGGTGTTAGACCCTTTTTCCAGACCCAGGAGAGGCCCCCATTCATTGCGGACGGTGGGCCAACGAACTTTCGCAGATCGATTTCGAGCTTCCATATATAGGCTAGTCCAAAATCCTCACTTCATGGCTCTCACAGGGGTGCGGGGGATGCTAGCATTTCTCTGCAGGGGCTGATTATTTCAGGGTAGCGGGAGGTGCCGCACATTCCTTATCGTCCTGGGTTGAGGCTGACAACAAGTTTACTACCTCTACTCGAGTGTCTGTTGCGGTGACATCACGGGGCGCAGGGGTGCTGCGATCCTTTGGTGACTTATAACTTCCTTCTCGGCTGTCTGCTGGTCCATAGCTCGTCTGGTAACACAATTTCTGGTTTGAGCGGGCAGTACAATTTAAATAATTAATCACTGTAATTGACCAGTTCATGGATCAATCCTGTAGCCACTTGGAATCATGTTGTGTGCCGCTTAGGACTTGCCCAGAGGCTCTCAGTGCTTGCTGATGGGGCGAACTCGACCTGTAGTGTGCTCAGTCATGCTCTGAGTACTGATTTCATGATGGCTTCGGAATATTTGCAGTACATGCTATGAATCACAATAGGAGGGAGGGCAATGAAGCTCGGGGAATGTGTGCAGTGACATTTACAGGAATAGCTTATATTAATTTAATCTGTTTGCTTAACCATGGTAAATGCAAGAAGACAACCTAACTTCGCGATAGGTGACCCACAGGTGGTGTGCGCACTGATGCGTTATTGTGCATTGATATAAGAACAATTATTCACAAGAATAAATTACCATTATTTTAACCACAGCTAAGTGATGCGAATTAACAGTATCGTACATTTTTACCTTTTTCATATAATTGGTGTATTGTGGATAAAATAATGTAATGTAATCCTGCATGTCCATGTTGCTTATTCAGATACATAATAGCACATCACCGCACACACCTCTCTGATTCACCTATCGTAAAGGAAACGTAAATTAGGTTAGGTCTTTTGCATTAAACACGACTAAGTGCCGAAAGCATGTGAGCATTGCAATTTCCATGCTAACGTGGTATGCGGTGGTACAATCCACAACAGTGAATGCAATTTTCATAAAACTTGTGCAAGATGACATGCTCGTATAGGCTGTTCATGGTAAAGAGAGCATTTTTTTATCCTCCCGCCACTTTTTAAAATACATATTGCCATGTAAGTAATAAACACAATGTATATATTTCACTGGACTTTAAAGTTAACATCTAAGGCTACAGTAAAATATATTTATTGACAATTATTCATAATTAGAAGGCTTCAGAAAGTGTTCACTTTACAGTGAATAGTCTATATCATGCAAAAATATTGTGTGCAAAATCAGCTGATGTAACCTAATTTTTATTTTAAGTATAGTTTTTCACAAAGTAGTGGTTCCGTTGGCTGTTCTCTTCTAGTTGTATAACCAATGATATAGGCCTACCAACTGTAGAATTTCAAGAGCAGAGAATACAGCTGTGCGAAGAGAACTCTGGAAAAAAATATTCATTGTGAAGAATTCTTGACAATTTTCTTTTGGAAATGGAGGAGAGTATAAATAGTCCTAGTGTTGTGATATTGTTTTTAGAGTACTAGGAATATACTGGTGACATTACTTTATAACAGCATGTGCTCATGGGATTTAATAAATAAAATTATAGTTGTTCCGAGGCCATCAACTTTTCTCAAACAAGGACGTATTTTGCTGCAAGTTCATGTGTGGACATGCTTCCTGACATTTTCAAATGAACTTAGTTGTGTCCTGTAAAAGCAGCTTAATATAAGACTTTGTACAGCCCACTAAACTGTTTTACTGAAACTCGTATAGAACACATTCATCTTTAATTGTAATAATTCTGAACTCCGGACACACTCGTAATTTCACACAATTATATTATTTAACACTTCACACTGTGTGTGTGTGTGTTTGTGGGGGGGGGGGGGGGGTTGAACCCAACAACAACAACAACAAGCAACATACTGCAAAAACATTTTCAATACTAATCGTGGTAAATAATTTTTGAATACCAGAACCAGTCAGTGATTTCCATTTATAATTTTTTAAGCAATTGGGCTGAAAGTAAGGCACACACACGACTAAATCTGGTTTCACAATTGAGCAATCTGTTGATGTCGGATGCCATCTGAGATGGTGCTGCTATCTATTTTAAGGGTGGAAATTACATTTTTAGACCTTACGAATGTAACATAAAACATGCATAAAATGTTTAAACTTTATGTTTTAAGTGGTAGAAGATAAATAGGGTAGCATGAACACGATGTGTGATGAAAACTAGTGGGAATGAGACATAATAAGACAAAGGAGAATTATTTTTATGTAAATAAACAATTTTTATGACATCGTCCATATCTATATAGGCTGTTCATGGTAAAATGAGCACTTTTGAAAGCCCTGCTTGAGATCTACTTATATACACGTATACTCCTCTGCCTTAAGTAAAATTAACATTGCCATGGGCCTTATAGCTTTATTCACGTGTCGGTCAAATGAAACTGTGGAATTATTAGGAAATTAAATACTTTATAAATGTGCTTATTTTTACATTTCAATGTGTTAAAAAAACAGGAAGCGAAATAAATATATTTAAGTTATCACAAATGGTTACCTAACACTTTTTATTTGACTTTGAGATATGGCACTACTTCTCATCCATTGTTACTAATTTTATTGGGCAAATGTCACTCAGTGTGCCTATTAAAATACAGTATATGAATGCTGGGGCAGTGACTTTTATCTAAGGTTCATTTCTAAAGTGTTCACTTTATTGTGAACAGCCTTTAAGATGCCTTGTTGTCTATTTTGTACATCCACGCAGCAATAATAAAAATACAAATACGTCGGCGTAAATGCAATAATCATTTTCAAATTGTAAAATAATAGATGCTTTTATTCTCCTTGTAAACAAACACTTATTATTTTTCTTCTCCATCGACAATTGCACCACAAGAATTTTGTGCAACGCACTCGACGCCGACGTGCTGTGATGGAATCTGCTTCATCCTGATTGACTACTGCTCATCGCAACACATCACAATATTGTGGAACCAGCTTTACAATTTGCTTTTGTCAATGTCACTAGTCATAATATGATGAACATACCATGGAGGCATGTAAACAAAGGCTTTGACCACCTTGTACTATATCAATTTTTGTACTGTTTCTAAAGCTTGCAAATGTGAAGTATACAGTTTTTTTATACCTGTCTGACATTTCCTTGAAAACAGCTTTGATCATTTATAATCACCATCAAGAGCGGTATATTTTATTTCTTTCTCATAATACATCCAGTAATTATGTGGAAATGAAATAATGCAAGTCTGTTCAGTCGCATCATCATTTGTGTGCCTTGAGCCTATAATGTGTTGTGTTGGTACACTGTTTTATGAAAAGTATTTTCATTATAGGCTGTTCACAATAAAGTGAGCACTTTTTAAGGCCTTCACAACAGGCATTAACCACTAATAAACATATCTTATTGCAGCCTCAGGCATTCAGTTTTGATGGTGGTGAAATGTATACACTGTGTTAATTGGTCACATTGCAATGTTTATATTGAAAATGCAACAGGAAGATGGGAATTGGAAGAAAGAAAAAATTTATAATGGCTTTTGTGAGGGCCCTAAAAAGTTCTCACTTTACTGTGAACAGTCTATAACACAACTTTCTCAATTAGTTCTGGCGTTAGCCAATGAATCAAGGCTATACTGTTGGTAACAGCTCCAACAGTTTTAAAATTGTTAAAACTACTGCATATTTATTAAAACAAGAAACACTTGTCACTTTTTTTTGTTATTAGAAGCATAATGTGTAGTCCTATTGTAATTGAGATCAATACAAACATGTATCACAATGTATGACTGCTTGAGCAGAAGAATGATAAACCAATGTTCACGGTCATACAAAAATACAGAAAACTGAAAATTTGATTAAATTATGCTAGACTAATCATGTTGTTAACTGACAACACCTCTTGATGTCCCAAGTACGTCGTCAGGTTACTCATGCAGGTGAATGCAACTATAGGCTGTTCACAGTAAAGTGAGCACTTTTTAAGGCCTTCACAAAAGGCATTAACCCCTAATAAGTATATTTTATTGCAGTCTCAGACGTTAACTATTGAGTGTGATGAAATGTACACAGTGTGTTTATTAGTCATATTGCACTGTTTACATTAAAAAGTGGCGGAAAGGTATAAATTAATTGGAAGGAATAATTTAGCGTGGCCTTAAAAGGTGTTCACTTTACTGTGAACAGCCTATAATGGCATAACATACAAGTTTTCCAACACTGTTTTGTAGGTTTACATCACGCAGAGATACAATCTTTTTGTAATGAATACGACAGAGCCCACCGTTTCCACACCAGCCTATCATGTACACTTAACAACATAATGTTACGTTCTCACTATCTTATTTTGTGTAATTGCTCTGGTGACTGTAAATTCACTTTTAGCTGTAAAATTGAAGGCTGCTGTTTGTCTCAGTAGATTTATTGTTTAAAAAATAATTCTTGGAAGTCCTATAAGTGTTTTCCATAATTCGAATTCCATGTGTTCTTTGTTATTGTACACAGACATTTAATTACATTCAGTACGTAAGATAAGTGAGCCATGTGTTTATTTATTAAGACAAAAGTAAATTAAGTTTTCATGTGTTAACAATTTGCATTTTGGTAATTGATATTTTAATTATTAATGCTTCTGCAGAAGAAGAAAAACTAAACCGTTGCAATAATTTTATTACTAACCATTGTCACAGTTATTACCAAATCAGTTATTTAAAATGAAGTATGTCAGTTACTGTATGTGTATATGTTATTTAGGCAAGCGGTGTCATCCAAATGTTGGCATTTTCGTTGCACATACTGCCCAGAGCACGATTACAGCCTGTCCTTCCATGCTTTTTGGTTGGTTTAAAACTCATTATTTTTAATTGATTTAAAATTCCACCTTTTGCATGTCATCAGCCAATATAAACACTCACTTTCATACACACACAGGATTGAAGCGAGCGCTACAGTGAAAAAAAGGTACTTCGAATAAATGCTCGACATTATAAATAGTGTTTAAAATATGCTTCGTATCAGCGTCAAAATTGTATTTCCACAGTTCACCCTGAGTATTCCTGAAAATATGTTACCGGTATTAAGAAATTACAAGAATAAGTGAATCTATGCCTTGTACATAATAATATACAGAATATTTTGCTGTAAAGAAAGGATAAAGAAGAATTGCGTAATTTATTCACATATGACTGATATGAGGGATAAGTTTTGCTGCCTACCGGCTGGCAGCTGCAAAATTTAAATAGGAAATCCCATGTTAAGGATATAAGAATGTGGTGAAGTAAAATCCTTCGCCAAGAGAGGTATAGTCCATTCACGGTTTCTTCGGCCTTTAATTAAATCTTTGAAAAACCTCCCCATGTATGACAGGTTTAGTTATTTCTTAAATACGCCCTGTATCACAAGCGTTTTATAGTTGTGTTCATGAAAGTTACTTTTTTTATGTTAAACTTAAATGTTATTCATATTTTATGTATAAATTGTAACGTTTCTTTTATAAATGAGTTCAATAAAAATCAGGGAGAAAATAGGTATGTTGGTAGGGCTTAGTGAGAAATAGTCCTTATACAAAATACTGTTACACTGAGTGCGCACGAATGTGGTGTGTTGTGCCCCTGGTGTAATTATCCAGGAGTAGTTGAGCTTAGTTTGCACGAGGCGGAGGAATATCCTGGAAGTAGAACTTTAGCTGGGCTTCAGAAAAGGCTGAAGTAACCGTGGACTATAAATCATTTACTAATATAAGGATCCCAAACGGTGTCGAAATCAAGCTCGTAAAAGTGAATGACATGCACTATTTGCTAGTTTTACACTATGGAGAACAGTGGCTAGATAATCCGAAATTTAACTTGCACACTAAACTTCATTTGGCTCCACTTCAGCTTGAAAAGACCAGTCCGGAGGAGCTGAGGACGAAGATTGCCTACACAGTTTGGAAACGAACCCTCAAGATGACCCTGCCATTGTTGTACAGACATGTTAATCCCTTGATGCATTTAAACACTCTGTGAGAATATTTTATCTTGAAACATGTTTTGCCAGCAGTTTATCCCTTGTGTTCAGTATTCTACTTTCGTGTGAATTTGATGTAGAAATACTAACCGAAAATGTGTTCATGTATGGTATTTCGTATGAAATTATATTAATCTCTCAAAATAATTTAAACTTGTGTCTCGTTCAACAATCTGGTTAGAAATTTTAATTGTTTTTGCATCTGTGCAAAAATTAAACATGGTGGATGTTACAATTCCAAAACCAGCCAATTCCGTCATCCAGATGCAAAGCCAGTTATAGGCTGTTCACGGTAAAGTGTAATATTTTATCATTCAACCACCTTTTTAAATAAATATTGCCATTAAAGTAATAAACTGTGTATATTCACCTGGACTTGGAAGATAATGTCTAAGACAAATATAAAATATATTTGCTGACTATTATTCCCAATGAGATGGCTTTCAAAAATGCTAACTTTACTGTGAACAGCCTATAGTTGCATTTTATTTGAATCAATAGCAATTGTATTTATCATGCTAGATTGTACACATTTTGTCCACTAAAACAATGCATTTATCTTAATTGAATTAACTAATTGTATTGATACTTCAATTAAGAAAGATTCTAGAAGTTTTTTCTTTCACCAAAAAACTTTTCAAGTGGATTTAGCTACTTTTGCATATGGGCTACTTTGTACATTTAAGTTGGATATTTCAGTTAGCTTTAACTTTATGGATTATTCTGTTTGTATCTGACTCAATTTTTGTTTTTTAGGTGAAGATTTGTTGCAGCCATGTCAGTCTTGGATGGTATGTATGCTTGTGTTTGCTTGACGTCTTATGCATATTGCACATTTACTTAACTGTTGCCTAGAGGACCCTTTTCAGTAAAAGGTGTTAAGGTTTCAATTCTGCCCTGCTAATATTGCAAGTCTTGAGTTCACAATAGGATGCAACATATTTTGTTGAATGCTATTCGTAGAGCGTAGGTGCATTCAGAGCAGAAGGAGTATAGATTGCCATTGCAAATTAACTGTAATTTTTATTGTAGTTTTGGTGCTACTTCACAGCTAAAAAATTAAGATGGAATATTTCAGGTAACTTATCTCAGTGCAGTTTTGTAAAACCAACAGCTAGTCCTGTAGGTCTACTTGGTTTGACAAATTATCTATAAACTGTTTATGCTTTCCAATTAGAAAACGGGGTTTAAAGGCTGTTCACGATAAAGCGAGCACTTTTGAAATCATCATTGCCCCTGCCTGCATATATTTTAACGGGCACACTGAGTGATATGCACCAAGTAAAGCTGGTAATGTTGAATGGGAAATAGTTCCATATCTTAACGTTAAATAAATAGTGTTAGGTCCTCGTTTGTGCCAACTGAAATTATTTTTTTACCTCTGTTTTTTAATGTGTGTAAGTATAAGAATGAGCATATTTGTAACATATTTACTTTTCTAATAATTCCACAGATTCACTTGACCGACACATGAATAAAGTGATGAGGGCCATGGCAATGTTAATTTTATATAAAAGGGAAGAATACATAACATGAATACAAGTATATTTTAAGCAGGGCTTTCAAAAGTGCTGATTTCACCGTGAACAACCTGTAATAGAATATGTTATGCATCAAAATATATTTTTACCCTAATGAGAGAAGTATTTTAATTAGTGGGTGATTGTTTACTTCAGGTGCTGTTCACATAAAGAATGTTCCTATAATGTATAGGTTGAAACGTTGAATATAGGCAGATTGAACATTTTTATCACCTGAAAAATAAAGTACACAATATATTAAGCAGCAAATTTTTCCAATATCTCAAATAGTATGTAGTAATTTAAATGATTAGCTATAAGTAAGTTTATGTACTAAAACAATTAAGAGGCCAAACAATTCATAAAACATTGTACAATACTGGAGAACTCAAGTAAGACTCGTTAAAACCATGTTGTCAGCTCAGTCAGTAGCGTTTGTCGGGTGTGAGAGAGAGTAATGGGGATGCTGTACTGGTTTCTTTGAGGCTGTGTGTGATCTCCCTGTCATTGGGTTGGGGTAATCTTTCTCGACTCTGCACGTATTGATCAGTATATGGGTCCTGGGCCAGGCACGCAGATGCCGGGCCATGCCCATGTTAAGATGTGTCCCACCCTTCGCTAGGTGGGAATCTCACTTTTTCCAGTTTCCTTGCCAGTTGCCAGCAGTGCTGGGTGTAGTGCGGACGGTGATGCCATTCTCCCAGAGCCAACTATGCAACTACAATGTTGATTCTTACAGTGTGGCATGTGACAGAGAGGCCTGGCATGGGTCTAAGCCACTCAGTGTTCTTGGCGAAGTTTTCCCCAAACGACCCTAGATCTGGGGAAGTTATGCATCGTAGCCGCTATCTGCTCCTCATACTCCGATACACACTGCCACACCCCTTTGCCTCAGACACCCTTGACTTGTGCTCCTGTCAACCAGTATATGTAGCTGGCAAGTCGCTCAAGCTGGTGGTATGGTGTTCAAGCCCTTCAGAGAATTTGCTGTTTGAGTGATTGCATGGAGTGTTTGCCAAGTGCTGATGAAATGCACTGCTTCCCACTGATAGTCGTTCACAATCTACCCCCAAGGTCTCCTTCAGTGTGTGTGCTTCTGTACCACACACCTGTATCTGGACGGATTTGGCACAAGCATTTCGTGGCTGAGTGTATATCCACGAGATACTTCCTGTGTTTTTATGAACTAATCGCAGGAGTGACAATTACACAGATCTGTCGGCTTTGTTGCGTGCGTGCAGTGTAATATTCCTGCTGTTGTTGGTAACTTTGTGGCCCATAGTGTATACCTCTAGCGTTGGTGGCAGCACTTGGCAGTTCCGTTCAACTCGCTTGGATATCTAACTTCCGTCAAAACGACCACACCGGTTGTCAGTAGATGGAAGTTTATTTAGTGACTTACCCTAGCTGCCTTGCATGGCTACAGTATGGCTTGAAGTAAATGCAGTCCTTCACACACTTCCCCTAGTGGTCCTGCGGGAGTATCAAGACTCTCCTTACTTGATAATCCACACTGTAATTACGGACCAGTCACAAGCAATCTCTGCACCTTCATTTTGTTGTGTACATCCTCCTGGGTGGCTTGGTGGAGTGATGAATACCTTTGCAACTAGACACACAACACATACTTGGGCCTCACTGATCAAAACTAATTGGGACATAGGCCTTTACAGACTGGCAAATGTTCAGGGTAACTGAAATAACTGTCACAACATGAATATTGGTGGGGTCACGGTGACTGAGCGATTAGCATGCTCGCCTCCCACCAAGGCGAACCAGGTTCAATCCCCGGCTGGGTCACCGGATTTTCGCAAGTTGGAATTGTGCCGGATGATGCCGTTGGTCGGGGGGTTTTCTCTGGGATCTCCCATTTCCCCCACCCCTTCATTCTGGCACTACTCCATATTCACTTCAATCACCCTCATCTGCTCTCAAGATCTTGCTGTTGAGAGCTGCCCAAATCCTTCTCTCACTCGTGAATATTGGTGCTTCACTTGTCTTCAGTTGACAGTTGATGACAGTTACAAGTGACATCTTTGTGCCCCCCTCTTGTATCTCATTCATTGACCAATACTGGTGGCAAAAGCTTACCCAAAGTTCACAAACCATTAACTTGCCATTACATTTCCAGCTTAGTTACGACTGATCCGTCAAAGCAAAGCACTGTGTGTGATTTTCGAAACAATTTTTCTTCTTGTCGTTGTACATCAACATTTTTGTGAGCTATAGCAACAGTCATTAAACGAAAACGCAGTTTGTGTACACTCAAAAATAAACTCTAACTCAGGCTTATTCATTCATATTTATTTTATTTTTTAAATCTATGTTATTTTATGTTACCTAGTAGGTTTCTTGAGACTACAACAAAGTGTTAGCAGTGGCGTATGTCCATAATTGTTCAAATAGCCCAAACTATAGCCTATAGCTCAAAAATAGATTGTACATTTTTCTGAAACAATAAATATTGTAATTATTTTAAATTATAATTTTGAATGCTGACTACTATAGTTCTTCCTAATCACAAAGATTGACTATATAACAACTTACATCTTGCGGCAACCATCAGCTGACACAATACTTTGCAAATGAGGGCCTGTATTGTTTTCATACTGTGTATGTTGGTCAAAATTTACTGAAGTTATATGAAATGCAATACCTATACTGCAATTACCCTTAAGCGTAGGAGGATCTGCATCCGGATTTTTAATTTATTTGGAGAAGTGGTAGTGCTGTGTAAAGTCTTTGAACTGAGCAGATCTGGGCCCAGGTGCATCCTGTGGATTTTTCACGTCCCTTTGTATTTATGGCGGAGGTATGTAGTGATGCGTGCTCTTCTTTGCTTTCTGGATGATACATGTTAATACAGAGGAGCGTCAAATCCCAGAGTGAGGCGAATGGAGATTGTTTCCCGCCTAGGGAGTTCCATCTCTCACAACTAGAGTTGCCAACAAGCAGGACACCAGCTTTCCCTGGGAATATGAATGGTAAAAAAAAGAAAGTGATATTTAAACGAGGGTGATGGTGGCGATATAGGAGCTATCCGCAGAGGCCTCATCGGTCGGCATGCGGGAATATAGTTGACAGGGGAGGGGTTTGCACGAGTTTTGGGGACGACCTTAGGCGGGAGTTGAACCTGGATGATTTTCCCTGAAGCCAACTTTATTAAACAAGAATTTGAGGGATCCTTCTCCGAAACTACCTCGGTTGGGGTACCGCTTGCTACCGGTGGCAAAGTTTCAGGTTGAGTAGAAAGTGTCCCCTCTGGGTCATACTCCAGCCAACAAGCACTTAGTAAATAGTCTAATCGAGATTCTTGTGTGGGTGGTAGAAGGGTTGAATTTGGCCGGGGTATGAACTCAGAATCTGTCGGTGGAGGTTCTACCTGGTACTTGGGTGCAACATTAATTTCAACAGTAACTTGGTGTTGTAAAGCACGTAGTTCCCGATGCCTTAAGTGGCTCGTAACGCCACCTCATTTACTGTGCATGGATACGGCTTTCTACCTTTCCGCTCACTTACAGTCCTGGGTGTGTGACTTTGGCTATCATGCCCAAGGCCCTGTTGTACAGTTCAGTATTAGGACTATGTTGAGGGTAAATGAGGGACACTGGAAACCCAGGATCTGCGGTATGTCCTTTCGGACTCGAAATATTTGCTGACTCCATTTCCTGTGGAGTTCGGTGCGCCTCATGGTTATATTTCAACAGGATATTTTCATGCGCAAGTTCCTGAATATACCACAGTTAATTAAATCAATGATGAACGTCCTAACATTAGAATTATGGTAGGCAAACAATTTTAATTCACAAAATATTTATTACGGAAATGTGGAAAGTCCCGGCTGACTTATACAAAATTAATAAGTAGCTAAAATATTAATTAAAATATATTATGCACTGGAACAGGCGAAGCGGAGCCTGGTCAATAATTATAAATAATGAAATGCAAAATATTAATCTACGCAATTTTACAGTGTGTCCTCAGCGACTGGGTTATCCAGAGGGCGTTAGTATCGCGACGACCTGCTACTGCGCGAGTCAAGGTAGTTGACTGGGGTAAAGGGTTGTGGGGTACAGGGCGTCTGATTACCTCTGGAGAGAGATATATAGCTGTCCTTGTGGTCAGCTGGTGTGGACTAGCCTTCACAAGCTGCTGGGCTGGAGCGGGTGCTGCCTTCACAAGCTGCTGGGTTGGAGCGGGTGCTGCCTTCAAGCTGCTGGGCAGGAGTTCAAAGCCGTTCACAGGCTGAGGAGAGAGGTCTTCGCAGACCAGGGAGTGCTCACTGACCTACGCGACCGGAGAGCACGGCATCTCTGCTGGAGCGTGGTAGCGGACTTCCTTATATATGGAAAAAATTCCTTGATCAGCAATCTTCCAGGGGTGCGGGGTAGAGTAGCCTTCCAACGCAGGGGTAGGTTTATCAGGGTTGTGGTGCCGCCGCTCATTTCTTATCTCCCTGCTTGGAGGCAACGACAAATTAAATTACCTCTTTCTGAGGCTGGCGGGATGTGACGTCACAAGGTCGCCGGGGTGCTGCCATCTTGTGGGTTCGCTGGAACTTTTTTCACAGCTAAATATAGTGTAATGGTCTGTCAAAAATATTTTATTTATTTGGGGGGGGGGGGGGTTGGCGCTTGCATGCGGGATTTCGGGCGGGCCATACATTTCATAATTAAATGCGTCAATTATTTTTACGTATGCAGCTGTCCAACGCCTGGAGTCTCCTTGCTTGATATGTTTAATTACTTTGCCACTGTTACTGACTTGCCCTGAGCTCTCTTTGGCTTGAGATGGGGCAAAGTCGTCTGTAGAGAGCATGTGTGCGCTGCGCAGCATGTATCAGTAGGGAAGGTAAGGTAAAGTAATGAGTTTTGACCCCTGACCTGTCAATAAGCACACATCCTAGAGCAGTGGTTCTCGACCATTGCAAGAGGAAGGCCTGTTAATTTTTTTTATTCGTACTGTTGCAAGAAAGCTGATCTCTCAATCATGCCAAATGCCAAATTAATTTTTGACCAAAGGAAACAGATTTTGCAAATACAGTTGACATATTTTACTATACTGTATAGTAATAACACACAATTCGACTTCCAAGACATCTTTGTGAGCAAATTGACGAATTAAAAGTTTATATTCAGATTTCTTTGTGAAGGTTGGGCAGTAAATTAACAGGATGTCGACTACCCCATGAAAACCTGGAAAAATCAGGGAATTTTAGTTAACAGAAGTTGGCGATGAGTTATTGGGTGTGTACGATAACCTATCCTGTTTTCTCAGTGGAAATATGGGATGTGTTTTCGAACGGATTGTGTCACTATTCCATCGTTTGTTAATATTCACAGTCATTCATGGAATTTTAATTTAAACATTGGTCATTTACTGCCATCAAATAACTGTGAACTGTTCACCAATTGTCTGGTAACCCTATGGTGATTGAGTTAATCTCATGTGAGCAAGTTAACTGTTAACTCTAGCAGGTTAGTTTTTGCAAATGTCTGTTATTTATGTTTGTTTCAGTAGTGTACAGAAATTAGATCCTAGGGAGACTAAATGTAAAATTATAAGTTTTTTGAGACATTGTTACTATTTGTTTAAGGCTGTATCTGCGAGGAGTCCAGATTACATTCAAATCACAGGGTCAGAGCTTTTTCCCAAGAAGTTTTGTGCAATCCGGTTAGAAAATGTGGAAGTTGCTGAACGTGCCATGAAAATCTTGCCTAACCTTTAAAAATTTGTTAAAGAAGTGTCGTGTTCCTTCTGTGTCTTTTAACATTGTGATAAGTTCTCTTGTAGGCAATCTTTTGGAGGTAAAATTGACTTTCTTCTACTCTTTGGTATCAGAGCTGGAATTGTTTCTTACAATATTTCAAAGTGAAGCACCCAGGGTGCCTTTTCTATATGAATCACTTGAAGACATTTTATTAGCTCTGGTGGAAACATCAGAGATACTGCAGAGCTTTAAGGATAAACAGAATGTGTGTCGATTAGATTTAGATCAGCAGGAAAACTTACTGACAGCAGATAACATTAGACTAGGTTATGCAGTACGCCATTTCATCAAGAAAAAACTACCAGAAAAGGCTGTCATGCTATTAAAAAATGTTCGGATATGTCTAAATGTGATTGCAATAAAATTTTAGGACCAGAGTCCCCTGAAGTACAAACTTGCTAAGGGAGTTTCCTGCTCGTGTCCATCTGTGGCTTTAAATACACAAGTTGCCTTCAAAATTGGTGGTTGGTAGGACCAGAAGATATAATTGAGCAAAAATACGAGTTGGTATGTTCCTCGGAAGATTCTAAGGCCCTTCTTTCATCTTTTTCTCGAGAATGATGCCTTGATCACTTGTGGCTTAACATTCTTAAGTCACGTTCATTTTCAGTTAAAAGTGGCCTAGTAAAGTTTGTGGAAGAGATGTTGGTACTTTCCCGTGGAAATGCCGCTTTAGAATGAGGATTTTCACTAAGTTGTATTCTGTTTGACAGAAAACTTGCAGGAATAATCCTTGATTGCATAGAGACAAGTGTACGACTATGTTCATCATTGTGGATGTGTACAGCATGTTGATGTCACTAAGTCCATGTTGCAGTATGTAAGAAATGTGAGTTGTAGGCAGTCGTAAAGAAGCTTTGCAAACAAAAAAGAAAAGGAAGAGGCAGATGAGAGGAAGGCATAAAAAAGAAGAGTTCAAGAGGAAATCAAAGAATTACAGAAGAAAAGGCTCGAGTGTTGGAGTTGGTGCGTAAGTGCTATAATCTAGAGGCAAAAGTTGAGTGTCCCTGCGGAATTGAATGTAGCTGCCTTTTATGAATATTTTTATAACAATGTGTGTCTTTTGGTAGTATTTGAACGAGTGAGCTTATTTTTGGCAAGATTTTTATAGCTATGTATAAATTGGGTTTTGTATTCTTTTTAAAATTTGTACTAATATCCTATTAAGTAAAACACATTTGTTATTGTACATCTCTATTGCTAATTATAATTTTTCATCTATATAATATGTGTATTTTGCAGTCTGGTGGAATTCCCTAAGTGTTAAAAAAAAAATCTGGAAAAATATATTTTAGTCTTGGAAAAACTGGGAAAGTCAGGGAATTTTGTTTCTTAGATCTGGTAGACACCCTGATTAATCCGTGTTTGTGTTCTTAAAAGTTTTTTCTGACAGTCTGGTATAGGCGCTTCACAGTAAAGTGAGTTATTAAGGCCCTGCTAAAGTTTTCTTTTCACCAGGTATCTATATTCCTGCCACTTTTTTATATAAACATCACAATCAGACTAATAAACTCAGTGTTTATATTTCACCTCTCCCAAAAGTTAGTGTCTGGAGTTGCAATAAAAGGGCTTTAAAAAGTGCTCACCTTACCGTGAACAGCCTATACCAGGAAGCCAATATTCCTTGGCTTGGACAGCCACGGAGGTGCAACTGGACATCTTTCTTATATAAAAATTGAAAACCGAAAAATATGCATGATATTGAGAGAAATAGAGGTAAGGGAAGTGAGAATTATAGTCTTGCATGTAATAAGGGTAAAGTAGTTCATTGGTAACAGTCCAGGAGAACCTTGCGACTTTGTGTAATTGACGTCGGGGCCTGATGCCCAACTGTGGCAGCGCTATTGACAAACACTGTCCTAGAGGACCTGTGATAGTGCGAGTGACCACTGATGGTGGAACCTCATCTTTGGTTTGTGCCTGGGTGTCGCTGACCATTTGGGCATAATTTTGCCCAGTCACATGCGATCAGCAGCATATACAAGATGTGTCTAAATTCCCATTACACATTGTAAGGGCTTGTAGTGGGGACCAAGACGGTTACGTTTTGTCTAGGAACTTATGTGCGGGAATGTACCGTTCCCCCGCGACAAACAAAACACTGCCACATCACATGTTGACCTCTCCCACGTCTGCAACATACTGTACGTTGTTTATCTTTTGGGTCCACTTACAAGAAGGACTCGATGTGACTACAAGCGACGTCTACACAAACACGGTACCTACGTACCATGTTCTAGTACACACGATCACCAGTACCTGGATGTCCAAGATCCGCCGCAGCCATAACTGGCATCAGCAGTTCTTCCTCTGATTCCACAGTGGTCTGTTAAATCAAGCCCTTCATGTGGCCCCACGGGAAGTAGTCTAGCGGAGTCGTTTTGGCCAACAGTGGATAGGTTGAGGTGGCCCAGTTGTTTGGCCTGCACATTTACCCAACTTGACTCCACTAGACTACTTTGTGTGGGGCCACATGAAGGGCGTGATTTACGAGACCCCCATGGAATCAGAGGAGGACCTGCTGGTGCGGATTATGGCTGCGGCAGATCTTGGATTTCCAGGTATTGGTGATCGTGTGTACCAGAACATGGTACGTAGGTACCATGTTCGTGTAGGCATCGCTGGTCGTCACATCGAGCCCTTATTGTAAGTGGACCCAGAAGATAAACAACGTACAGTATGTTGCAGACATGGGAGAAGTCAACATGTGATGTGGTGGTGCTTTGTTGCGGGAAACTATGTTTCCGCGCATAAGTTCCTAGGCTAAACGTAACAGTCTTGGTCCCCACTACAAGCCCTTACACAATGTGTAATGGGAATTTAGACACATCCTGTAGAGGAGCACATATGATGCAGAGTGCACTATTGCACAGTTGGTTTTCTCTGAGGGGAGGCGCTGCTCTGTGAATACACTGCACGATGAGCTGAGGCCTTACAACAATAGCCATGTGTGCCATCACCCTTCAAAGCAGTTTTCTCGTAATACATATTTTATAGCTTAGAAAAATTGTAATTACCTTCTTCAGTCAGTATTGTTACTGTTGTGTGTATTCTTTTTAGCTACTGAAGAAAGTTCGGTGTTAATTACTCGTCGGTTTGTTTTTTGTCTGTTGGTGCAGAATGTAACAAACTATCTTGATGCGGTTAAGAGACATACTTTTTTGTAATTACAATGGTTATATGGGTGCCATTTCTTGTGTTATTTTAGTTATTTTTTTCATTATTATTTTATATTTTTATACTGTAGAATTCAGTTATTTTTGATTAGTATAAGCAGTATTCTTGTGAATGATCTGCAGATCCTATATTCAATCTGTTAGTATAAGAAAGCTATTTCCATTGAAAATGAAGAGGTAATCTATCTATACACAGTGTGTATGTATTCATAGTTCATGTGCCAATTGCATTTTTTTTTTTTAAGGGCACTCACTATAAAGTTTTTTGGTCTTAGCCTGATGTAAAAAAATGCCATATTATAGAAAACACAAAGCAAAATTTTTACCCTGGAAAATTACTTTTGAAAAAAATTTGTTGCCACAAAAAATTTTTATAACTTGCATTTTGTCTGTGGGTGTGCACATATTGTGTATGCAGTAAGTTGTGTCAAGATGCTCTTTTTTTTTTCTGAGGTGCATTGTCATAAGTAAATTATTTGCATTTAATGAGGTGACACAAGACTGGCTGTATTACCTGTTTCGCTGGTAAGGGTAGAAGAGCAAGCACAAAATTTTTCTAATGCTGCCTGAGGAATAACCATCCAAGCGTCATTCTTCTGTGCCCGTTATTCAACTATTGGCCACTGCCCCCCCCCCCGCCCCCCCACATTCTCATCTCCACGAATGCTTTCAGTGGTTAACATCTGATCTGGTTTTGCAAAATGCCATGGCAAACTCTATGGGCAAATTTGATAGCTTTGAAAAAGCTTGCCATTGTCAAATGTAGTCTTGGTATTGTATTTCTCAAACAAAGGTTTCAGGATATTCATTATATGTACGGGAATGAAAGCTCTGCCGTGGTTAGAAATTTGACTTGACAGGTCCTGCTGATGGTGAAAGTAGTTAGTTTTTATACCTAGTAGCACTCACAGGTAATAGGCTGCCTTGTGTTTTATGTGTAATATGCTCATAGTGATGATGCAGTTCTGCTGATGTGGAACAAGTTCATTAGTGGCTATCATTTTTGCTTAGTTTTAAATAGAGTAGCTTCGAATGGAGCTTTGTGAATGACTGTACAACATGCAGAGTTTGTTAAGAAGCAGTACACACACCTCCAAAATATTGCAAACTGTAGAGTCCAAGACCTTTCATTGATCTGCCGGAAAAGGGTTGTTTTTTCGGAGGGGTTGTTATTGGTAAAGTTTTTCAATTAAATTTGTTTTATGGTTCTTCAAATAAGGGTTGGTATTTCGAGAGGGTTGCTTTTCGAAGGGTCGTTGAAACTAGAGTTGACTGTACAATTTAAGTTGCATATGAAATAAGAAAGCATATTCCAAATTACAAAATTAATGTTTACATTCTTTGAACAGAAGTCACAAAGAAAATATTAAATACAATCTGATGGGACTGCTTCAATTTGACACTATAAAACAGGATGACAAATAGCAGCTAAGTTATCCAAGGGAGTGAATTCACAGGTGGCCACAATCACATCTGTGGTGGCATCCATGGCTTTATGGCGTACATAGTGTTTTCAGAGTTCTCTGCAGATAAAAATCTAACTGCATTAAATCTGGAGATCTGGGTGAATACTCAACATGTCCTTATCAGCCTAGCCACATTCCAACAAATGTGTCATCCAGAAGCGACTGTGCACTGCTGCTCCATCCTGCTGGAAAAGCAGTCAGTTTTCGAGGTATAGTGATGATTGTTACACCTGACTGAGGCACAGTATCAAATTCTTACCTTCATCTCTGTACCTCACTCATGTTCTCACATTTCCAACGACACTTTAAAATCCACTTGCATTGCTTGAAAGAAAACCTTTACTATTTACGTCTAGTATTTCCTCTACAATCGTAGTGCTGCCACTCGTGGCTGTGAACATAACGGACAACAGCAGAATGGCTGCACGCAGTTGCCATTCTGTGGATGTTGGCACTACATAGGTATATGCTCGGACTGCTTTGTCTCATGCCAATGCGAACCAGATTCTCGCGTGTGGGAAACGTGACTGGTATTGCCATTGACGGCAGGTTTTCTTGGGGTACGACCATTTCCCCAGCCTCTATATTACGCTGCTGCTCCGTTTTCACCTCATTCCACCTTCACCTGCTCAGACTGCTAAGCACTCATGAATACCTCTCAACTTGGCTACATACATACTGCACCATACAGATGTAGCGTATAGTTCATTCACAGTTACTTCCAACTTTTCGAATTCCTGCTCAAGTTCTACTTTCAGGACATCCTCAACCTCGTGCAAACAAAACCTAAGAGTCTAAAAATTACACCAAAGGGACAACGCACTACAATCATGCGCACTTAGTTTGGTAATACTTTACATGAGAATTATTTCTTACTGGGCGTTACCAACACACCTATTTTCTCTGCTTTTTTTTCTCCATATTAGTTATAAATTATATATGATTTATATAGAAAATATCAGTTAAAGTTCAATTTAACAAAAAAATTAAAGTTATTTTACATTAACAGAAGTATAAAATGCTTGTAAACTGCATACATATTTAGGAAGCAACCAAACATGTCATACATGGGATGATTTTTGGTGTAATTTAAAAAGTGTGAAGAAACTGCAAACAGAGTACAACAGTTTGCTACAAGGAATTGTATCTTATTATAGTAGTTATCTCTCTCACACATTTATTTGCCAGTTACAAAGTTTGAAATGTTGAATCATTATTATTGATCAATGTAAGTACAGACTGATGGACTTTAAAAGAGCTCCAGAATAATGGGCAGTTTTGTTTGATGTGTTGTAAGATTGACCATGAGTCAGTTTGTCTTAACCAAAGAGAAAGTGCTTATTGTTTCAATTCTGATGTTTGTGAACATGTTTTTGTAAACTTGTTTTTGTTCAAATGAATTTTCCTGAAAATCTAAAAAATTTTGCTTTGATTACAGATTCAGGTTCAGAAAATATGATAAACTTCAACATTTCTCCAGAGCGCAAGTTTCCTTTGGTGCCCATTCCGACAGAACCAGTTTTAATATCTTTGGAGTGCAGCCCGTTCGACAACTCTGAGGCTGCCAGTTATAGCAGTGAGGATCCATTTGAGCTTGTGTTGAGGAGTGTTACTAAAACAAAACCCGCTATACAATCCGTGGAAGTGCAGAATGAGAAGTCCGTGGGGATGTGGAAGCCAGTAGACTACAGTAAACTGTCTGATGAAGCTGAAACTTCATACACAGCTAGAGTTGTGGCCACAGGACAGAGCCAGTCCCTCGTGCAAGCTCTTGCTATAGAAGGCTTGAGTAATTTCAGTTGCAATGAAAATGTCACTTGCATAATGGATATTTCGGATCCAACTGGCTTCGACACCTCTTCGGAATTCACCAAATCTCCAGTTACTGCAGACAAATCTGTTGAGAGATCTAATGGTTTTCTAAAGCTTAATGCAAATGCAGATGATGAAAAGGAAAGTGCAGTTTTGGAGCGAGACATAACAACCCTGGTGAACGAGAAGCTCAACAGCTGCATACAAATGGTGCTGAATAGGTCATGTTCCAAGCTGCAGCAAGAGGGCAGTGCTTCAGTAAGGGAGCTCCGCAGATCTCTCGCAGATACGTGGCACACGAGTGACTTCAAAGGTGCTGAGTTCCAGAACAAGCAGGCTTCGTGTGTTCGTAAAAGCTTGCACCTGTCACTGGACAATACGACTGCGAAGGCTTCATATCTGCTGAGGGGCGGCATGGAGATGAGTGGTTGTGCGACGAGCAGTAGTGATGCGAGCACGACTGGGAGCGTGTTCAACAGAGGATTCCTGTGCAATGCAAGTAGTGATGCCCGCAGCATGACGAGCCAGGTCTCGGGGACGAGCCACAGCAGTGCCGGCACAAGTGTGTTTCCTTTGGGCTGTAGTAATGCTGCGGTCACTAGTGTTAATGTCAGGCGGTGGCTCAACACCGCTGATGGCAGGATGAGGGCGTTGTCCTGCGACAAAGACTTCACCTGCATGTCTCCTTCTGCAGACTGCCCGCTTCCATCACCAGCCCACTCAGCACATGTGCTTAATAACAGCAGCCTCTCCTCAGTCTTCAGTCCTCCGTTGGTGACAAAACCAGGTACATATACATGACAGGTGCAGTACATTTTTGTGTACATGTGTGTGTGACGTACTGGTGTTGTATTGTGTAATTGTAATATGTAGATCATTTGCTAACAGGAAATGTGCACTACAAAATTTTGCAAGGTAGTGTTTACCAGTTTGCTGACGGAGTCGTTAGAACAAGTGTAACTGAACAAAGATCTGTAAACATGACAGCACCTATCTGTCTCTGTTAAATTATTTTATGGAAATAATTACGTTTTCTACCCTTTCTTCGACTTACTCTCCGTGATTCCGTAACATACTTGGGATTTAAAAGTTGGATTATTAGTTAACTCTCATGTCACAATTAACTTTACACATTATGCAGACTCTGTCTTCCGTCTCCAGTATGTAGTACTTCAGTTCCATCTTTAGAGTTACTATGTACCATCTAGGATTCACTTTAGACCATACATAGGTTGTACATATGTTTTCACCTTTTTTCGTAATTACAGTATTTTGACATGTATAGGCCGCACGAGAAGTTTTTGATGAAAAATTAGGGATAATTAATATTTCAAGTACAGGCCGCACTGAGTTCTTGTATTCCTGTAAATATTGTTAAGTCACAATTCCGTACAAACATAATAAATTCCGATTTAATTTCTCCCCTACAAAACATTTGTGTTATGTTGCAATGTATACGAATATACATCGCGTGATTACTATTCCAATTGTGGTAACGTGACTTGAGAAATCAAAACCACAGCAACATGTTACACAAAATGGCATCTTATCAATGTGCACTTGTAGAGCCACGGCGGACGTGCAATCTACATAAGATATCTTTCTCTTGTACAGTAGAGAAATTATTTTTCTCATGTAGACATCTATGGGCGAGCTCCAACATGTTTAAATTTTACACGTGCAGGATTGTTATTTTGTTTATGAATACGGGAGTGAACAAATAACTACACACACGTTTTATTATTATTGTACTTTCCCTTCCCTTTCTTCGTGCCTTTAAGAATTAAAACATTAAAATGTACTGTATGTTGACAAATTTCTAAATGTGTTTTGGGGATAAAATTTTCAGAAACTTTTCTTTATGCCAATATCTCATAAGCCGCACCCCACTTTTTGTAGTAATTTTTTTGTTAAAAATGTGTGGCCTATACACACCGAAATATGGTAATCTGCGTCCGAAGTTGGTTGGTCTAATTTATAAATATACTGTATGGTGTCCCGTATTATGTCCATATAAAGTAATACTTTCAGCCCCACATTACGGGAAATCCTGTTCAATACAGGACAGTTGGCAAGTCTACCACTATACCACTTTGTGTATTATAATTAGCTGAGGGATTAACATTGCGAACAGTGGTTGATATCATGGGTAAGCAGCGAACATTGTTTTGTGTCAGACATAGCTTATAGTGGGTAGTCTGTGCCAGGTTCTCACAACAGATACATGAGCAGTTGCAAGATGTTGCCAGTAGTCACCTTCCAGGTGAGTGAGTGAGTGAACGAATAGATTTGGACGGCTCTTTAACGTAGAGGTCTTGAGAGCCGAATCGTCCAGGTGCCAACCTTATTAAGTCATTGAGTAAAGATATACCTAGAGTGGACTTCCCCGGGTTAAATTTTGTGACCACTCCAGCAGGTAAGAATATGTAGCTCTCTGTATCACCACCATGTAGCACTAGTCCATTTTCGTGGTGACTGCGTGTGGAAGTCGGCAGTGTTGCCACTGTGACATCTACCCTCTCTTTCACTCATGCTCCATCTCTGTTACTCCCAGACCCAACTCCACGATAGTAGAACGTGTTCTTAATGTCTGCTATACCCATGAAGCTGGGACAGACAAGATGGCGGACACCTGAGTAATCACCTCAAACAGTATGTCCGTTTACAAAAAGATTAAAGAGTTCTGTAAATCGTGTGTATCTACAAAATGAAACTTTATGTACGCGTAAGTAACGGGAAATGTTGCAAATTACTCACGCAGTCATAATAAAACAAAAACAACTTTATAAAATATGCTATAACTGTGGAGTTAGGTAATGTATATACATTATCACACAGGCGTTCTGTAGGCTGTGTGTGTAGCTCAGTGGGTTGGTGCACGGGTCTGCACCTCATAATGTTGTGTAACAATTTTTTTGTGTGATACATTATTGCGGTTTTTAACTTATGTTATTGTTAGAAAACATTTATTTCCATAATCACTTTGTTAAAAAGCAATATGTAAGTAACAGCACATTGCCATCGACTAGCTGTGGTTGTTTTCTAATCTTGGTTTCCAAAGTAGATAATTTGATCTGTGTAGTGTTAGTAATGTTAACAGGCACACATAATCTTTAAGATTAATATTGTGATAGTTTTGCCTTCTTTTGGACTTCTAACAATATAAAAGCTTGTTAAATTACAGGAAGCAGATTGATTATGATTCTCATTAAAGATACATGTGTAAATACAGGAGTGTAGCTAGTGAGGGGAGGGGGTGATTTCGGGACATATGTCCCCCACCGAAATGAAAATAAAATATTTAGAAATAAAATTTAAAAACAAGATTACAAATTTTATTTTAATTTTTTTATTTTAATATAAGAAATGTGTTATCCCCCTTGAACATGAAGGATGTTTATAGCATTTTATGGTTCCATATCTGTGTAAGCCCATTGATTACAAATAAAAAAAATTTTAAACTATTAATTTGTAATGTATTACAGCTTTCATATTTCTTTTTCCAAAAATAAATATATGAAATCTCAACTCCCCCCCCCCCCCTTTTTTTTTTTTTCTCCGAGCAAATTCCTTACTACCCCCATGTTTAAATAATTTGCTAATGTTTTAATGAGTGATGTAAATGTCCGTCAAGCATACATGTGAATACAGTACCTTGCAGTGCCATTACTCATATCATGTTTAATACATTAATAATACTCGTATTTAGAAACCTAAATAAATGTAGTCTACAGGAGAAAGAAAGAATATTTGTACTTTTGGATGTACAACAAAGCACCTACATATAACATTTGGTTGCATTTGTACCCCTGTCCCCCTGCGAGTTGTTTTGCTTGCCATTTACAATTTCTGTTAGCACTTTGGGTAATGTGTGGGTGTGAACAGATGCATTCTTTATTCTCTTTTGATATAGAAACTTGTATACCTTCTGTTGTGCCCATGGGTGTAACATTCATACTTAATAGTATTCAGAAGTCCCCAAACACACAAAAATTGCATTATCTCGTAAACGGTTAATTTCCGGACTAATTTTTACTGGACCTTTTTTGCTTTTCTTCATTTGTACGTCTCAGCCCTACATTTTTGACCATCAATTCTGAAACATCCTGTATACTATTTTATTGTAGCCTTAGACGTTAACTCTAGAATCCAGTGAAATGCATACTGTGTTTATTATTTACATGGCAATATTTATTTTATAAAGTCATGGAAGGTTAAAAAATGGCTGAAAGGAAAAAATTTATTTGGGCCTCAATAGTGCTCACTTTACCATGAACAGCCTATAGTTTGTGTGTAGCTGTATGCAAGAAAGCCACAGACATAGTCGGGGTGCTCTGATTTTAAGATGACTTGTTCTTGTTTCAGGCACTACTGGTGGTGGGGAGAGTTCACAGCCTGGGAGTAATCACATTGTACAGGTGCGCATGTAATGTACTACAAAATGGGTTAGCGATTTCCCAATTTCTTATATTATTGGCAGAGTTCTGACCAAGTCATATGTTTTTCTACTACAGTGTGTGTAGTTGAGCCAAAAATTGTGTTTGAAAACTGTGTTCATTTCTCCACAGTAAAAACTCATCTCTCGCCCACTATGTCATGATTTCTGTCTTTACCCAAGAGGCTCTGGTTTGTGTAAAATTAATATGTTTGAATGTTGTGCTATGCTCTTTATCTGTATTTATAGATGATACTGTAATTACCAGAATATTGGATGACTGTAAATCAGACGACCACCCCATGTTTACTTTGGTATAGACAGAGGAAACATTAGTTTTCCCAAAAATTATTTGGAGATGTACATTACTTAAGGTGGTATTCATAAACATATCTTGAGTTCTAGCTTAGTCAAGCCAATCTTATTTGGTGTCTCAAATGCGTATTTACATTTCATGAACATCGCTTAAGCTTGTCTCAAGTACAGGCAAACAAGGCTGTCTTCATGAAGACTGCCTTATTTTTGTGCTCCTTAAGACTGAATATTTCTGTTCCATAGTCTCTGCGTAAGATCGCGATTTCGAACTACATTTCATAGTCATCAAGACCTTGCTTAAGATGGCAAATAATCAGTCTTCACCATGTCCACTGTCGAGGTGACTTGAAACTGCTTTTTTAAATGGTAGACTCTGATTGGATAATTTTATATATCGAACTAGCAGAAATTCCTGCAAAATGGCGATAGCAAAACAAGAGTTATGTTGAGATTAATGATTTAATTATACATTTTTACGAAAATCTAAATTATTCTGCTCTGAGAAAGTTTATAGAAGTGTAGTTGTACAGATACCATTAATTTTATAATGTAATTCACATAGTGTAAATTAAGTTCATCTAACGACAAAGTAGGAAATTAGATAGCGCAAAATGCAATATAAGGTATTTACAAGATAAAATGTTTTCCTTTTCAAATTTAATAGTAATGTACAATAAGTGTTCATGTGTGTAACAAGAAACGAAATATAATCTTCTATATTCTTTGTTGAATTGAAAATAAAAGTTGTAGTTTTGTAAATATAAATATATTGTACACTGCAAATTTTGGATCAGAAGGTTATATAAACTCTCTTGGCCCTATATTTACTTTTGATTATTTCCTTTGAAAGTGATGCTCTCGATAGCTGTAGAGATATTTTCTGCTTACTCGTGTAAACAAATCACACTATTCATACAGTTCCATTTACAATCTCTTTTTTTACACTCGTCCACAACATTTTGCTAAGCGAGAAAGCCAATTTCCTTAATTTTCAATATGTTAATGCCACTTTATTCATTTTCGCCTTATTTTTAATGGATTTGCAATACATGTATCATTTGACATACTTATTTATCAATTTGCAGATAATATGCATATAATATCACGCATACATTACGTCGTGGTGACAAAAAAATTTGTGTTTATTTATATTTTGTGTCTAGCCATCATGTTTCGTTTTAATTCCAGTCTTTGTAGCACATCTTATGCTCGTACTTGACAAAGCCAGAAATGATGAAGTATAAACTACACCTTGAGCACGCCACCTTCACGAAGATAGTCTTGTTTGTGGACTATGAAACATGGAGCGGAAATAACACGGTCATGAGAAATAAGATGTTCTTGACTAAGACTATCTTAAGCCCAGCCTTGAGACATGACTATGAATACCACCCTTAGTCATGTAAGTACCTATGCTAAAATAAGTATGGGGCATTTACACTGAATATTTATAGACATAACATAAAGTGCCCTGTTTACTTAGCACAGGGAGGACTATTAGGCTGTTCATGGTAAAGTGAGCACTTTTTAATGCCCTTGTGAATTTTACCTTCCATCCAATTTCCATCTTCCTGCAGCTTTTTTATATAAATATTGCAATATGACCAGTAAACACAGTGTATACTTTTCATCACCCTCTAAATACAATACCTGAGGCTGCAATAAGATATATTTATTAGTAGTTAATGCCTGTTGGGAGGGCCTTAAAAAGTGCTTGCCTTCCACCAAGGCAACCTGGGTTCATTACCCGGCAGGGTTGCTCCCAGATTTTTGCACATGGGAATTACCGGAAAATGCCACTGGCCAGCGGGTTTTTTGAAGGATCTTGTTTTCCTCATCTTTGCAGTCCAGTGCTGCTCCATAATCATCTTGCTTCACCCTCATTGGCTCTCGAGACCCTGATATTAAGCGCCACCCAAATCTCTCTACTTCACTACTTGGTACAAATGTTATACAGTGGGCCTTGCAAAAGTTCTTGCTCTTGGCCTCGCTTTCACTAGGGATGATGCTGGTTGTGGGTGATTGATTACTTCATATCACTACTAAGTCAATTTTTTTTTTACAGTGTAACTGTATAATTTTATTTTGAACATTTCTCGAAAGACAAAACTAATGTTACTTTTCTAGAAGAAATTGCGTTACGTGCCCTATAGTATGTTTACTAAAACTATTAACTGAATCACATCACGAAGACAATGCCAAACATTGCTGGTCAGTAGTGAACAGCTGTGAATAGTTTGTGGTAACTAGATTGAGTGAACTATTAAATGAGTAATTTAAAACCAAAGAAATATGTATTACCTTTGTTGTTGCGGTATTCAACATTACGTAGTGAAATGCTGTACGTCTACTACAGCTCGGCCTTTGAGCTTGTTTCATACCATGATCACTTTCTGGTAGCATTGAGTCAGTTTCAACCAGCAGTGGAGGTAGGTCAGATTTTGTTTATTTTCATTAGCCAATTATTGTTGGGTAGCATTGAGGAAGCTCTTTGTGATAATGATCTGTCTTCATTTTCATAGGCTCTAAAATAAAAGTGGGCGCAGTTGCAGAACCAACAGTATTCCACAATAAAGTTAAAAATAATTAATTTTAAGACTTGGTAGCATCTCTCACTGCTAACAGTGCCGTGCCATGACTGTATTTTGGCATGTATAGGCCGCAACATAAGTTTTGATGAAAAATTAGGGATGATTAATATTTCAAGTATAGGCCTCACTGAATTTTTGTATTCCTGTAAATATTGTTAAGTCATGATTCCGTACGAACATAATAAATTCAGACTTAATCTCGCCCCTACAAAACATTTGTGACAGAAAATTTGTATTATGTTGCAATGTTTACAAATATACATCGCACAATTACTATTCCACAGATAGTAACGTGACTTGAGAAAGCAAAACGACAGTAAAATGTTACAAGAAATGGCATCTTATCAATGTGCACTTGTGGTGCAGCGGTGGGCGTGCGTGCGAACTACGTAAGATATCTTTCTCCTGTACAGCAGAGAAATTATTTTCTCATGTATGGCTTCTATGGCCTAGCTCCAGCATGTTTATATTTTACACGTACGGAATAGTTATTTTGTTTACGAATGTGAGTGAACAAATTATTGCACGAGTGAAAAGCTATTCATTATTTTTTTTAATTCCTTAGAAACTAAGCTAAAACATTAAAATGTACTGTATGGTGACACATTTCTCAATATTTTGTTGGGGATGAAAAAAATGTTTGATGCCAATATCTCGTAAATAAGCCGCACCCCACTTTTAGTAGTCCCCCTCCCCATAAATGCGCAGACTATACATGCTGATGAAATGCGGTAATTTGTGATAATTCTTTCATTTCTTTGCAGCATGTGCACCCTTATAAAAAAAATGTTATTTTTCATATCAACTATTGGCGGCGATTGGGTGTCAAAAGCAGTTGGTAAGGGCTAACAGATAGAGGTAACGCCACCTTGAGAGTGGGAGAATTACTGTAAAATTTTAACTGTATGCATCTGACATAATTTGTTTGACAACAGGCTTAATGAAAATGTATGTTTTTACACTTATAGAATGAGCTTCCTAATTGGGAAAATAAACACTTCATGCTTGTAAATGATGAATCACATGAAATTTTATGTGCCTAACATATATTGAACTTGGTTCTGCAAAGTGAAATCACTCTCACAATGTAACCAGTGATTATATCACTTCTAGCTGTATAATTATTTATTATCTGTGTGTTTTGGAGTGGAGTAGAGATTACAACGTGATTTGAACATTCTCCAAAACTTTGCATGGTATTTTGACATTTACCACATTGAGACGTTCAGCTCCTCAACTAGGGCAAGGGTCCAGTCCACAAAACCATTACAGACTATAGAACTATAGCATGAGAATACAGGTACTTTGCGCTTCTATATTTACCAAATTACACATAACTTAGTTTTCTTTGGTTAACCAATTCATGATGTTCCCAATGTTCCACCAAAATAGGGTTTATACTGTTAAGAGCAACAGATAAAATACTAATAGAGCATTGTTACAATTTGTTAGAAAATATTATCAAAATTAATACCATTTTAAATTTACGTTACCTTTATATTTTTAATTTTTCATTAAATGTTTAAAATTAAATTTATTAAAAAGTAACTTACCTTAAAATTAAGGAAACTCGATGGGACTTTGCCAAAAAAAGGAGGAATTTGCTAACAAAAGTAAATTAAGAAAATTGATCAGACAAATGCCACATGACATATACGTTTATGGTTACACAGCAAAATTTTTGAAGTTAACTTTGTTTCCCGTACTAATCTCGTTGATTTTGGGTTCATGCAGTATTTTCAGTTTTGTTTATAATTTTTACAATTAATTATTGTGAAAAGAAATCCCATGTATTTTGTTGCTTGCAAGGTTTGGATGAAACTTGGCAATCAGTGCTGATGTAAGACTCTTGTTGTTTCTCCAGGATCTAAGTCCTGAGGATCGGTTGTCCAGTGAAGCATTAAGGGTGGCTCTTAACATATCAAACAGAATTACAGGTAAGTCACCTGCAGATCTTTTTTATGTCGTAGAGTTAACTCTAATAAATGATTTCTAACATTTTATAGACACTTCTTGTTGTACATCTTTGTGAGTAAGTAACCATAAGTTTTCTGTGCAAAGCATCGATAAGATAGTTTCTACAGTAGAACCTTAATAGAACAACCTCTCACTGTTTCCAGAAATAATGTCGTCATAACAGGTTGGTGGTAATAGATTGGTCATTTTGGTGCGATTTTGACCCATCCCCAACCCCTATGCATCAAAATTTGCAATTATTTGCTTGAAGTCCGTGTTCAGTCCATACTATTATGAAAATTACATGTTTATATATATATATATATATATATATATATATATATATATATATATATATATATATATTAAATAGGCAGGTGTTTCCTGGGGGAAAAAATATCCAAGACAGTTATACTTAACTTCCCATTGTCTCCCAAAATGTTAAAAATATAGAGCGATACGAGGATTTACCGAGTATCGTAAGTCCATGTTCAATTATCTCTGGCGTAAAATCTATTGATGGGACGAGACTCGAAAACTTGTCAAGTCAAACTAACAAAGATTGACACATCCTTTGAGTCAATTTTTTCCCAACAGGCATCGATCTACTGATCATGCAAGTGGAGCCATTGTGTTTTTTAAGGCTATTACCAAACAAATATTTGCCCCTAATCACATTTTGTGTCTTGTGAATCAGTAATTTTACACTGCTAAACTGCTTAAGTTGCATTGGAAAAATATAGACTCTGCTACATACATTTCCTCTTGGTTGTTATTTGTGCTGTACAGATGTAATAAAAAAATTAACTTGAGTGGGGAGTGAACGCAGGGCGAGGCACCACTCACAGAGTGATAGGCTTTCCAGCTGGGACTCGTATGTGCCCGTCATCCCCGAACATGACATGAAATGAGACTCTAGGATGGAGTGGCGCTGGAATGCAATGGTGGGAAATGGGAGTACCCCAAGAAAACCCGCCGGCAAGTGACATCGTCCAGCACAGTTAGCACATGCAAAAGTCCGGGAGTGAACCCGCCAGGTATCGAACCCGGATCGCAGTGGTGGTTCAGACGTGATAAGATCAGATGATGCATGACATGCTGCTTCCTCTTACTGCCTGTGTGGTGCCACCACACCGGGTGACATATAACAGTTAAGATCGACAGGTACAGTCTCAGCACGACATAGTACATACAACCATACAACATATTTAAACGTGAGAAGCCTCTTCATCTTATGGCACATCACACCTTCAGCAGAAATATGTAGGTTCACTTGCCATTGTTTTTCTCTTATAATTACCATTTTGAAAACGTGTGTATAAAGAATATATATTAACAAACACTTAATGTGAACTGCTTGTCCACTCATCTGGCACAGGGCTGAAAGCTACCCTCTCACTACACTCCTGTATCCCCCCCCCCCCATCAGCAATCAGCAACATGTAGCTAACATTAACATTCCTTTCCTACCTACAATAGTCATTTATTTGTCAGCGGGAAGGGAAAAGCAGCACTGTGACTCACTTAACCAAGCAAAGGATTCTTCTTATTGGTAGAAACTAGGGATGGGTTGATACTACATTTTCTCGATACTCAATACCAATTTCGATACCAAAACATTCTCATGATACTTTTCTCAATACCAAATTTAAATGGGCATGAACACACAACAACATAAGAAAATGGCTCATTTTACTAGTGTCGTTGACACACACTGAAACTATATAAAAACCCACATTACACTGGAAGCAAATGGACGGCGTGTAACCCAAACATCCTTAACCAATGATAAACCAACACAGTCTCCTTCGATTCTATCGAATCACGTTTCCACAGTAATAGCTGTAATCAAACTTTGAGGAAAATGATAGCTCAGTACACACTTATTTTGCGATTTCGCAGGCTTTTGTTTTATTTCGTGACTTCGAGGAAATTACTGTAATATTAATTACATACATATTGTAATTATCTGAAACACCCGACGTGGCTTAGCCCGCGGAATATGCGAGCTAGACTATGACAGATGTATCAGATAATTATGGTACAGTAATTTTTTTTTGTAAATATTTAATAATGCAGTTGCATCAGATAATTATGGTATGTCTGGGATGTACAATAACTACTCAATATGCTCTCTCTTGCCTATCGGCGCTCGCTCGCAACTCTCTACCTGCTTTTATTGTACCTAAATAATGAACCATAAAAGCAAATTTTGTAAAAATCATAATTTTGGTATGTATGGGTTGCCTAAAAACACCTCTAGGTGCTCGCAGCTATGTAAATATTATGCTGTGAACAAAATATGGTATATTGTGGTACACTTGTAATTAAACTATGGTAGGCTTTTCGAAATTACTGTACACATTCCGAAAGTTACAGTATGATTTTCGAAATTATCATACACAATTCCCAAAGTCATGGAACGCTTGTATGATAACTATGGCATGAAAAAGTAGGTTTTGAAATTCAATACTTTTGGATATTATCTTGCGATGCTCGTTACTATAAAGTATTGAGGATCTCAACCCTGAGTTTTTTCTTGGTAAACCATGACCATATTATGGAAAGGAAGTTATGAGGGGAGGCCGTACACATTTACATTTATGTTGCGGACTCGATTATAACTCAACAGTTTTATCTTGGACCTGACTTGGGATTTATACAGCTTGACTTTACTCGCAGTAAAAATCAAACTTGCCCATCACTAGTAAACTTAACATGATTTTTGCATGGAATATTAATTTAATTCAATAGACATCTGTCTTTCGAATAAAATGATGCCATAGAAGGCTATCTACTGGTTCGTTTTGTTGTCAATCAATTACAAAAATGGTAATATTAAACCTCGGGGCGAGCTCTACACTCAGGTTTGTCCGTAAGGGACAGAACGTGTTTAAGTGTTGTAACTGTCGACGGCTGCTGGTTTATCCTTCATTTAGGTGCTGGAGAGGATATTTGGCCCCACGAGATGAGCGATGAAGAAAGGATAGGTTTGAGCCTTGACACCAGGAGCTGGAATGATGAGGGCTGAGGAAAGGCGATTGAGAACTGTAGCAGAACTAGTGCTCAGGAGGCCGGGATGCATCTCATATACTTCTCGGTCATCCCTTCTTCTACTGGCATAGGCATCTGCAGAGGGGGAAATAGCAGGTGCAAGCCCAGCATATGGATTCTGTAACTATTTTTCACCTCATTTCGATAGAAATGCAATTCTGTAACTGGTTTTTCTTTCATTTTGATCGAAAATGTTAGTTGTTTTCAACATTGCAGAGTGTTAGAAGACCCGTATTTGAAAGATTTAAAGATTTCAATTTGTATGGGGCTGCATATTCACAAGTTTGTGTTAAGAGAATATATTTATGGAACTGGAACATTATATATACTATTATATTGTAATTGTGCATACAGATTCGTTTCACAAAATGACCTGTAATTCATGTACATCGGTAATGGTTACTTTACTGTTCATTGGTAGTGCTAAAGATAATAAATTCTATTCTTTCCTCTAAATTTTCATTTGTAATTATATATGAGTGTAAATGATTAAAATGGGTAAGTATTAATTTAGAATACGTAGGAAGGTTTTAAAAAAAGTCTACTTTCATAAACAAAGTACTTTTATTAAACATTGCCGGTATTACGCTAGTAGTGTAACAATATAATATATATATATATATATATATATATATATATATATATATATATATATATATATATATATAATCGTATCATTGTTCATATTTTGTCGATTAGTTCAAACAGCACTAAATTACTTACTTTACTAGGTGCTGGAAGTGTATTGCTAATAATTTATATAGCGATACTCTGTCAGATTAATATTTAAATAAAGGGGTAGTTACAGATTACGAATCAAAATAAACACATGCATTGTAACTTGTAAGCAGTGTTCTTTGCTAATAAATATATTTACTAAATGTTAAGAAGCATAAAATACGTGCTTACTCTCTGTTCTAAATAGGTACTACTAACCTCAACATTTAAAATATAAATAAATATCAGTGTACATAGAACTATGTGGTAAAGAAACTAAATTCTGATTGGCGACTGGTTGCCGAGTTTATGCACTTTCATTTCTTCCAAGTCACATAGTCATCAGTGAAAATGATCAAAATTTCATGTACCATTTCGATAGACTTGAAAAACATTACAGAATCACACTCTCACAAGTCGATAGAAATGGATTTCAATCGAAATCGAGATGAGAAGATGTTGAGTTACAGAATCCAAGCACGGGGCCTAGATCCTCTGTGCGTGCAGCGCAGTGGAGAGCGGTGGGATCTAGGCATCTTGCATGTGGTGGCATCTCGCGGCACACTGCTGTACTTGCCACGGGCCTCTTGTATGGTCTCAGTGGCTCATCAGGCAAAATAATCTATTATTATTAGGACGTCTGTCCTGGCCCGGTAGGTAAAACAATCTTGCAGGCGGCTGCAGAGTGACTCGTGGACAAGCTGTCAGGAATGCAGTTGCGCTGATGAGTAGCAGTCTTTAGTATTAATAGACAATACATCGTGCGTCAGTTGTATCATGATTAACACCATGTCGGAAGCGTTTACCAACTTTTGTGAATGGCAGCGGGAAGATGATGAATGTCGGGATTTAAAAAATCAGATAGAACAGGGAAATATATCAAAATATTGTATTGATGAGGGGCTTATACATTTTGTTGATCGTTTCAAAAATAAGATTTATGATCTGTATAAATCTAGGAATATGTTGATGAAATATTTCCGTGATTCCACCAGGGGAGGGTATATGGGTAGAGAAAAAGCTAAGGCACTCATCAAAAGAGAATTTTTTTGGTCCGATATGAATCAACACATTGATAAATATGTGAAAGAATGTAGTGATTGCCATTTAGCTAAACAACCCTTAAACAGCAAAGTGGAGATCTATTCTTTTGAATTACCAGTTAGACTGTGGGAGAAAGTATACATTGATATGTGTGGTCCTTTACTGTGGTCTAGGAGAGGCAATAATTGTATTTTAAGTTTAGTTGATGGTTTTAGTAAATTCACAGTTTTATTACCATTGCGAGTTATGAAAGCAGGACATATTTAAAGGCTTTTGTAGACCAGGTCTGGAAGATATTTAGGGGCCCTGTTATTAATTTCTGGTATCGCTAGCTATTTTTATTCTAGAATAATGAAAAACATGTGATTTGAATGGGGAATTAAACTGACGCATGCTCATATCTTCGAGATAATGGTTAAGGCACTGACTACCCTCCCAAGTTCAGCTAGTAATTCTACCGCAGCATGTTGGCTGCTACTCTAGCCCTGTGGGTCATGGTAGGTTCTGTGGGGGGCCGCATAGTGGGATGATACCATCTGAGGGGAGGGGAATCAAACCCCATAGAGAGTCGAACCATGATTGTTTCCCTTCCTGGGAAATCAATCTTCCTCACTACAGGAGCTGCCAAAATGCGGGACGCCAGCTGTCCCGGGGGTATGTATCGTGGTACTGCTTAATCAATGGTGATGGTGGGGGTAGATTTTCCCACTGGAGGGGTCGATGTGATGATACGCAGTGGTCATGTAGGCCAGCGTGCAGGTACGTAATTCACGGGTGAAGTAACTGCGCAGGATTTTGGGGTGATCTTCGGTGGTAGTCGAACCTTGATTACCTTTCTGGAAGCTAAGTGAATTACACACGAGTTTGGGACCTCCTTTTTCTGGTCTAGCTTGGGTGGCGGTTGAGTTATGGAAGGAGGGTCTCCTGCTGGGGACAGCTGATTGGTTCCAGATCGGACCACGGCTGACAAATACCCAAGTAGGCGTCTAACTCCGACTCGTGGTCAAGGGGAATGAACTGGGAGATAAGTCTAGGAGTGAAGTTGGGTTCCACAGATGGGAGTGTATCCTCACTTGTAACTTCGACATTTACCTTTAAGTTAATTAATATTTGTAAAGCATGTCGTTCTCTCCGCCAGTTACGGCACGGGATACCACCCTTCTTACTGTACATTTGACCAGCCTTCTGACCTTTCCGCAGACGTGCAGTCCGAGGGGTTGTGTGTTATTCAATCACACCTAAGGCACTGATGTATAGATATGCAGTCCAGTATTAGGACACCACAAAGGGTAGGCGAGGGAACACCAGAAACCTCAGGAGAAGCGGTGTGTCTTTTCAGACTTAAAAGCTTTATGCAAGCTCTGTCTCCTGTAGAGTTCGACACGCCCCACGACTAGTCCTCAGCGGGGTTATATTGCACGTGACAACAAGTTTCACGGCAAAAATATTAATAAAATTAATGAGTAAGGAACTAATATTAAATTTATGGTAGTCAACAATTTCAGATTACGTAATATTTATTATTACGATTTTTGAAAAATGGGAAATCCTGGTTGGATTGTACAGGCTAGCTAAGAATTAATTGTTGACGTAAATTAATTCAGGGAAAGGTGAGCCTGGTAAAAGAATAAAGCAAAATTATTCTAACTTCAAATTGTATGATAATCTGCGCTGTTTACAATGTATCCTCTCCAGGGGAATTTGTCCAGAAGGGAAAAATCTAGTGACTACCTGCTGCCACAGTCTCAAGGGAGTGACTGGGGTAAAAGAAGTGCAGGGTTTGGGTGTCTGATATACCTCTGGCATGGCGTACAGTCTTCGATTGCAGGACTAGCCTTTGGCAAGCTGCTGGAGAGGTTGGAGCGGTTTCCAGGCTGTAGGAGAGGAGAGAGGTCTTGGTCAGACCCTGTGAGTGCTCACTGATCTACGTGGCTGGCGAGCCCGGCGTCTGGCAAGAGGCGTGCTCGTGCCTCCTTACATAGACAAAATCCCTGGATTAGCGATCTTCTGGGTGTGCGGGGATGTTGTAGCCTTTCATCGCAGGGGTTGCTTTATCAGGGTAGCAGCGAGGGCCGCACATTTCTTATCTCCCTACGCTGAGGTGACAAGTTTACCACCTCTGCCCGAAGCTGGTGGGTGTGACATCATGGTGTAGTAGAGATGCTGTGAACTTGTGTGGTTGGTTTAAAATTCCTCCTCTGCTTTCTTGGGATAGTGGTCCTTCAGGTAAAATGATCTTGTCTCAAGGGGGTGGCGACCGCATGTCAGGTTCTGGGCAGGCAGTACAGTCCATAATTAAATGCGTTAATTAATTTTACGTCCAAGGCTGTCCAACGCATGGAGTCGATTCTATTGGCATGTGAAAAGTACTCTGCCACTGGTTGTGACTTGCCCCAAACTCTTGCTTGCTTGTTGATGGGGCAAAGTCGCCCATAGAGAACGCAGTCGTGCTGCGCAGCAGTTTGACATGCGTCAAACGTATAAATACCAGTCCTTGTTATCCATTTCCAAATCTGGTGGAGAGAGTAAATAAGAATGTGAAGGTAGCTTTTAGTATTTTTCATAATTCCGAGCATCACAGCTGGGATCAAAACATATCTGAACTTAGTTCAGCATTCAATTCTGTGTGCCCCACAGTACCACTGGTTTTTCGCCTAGTAAGGTGTTTTTGGGGAGAGAATTGCAGTCTCCTCTACTAAAAATTTGGGGCATTCCCCCTGAAACCCTTGACGTCGCCAATAAAAAAAGAACGGGAAAAAAAATATCCCAACAGAGTTTTGTAAACTTAGAGAATGTCATGAAAACAGTAGTCAAGAGATATAATTTGGGTAGCCTTACTAACCCATATGATGTCTGGGATTTGGTATTGTGCCGTCAAACTGTACATAGCAAAAAGGCTCAAAATTTTATCAGCAAAGATAGCTACGGGGTGTCATGGGCCATTTAAAATTCTACGATTTTTGTGCCTGGTGACTGTGCTATTAGGGAAGCTTATGAACAATTTTGTGGTGAAGAAAGCACACGTATCGCAAATTAAGAAATACTGTACTGTTGATAAGGTGTAAGTTAAGGCTCAAGAGCTGCGATTATGTATGTTGTGGTATGAGTTGGATGGTACTCTGGGATTATTTTTAAAGCTTTAGAGTTTATTGAGATTCTTATCTATGTTCTTTGTGATTATTTCATTCCTCTGTTTTATTCTAAGCTTTTATCTGTTTTTTTTTATGTGGGGGGATTCTTTATACGTTGTGCTGTATGTTGTTATCCCAGATACTAGTGTTGCACTGAGATTTTATCTACTCAGGAGTGAGGTGTAGTGTACATCAGATGTGAGTTTTGATAATGGACAGCTTCTTGCATATGTGTTGTCTTCACCTCTCCTCTTTTTTTTTCCTCCCGTCCTCCTCAAGGACACATCAAAGGGGCAGTAAAACCATAACCCAACAAAATAACATCATCAAACATCAAAATAACCTCTTTGCAAGTAACTGAGGGCTGAAGATCAAATTTAAAGATGAGACCTCACCCATTCCCCAATTTATAACACATGAGATTGCACTTTGTGTTCTCTTTATTTGATCTGTTTTGTTTTTATTGGTTCATAACAAAATCAAATTTTTGTTTCTTGTAGATCTTGTGAAATACAACACTTAAATATATATCTTAATGCCCACGTGGCATTTCTGTAAACTCGATATTGCCTCAATTACAATTATTAAAGATGGCGATCAAAACATTCTAATAAAACCAGTGGTTTTCCAATATACCACCCTTAAAAACTTTACCGTGGTCACATACAAATAGAAATCAAGGCAAGATCAGTCCAAAATTTCCAAAATTATCTTTTGTTATCGACCTGTCTTAACTGCCTATTTTTGGAAACTGTGAGGTGGTAGTTTTAACCCTTAACTGGTATGGTGTGGGTCAACTTATTCATCACATTATCATTTTGTTGCCCATTTTCCATGTTTCAGGTTAATAAATAACTACAAAATTTATTTTGGATCATGTTTTTTGAGATACGAGTTGCAAAAAATACAAAAACCCAGAGGGTCATTCTGACGTATACCGTACAAGTTATGTAGTTAATTGGCCATACCAGTTAAGGCTTTATAAGGTTCTAGTATAAATCTTGCTGCTTCCATGTTGTACAGTAGTGGCGGAGAGAATATTGATAGCTAGGAGCCAAATAAATGCAACAAACTTATTTTTCAGACTATTTCCTTCAAGTGTTTAATTTTTTTAAATGAAATATTTTGTGGTTCTCCAAAATGGTCATTATTCCCCTGGTTGTAGTGTTGAGATTTGACTATATTAAGGAAATTTCTGCATATTTTACAAATTTTTGGTGTCCCTGAAATTAATATCTACCTGTTAGCATATCTTGTTTGATATTTTGTACATGGTTCAGTTTATTTTGTGTGTTCCAAACTAGTAAAATTGTGTAATTTAAAGTAGAGTTGTTCCAATACAGATACCGATAGCCCAGTATCATAACAGCAAATACCCAGACTCTAATGCCCTTCCTTTTGTCTGTTGTTCCAGCTCACCATTATTGTGCGGAAATATTAGAAGTAATAAAGATCAAAAGATAAATTCCCACTATTATCACTACCAATAGCACTGCGAGATGAAAATTCTCCACTTGCCTCCATGATATATGTATTCTGGCGTGTATATGCAGCGCCAGAAGTTTTTGATGAAAATTAGGGATAATTAATGTTCTATGTATATGCCACACTAATTTTTGTATTCCTGTAAACATTGTCACGATTCCGTACAAACATAATAAATTCAGACTTAATATTTCTCTCCTACAAAACATTTGTGATAGAAAACTGATGGTAACATGACTTGAGAAAGCAAAATCACGGCAACTTGTTACACAAAATGGTGTCTATCAATGTACACTTGTAGCGCTGCGCTGGGCGTGCAAACTACGTAAGAAATCTTTCTCTTGTACAACAGCGAAATTATTTTTGATTGTACGGGTTCTATGGTCGAGCTCCAACTTGTTTACATTTTACGCATGCTGGATGAAGGTTATTTTGTTTATGAATGTGAGTGAATAAATTATAGAAGGAGCTATCAGTACTGTAAAATGTAGAGCCACACCATATAATTTTTGTGTCTAAAAATAGTAATAACCGGATTTAATTGTCTACAACTAATACTAATGTATCAGTCCGATACCGTACCCGATACAGATACATTTCGTAAAGGTTAAGTATCGGCCGATACCAATACTTTGTATCAGTATTGGAACAAATCTAATTTAAAGGTGGTTTTGCAAAAGTATGGAATCCAAAAAATTATTTTTTTGGGAAAAGTATTGCATGTACAGTATACATATATACAGATGTAAAGTGTATAAAGTGAAGAGATTTTTCACATTCAACATTGATGAATAGTCAACGTTATTGATTACAAAATAGAGGGTGATGAATTTTTTCCACCATCAATGTTTCTGGAATATTTTTTATACTTGCTTGAGTTGTAATAGTTGCTATCATTATTTTTTACTCCTGCGTATATCTCATTCCTGGCCAACTGTGGAGGGGCGATAAATATGACATAATTCTAATAATTGCAGCTCATTAATGTGGGCTCTATTTCAGGTAATGTGTACAACGAGACCTTAGATGATATAGAAGTGGATCTTTTCTCCTCTGATGATGAGCACAGTGAACATTCAAACGGCATGCAATGGAATGAAAGAATTCTATGGAGTGAGGTTAGTATGAGTACACAAAGGGCGGGATGTTTGCATAAGAAATTGTAACAACTTGCGTACTTAACACTGTGACTACTTCTATAATTATATAGATCTCTCTTACTACTCTCTCCTAGTCACAATATCTCCAGTGAGGTAGAGGTGTACTTGGAGGTAATTAATACTAACTGCTATTCAATGAAAGAGGGGACATAAACTACATTAATTTATTACCATACTTTATATATTTAAAACAATACGTTAACACAATATAACAATACAATTCTCCTTACAACACTGACTTTACTCTGAACTGACAAGATAATTATGAGAACATAAAGGAATACATTTATATAAGAAGTGGTGAGACGATTACACTGACACACGGAAAGATAAATTTATTATAAGAATATGAGATTATGATTATACAAAGACCCTAGCCTTGCCATGTGATTATTAGTTCTTAAGACGGGACCTCAATACCGTGATTGCCGCCCTACCACCTAACCGGATTTATGCTCACCAATAAAGACGTAAAGTATCTTGCAGATGGGCCGGAGCTCCCTGATCCTTGTGTTCTTCCGTGTGGCTCCGACACTAACGTTGACATCTCACACTCTGCCGACAGCCTGGGAGGAGGGGGTACTCGTCCAAAGCTTTTTATAGCCTGGCTTTAAGAGGTTCACCAGGTTTGTTGAATAAACAGGGGGCCCACTCAGGTATCTATATCCCATCCAAGTTAAGCTCGTCATGTGAGGGCCCCCTGGAGCCCCTTACAAAATGTACTGCAAGTATGTATTAATTTTAATTTAATATTTTATTCCATACTGTAGCCACATTATATGTAGGCTGTTCCCATTGATAATTGTGCACTTTTTAAATCAACCTTTGAAAAATGTCAGTGCCCCTACCTATATATATTTTAACTGGCGCACTGAGTGACATGCGCCCAGTAAAGTTGGTAATGATGGAGGGAAAGTAGTTCCGTATGTTAACGTTGAATAAATAGTGTTAGGTAACCATTTGTGATCATTTAAATTATATATTTTGCTTCGTATTTCTTTTAACTCCTTAGTGTGTAAAAATTACCATGTACACTTCTCTAATAATTGTACAGGTTTACTTGACCAACGCATGAATAAAGTTATGAGGCCCATGTCAAAGTTAATTTTACATAAGGTGGAAGAATATACAATGTGCATGCAAGTAGATCTTAAGCAGGGCTTTCAAAAGTGCTCACTTTACCGTGTACAGCCTATAACAACATATGGGAAGTACTTCCATTTGTTAAATTTGAATTAATAGTGTTAAGAATAAATTTGTGAATACCAAAGTAATTAATCTTTTGTTTTTTTTATGCATATATGTGCAAAAGTGAGCAAATTTGTAAAATATTAATTTTACAGTTTTATTTGTCAAATGCATTAATATTGTAATCAGACCCATGTTGACACTAATTTTACTTGGTGGAAGAAAATCAGTGTAGATTTTAAGCCGGGCTTTCAAATGTGCTCAGTTTAATGTGAACAGCCTATACAAAAGCGAACTTGAGGATAAAGAAAAATATCTAAAACATCTGGTCACGAATATTGTGTATACATTATTTTGTAAGTCCCTCATCTTTTGCAGAGTTTGTACATTGATTCACTGAAATAATGAGGCACATTCTCTCGTTATGTTTTTTAAAAATAATAATTAGACATGTCATATATGAAAATGACATAATGAATGTACTAGCACTGTGCTGATTTTTCATGCTTGCTTAAACTAGTATTTTAGAAATTTCAAGGCATCTTTTTCTCTGATTGTATTGCTTTTCTTTTTTTTTCATGTCAGAATTTGGACATTGTATGACTTTTTAATATTAGGTTTTTCCATAAGCAGATAATACTAACCAGATTTTCATCAATTTGATTAACAAGTAAGTTTTCGAGGAAGGATTTTGTACCTCCTTTGTTACCACTTTTAAAAAATTAAAGCATTTTGAGAATAGGCTAATTATGAACAGGAACAGAAAGTTTGGATTTTATAATGAAAATTTTATTTTCAAGTACATTTTGGATTATAAACAAAATTATTTCAGAATAGTGTACCATACCTAACGGACTTGAACTGTATAATTGAAGATCTGAATGGAGACTTATTTTCACTTGGATCATCTAAGAGGGGTTTTTTTTTTGCATATGATGGGAATGCGAAGCGGGTAAATGGCAGATAGATTTCAAATGAAAGGCCTTTGCAGAGGAAAATGGTCTGCTAAAAGGGAAAGATCTAAAAATAAAGAGCATAAGAGTGCAGCTTGTGCCGTTATATCTGTCTCTCTAACTGGTGCTAGTCTGCAACAGCCTTCCATTGGGAAACATGCTAACCTGCATGGGCTCCAAGATTTGTCATATCATGTGAACTAAACACAGTGTACCCAGAGATGCCTGCTGGCAGGTTACATAGATGTTGAACATTTAGCCAGAAACAGTCTTGTTTTCTCTCTTTTTTTTTTTCTTCACCCATTTCACCTCCCTAAACCTGAGTGATGATCCAGATAATGTAGGCCGCCATTTTGTTTTGGTATGCTTGTGGACAAGATTGGTAAGGTGGTAGCTGGCGCAAATTGCAGATTTCTTCGCAGTGTCACAAGGTTCACACATTTTGAAGTTTAGTGGGCACGTAAATTACATTTTTGTTTACCATTCTGATTGGTTAGAATTGGTACATATGAAAGAAATTTCAGAACCTGTCCTATAAACAATTATTTTTTATGAAAATTGAAGGGAGCAAATTTTTTGATACAAACATAGCAGTGCTTTTTTTGTTTCATTGGTATCTAAACCTTTGAAACTTTCTGTGGCCTCCTTTGTTTCAAGCAGTTTGTTGTGAGAATTTAACCTTGTGAGAGAGGCTGTAAAAATATCTTTCTTCCTAGATTGAAAACTAGTAGTTTGGATAGCGTGCCTATGGGCACGTGTGGCTAGCCAGACTTAACAGGCTTGCCTCCAGACAACATATTTTGTCAGAAATTCTGTTTTTATACTACATGCAATTTTTGAATTCATTTACCTAATTAAGTAATGTAAAACTTGTAATGAAATTATATATTTAATTTATTACATATTCATGTATATTAAATAAGTGATCCACAACTTTTAATGTGTGAGCTTGGTCCATCAGGCTTGGTGGCCCGATGGGAAAACTAAGTGAACGTCCTTGATAAAGTCACATGATTAGCTGCACAGAGATGGAACACACACCAGGTTGTGTTTTGCAGCCGGCAGTGGAACCACTTCCACTGAACATGGAGAGGGTTGCCAGCCTCTCCCTGCAGCGTGGCCCCATGCTGCCTCCTCCTCTCTTTGACCAGAGCAGGTTGGTAATGCGGCTGAAGGAACTGAAGGCAGCCAACCAGCTGCCCCCTGACAAGAAGCTGGTGCCACTCAAGGCCACTGTCCCGCTGGGTGGCATGAGCAAGGCTGCAGACAGTAGTAAGTACATGACTCTCTCTTATATCTCTCACATACATAGTTATAGATAAAATACAGTTGAACTGTGCTATAACAATTACAACCAACAATGGGAAAATGCATTGTCACATTTACTGTTTAGCATCATTTTATACAGTTTTATTGTACTCTCAGTTCATGGGCATTATATATTTTTTGAATGCTATTATATGCATGGAAGTTGAAAAGTTAACCATGAAATACAAATAACCTCTAATGTTGTAATTTTCTATTCTTAAAATTTTTAAAATAATAATAATTAATTCTATAAAATTTAGGGGTGGTACGTTGCCATGTTTTTGATACTTGATACTCAAAGTTTTCAGTTTGATACCCTAAATACTTTGACCCGCCCTGTATCGTCTTTCTTTGACCCGTCCTGTATCGTCCTCCTTCGACCCGCCCCGCCTTGCCCTCCTTCGACCCGCCCCGCCTTGCCCTCCTTCGACCCGCCCCGCCTTGTCCTCCTTCGACCCGCCCCGCCTTGTCCTCCTTCGACCCGCCCCGCCTTGTCCTCTTTCGACCCGCCCCGCCTTGTCCTCTTTCGACCCGCCCCGCCCCGTCCTCTTTCGACCCACCCCACCTTGTCCTCCTTCGACCTGCCCTGCCTCTACTTTGCCTCTTTTCATCCTACAAACCGACTCACCTCATCCTACGACCTGCCCTGCTTCACATCATTCAACCCCTGCCACGCCTCTCGTCAGCCTTCGACCCACCAAGCCTCTGCTATGCCTCTCGACCCACCCCATCTCTTCCACACCCTTCAACCTGCCCTGCCTCTGCCCCACCTCTCGTCATCCTTCAATCCACACCCTCTCTTCCCAGCCTCTCATCACCCTTCAACCCAACCCGCCCTGTCTCTGTCATCGCCCTTCAACCTGCCTGACCCCTGCTTCTGTCTTTGTTCTTCAACCAGTGCTGCCGGACTCCTGCTTCTCTCCTCGTTTATCAACCAACCCCACCTCTTGTCCCTTTTGTTCTGTCCTTGCACATGCAGCACCTCTAGTCCCATTCTTGCACGTCACGTCTAGTACCTTCAGTTTCACCGCAGCCTCTCACCTCCCATCACCCTCCCTCATTTAGGTGAATATAGTTACTCCATTTTCAAAACTGTTTAGTTACTGTGTTTTCTCTACTTATCTGGTTACACTTTATGACTGTGAAATTATGGAATAAATATTTATTAATTAAAAGTAGCACAGTGCATAGAAGTCCCAAACTAGCTAAGCGGAGGGGGAGTTCTTCCCAAGTCGAAAGAGGATGCAACAAGATGAAGTATCTTGTGGCATGTGAGATGCAGGTGACTTGGGGATAGAAACCCCAACAAACAGCTTGAACTTAAGTGTACGCTCATACACAGTTTGTGTACGAGTAGCTGGGGTCGCCTTCAAATTCTGAAATGTGAGTGCCTCATAAAGCATTCCCAGGAGAGATTAATCCCTCTTGGGCAAGGTACCAGTATAGATCTTGGAGTGTGGGTAGGTTTGCGTGTCGAGACAACGTTAGCAACACTGGGTAACACTCCTCGCAAAAGTGTTACCTGTTGCATTCGCAGACAGCGGAGCTCTCTTCTGCTACGTTGGTGGTGCTGCGGCGGCGGGCTGGTTCAGCTTCTAGCTCTGGTTGTGACTGAGTGGTGCTCGTGCTGCTGGGTAGGGTACGGGTAGGTTATGGAGGGATAGCAGTATATTCAAGAAAGAGTGCTGACTGCGCTATGCCTAAAATGTCTGTACCACTATGTAATACTATTAAATATCTGAAAGGCACACTTCCTGGTATCAGGGTTGGTAGAGAAAATAAAGGATTGCTTTCTTGTGATTCAGGAATTTAATTGTTATTAATTTCGTCCTTAAGGAGGCACAGTTCCCGTTTAAGACGTTCTTGACACCTGAGTTCTTTGTCATGAGGCCGATGTACTAATAATAACTCTGATAAACTATGAATTGCCACACAAAGAAATGTATATGACGTGAAGCTGCGTACAGTTGACTGTCGTATAGTGTACATCCAGGTAACAACTAGACCCAACGTGTCTTGCCGCTTAACATCTGGCCATCTGATCATTCGCTAGCCCAAAGGTTTATACAGCAGATCACGTGAGCAGCCGCAGTAGCAAGGTCTATTGAGTTCGTAGTGAAGGGCTTCCCTGAAGATTAGTCAGTGCAATACCCTGATCATTACCGTGGCCAGGCTGAGAATACTACTCAGTGTTACTTGTATTTGCAGTTTGGCTATTACGCATCACTGCCATTGCTTCATGTATACGTAAATGAAAGTTAAGAAATGAAATTGTGGATAATACTTGAATTCACAAGGGACACTAAAGTTAGTAGAAATTAGTCTCTATAAATTCTGTGGGTGTAATATATCCACGCAAGTTTATACAGCAAAGTGAAATAATGACAATATAATTATGGCAATAACATTTGTCATGGAATATTTTACTGCTGTGTGTGTATATATATAAAATGTATATGTATATATTGATTACAAATTAACTGTGGAAGTTAAAGCGTATAAATACAGTATTTATCCTAAAGTAAGACGAGGTTTTTTAACAGAAAAGGAATAGAAAAAATAAGGGGTTGTCTATACAATTCGAGGTTGTCTTTAATTCAAAACCAGGGCACAAATACCATAAATGTGCGACACTGCTAGTTCAGTATTTAAGTTTGTGTTACATGCACAAAATTATTATGGTCTTCTATTCATAAGTTCTTACTCAGGTAGCAGTTACTCCTCCAAAGTTGGTGTGCCATGAGACAGAGGATTTTGACAAATACTTTTCATGCTTAAATACTGTGTGTCCTATGGTTGTACATCTTGATGTAGTGCTGAGACTGTATCTTTCAACTCTGAGAAGGGTCCTCTTATCTGATGTCACCCATAAAGAGGAAGCACTTTGCTGGGAAGCAAAATGGCTCAAGTCACAAATATATCACACCCACACAAATTCTACAGTATAAGAAAGATGCTGCTACCATACAGCCAGGTTGAACACACCTATGTCATTGTGATTAGATTTTCTTTAAAATAAAATAAAATATATCATATTGTTCGTATAATAGCATTTCTTCTTGAAGGGTTTTCGTAAATTCATGCAAAATTACTTTCAACCTAAATAATTTTTTCAGCACTTCACAGCGGTAGTCTTAAATTCAGGTTTAAATATTTTCCCTCAAAAATATGTTTTTAGGAAGGGGTCATCTTAGATTCAGGGTCGTCTTCTTTTCGGGTAAATATGGTAAATGCAAGTCAGGTGAAGACTACCTGTTACGTTTACATTAAGTTCAATTAATTGGGAAATAATTAAATTAAATTAATATTATCTAGCCCAGGAATCCTGACTGACTTTTGTGTGGAATGTCCAGAAGTGACCTCGTAATAAGTATACAGGGTTCTTGGTATAGTTGGCCGTGTTAAAGCCTTAAGGGGACTATGTCGCAGTGACCCTGGGTTACCTGGAATTAGCGAGTTTAGGACAGGTTAGATCGATGTAGGAGGTGCTCAAAGCGATGACAACTGGAGGCAATGTTAAAGTGATGTTCTTCAGGGAAAGATGGCCTCGTTGAGTGTGTTATCATGGTAGCGGTGTGGGCATAGGATGACCGGTCCTAAGTCAGGATGCCCTTAGCCAGAAGACGTTGCAAGACTATCACCGCAGTGGGTTCCAACTCCGGCCTTTGCAGCCCTTAAGGATTGGATGAGTGACTCCGGCAAGTCACCCCGAGCAACTGCTCAGACGTGGGTGATTTCGCCTTTTATAGTGATCTATAGCGATCTTATGTGCTTCGAGGAGTGCAGGGGGCTTGGCCTTGCCTCCTAGGGGGTGGAGATTGTTACATCACATATGGAACATGGATGTTTATCTCCCCTGCTTGCTCGGCACCTGGTGTGTAGGACTACAACTCAAGGCGCTCGAGTAGGCTGTGACCCTTCGGTGATTAATGTTGCCCCAAATTCAAACTGGTCTGCTCTTCTGCTGGTGAGCCCGGTGAAGTAAAATAACTTTGGTCCGGGAAGGGCGATGACGTGACAGTTTTCTCGGGAATCCTGATTGACAGTACAAGCTAGGAGCATGGGGTCGGAGGTGTGTTGAGGCACTGTCAACTCCTTGGAGTTCCCCGTGTCCTGCCTCCAGTACTGACGGGTGACTTCTCCATATGGCTTGCCATATTCAAATTGGGCGAAGTCGTGTTTCTGTAGTGCGCTCTCTCTAGCACAAAATACATCATGCGTTACTCCTCTTCCTCCCCACGTACTTATTAATTTTGATGTCCTTCATGATGTATGTTTTAGTTTAGATATTTTGTTCTACAAATTTTGACATACATTACATTACTAAAATAATTTAAAATACTCAGTTTTAATTATTTCGTCTGATTTTGGCTGAAATTGTATTTGGTGGTAAATGTAAAAAAAAAAATTATTTTTTTTGTATTGTAATAGCATTCTATTCCTACCTTGCTTGTCCAATGTGAGTTTGCTGTTTGGATGCTTTAGTGCACTGAGGTGCATAGGTTGTGAGTTGCTGTTTGCACTTAGGTTTTTGGTTCTGATTTCTTTGATCAAAGTATAGATAAACAGTATTCATTAGAGATGGATAAGAGTTCATTAACTCGAGTTAAGTCAAGTGTTTACTGTTCGGCTCAGATTGAAACTCGAGCCAAAATAAACTGCCTCATTAAACCTTGGCTTAATAATTAAACCGGTTTACTCCATTTCCTCACTTTTCAAATTACTGCTATACTGTAAGATTTGAAGGAAATAGAAGTTTAGTATGTGCTTTTGATTACATCTTCATGGAATGTTGGGGCTGTGGTGGCTGAGCGGTTAGCCTACTTGCCTCCCACTACTTTGATCCAGTTTTAATCCCCGGCTGGTCACTGGATTTTCGCATGTGAGAATCGTGCTGGATGATGGTGTTGGTCGGTGGGTTTTTTTGAAGATCTCCCATTTCCCCCACCCTTTTATTCCGGCACCGCTCCATACTTACCTTAATAACCCTCACCGGCTCTCAAGACCGTGCTGTTAAGAGCAGCCCAAATATCTTAATTCATTCATGGAATGTTGAATGCACTTGAGAACAAAGACTCTGTCTAAAATTTTTGTTATGCTGACAGGCTTTGCAATGGTTATTTTTTCAGAACATGTAGAAATACCCTTTAGTTCCAGTCCAGATGCCCCTTCACCAACAAAATTGTGGGGAGGGTGATTCCATCCGTTCCCCCTTCATAAAGGGGGAGGAGGTGAGTTGAAATGCTCTAGGCCGGGACAAGTTGCAGCAGAAGGTAACCAAGGACAACCAATGGGTTTTAGTCTCTCTTCACAAGGAAGGCAAATGTGATCCTGCCTCCTGCCAGGTGTAAAAGGGGTGGAAGAGAGAATGCTGCAGTAGTAGTTGGACAATCAGTTCCCCTCAGGTCAGGCATGTAAGGGGAGGAAGTGATCTCATTGAGCATGTCTGAAGATAACCGACGGTGAAGAATTTAAGTTGTTAGGCACCAGTTCTCCTTTAAGTTTATAAGGGGAGGAAGCAATATCTTGCCAAGCAACTGCTGAGCATGCGTGATGATAGCGGAAGATGATAAATTGTGTCTCCCCTGCTCTCTACACATTTTGTTGTATTGACGCATGCCAGCATGCTGCGCAATAAGAATGCATGCTCTACACGGAAAACTTCACCTCATATATGAGCCACGCGCGCTCAGGGGTGGAATATATAAGCGGCAAACCAGAGTATATATATTGTGCTAATAAAGCTCACAAGCCTGGGTAGCCAATTACATCATTGTAAATTATGTGCGTAATTACAATTCCCATTGCCAACCCAGATTTATGCATGCAAAAGGCACCCCTGCAATTTGAATAAATATTATTGAAAATTCTACTACTTGTCACTAGCTCCGGAAGAAATTCCAACAATCTCTAGAGATGGCAGCACCCCCGTGATCTTGTGACATCACGGCTTGCCCGCCTCAGACGGGTTTTAATTTGTCGTCGCTTCCATGCGGGGCAATAAGAAAAGCGCAGCGCTTCTGCACCCCCGATAAACATGCCCCTGTGGTGAAAGGCTACGCTACCCCCGCACTCCGAAGAACTGGTAATAAGTAGAAATCCAGTATAAATGCAACCCCAGCAGCCAGCACTGGCAGATGTGCCGGGCTCGGCGGGCCGAAGGGGACGAGCCCCCCCCCCCCCCCCCCCCTCTCCCGAGTGTGCTAAAGACTCTAGGCCTACCTTGAGTCCGCAAAGACTCTTCCCAACCTTCCTCAGTCTGCAGAAGACTTACCTATCCTTGAGTCTGCAAGGACTCCTCTGTACTACACCACCTTAGTCCGATAAGGACTCTCCGCTTACTTCAGTCTGCAGAAGACTTTACTCTGTCTGACCATGGGCTATCTACCTCTTACCTTAAACCATCCTATCTCAACCTACACCTTAAGGTATTCGTTAGTCTGTGAAGAACTCTCTCTTTCAAGACCTACACGTCCCCGAAGTTCTGCACATAAGATGCCTACTTCTGCTACAGGTATACCCCGCCTTAACTCCGGTATTCCGTACCCCAGTCAACTTCCTTTGACATCGCGGTAATGAGCCGGCGCGTTTTATATTCCATACCTGATTAGCTCTCACTTAAATTTTAGCCGCTGTAAAAGTTGCGTTGATATGTTCTGATTCTTACTAGCCGCTGTGCGCGCTATAGCTTACTTCATTCCAGGCCCACCTTCGCCTGACCCAGTTAATCACGTTAATTAGGTATTTGTTATTTTTCCCCAAGTGTTTAGCCAGGGCAGCTTAATAATTACCAATTACCAATTGTATTTCTTTTGGGAATAGCCGGTTCTCTCCAGGGAATAATCCCACCAATAAACACCACGTCAAACTTACTCATTTGTGTTCCATTATTTTTAGTTAACGATCCCACGTTCTCCCATACTTGGTATTTTGTAAACTCGTGTAAAACTAGTAACCCAATATACAGTAGAAAAGGAGGTATCCAGAGTAAACAGCAACGTAGAGAACGTTGCGCCCTCCCACGTATAGTAGTCAGTGCCACGTCCGAGGTTGAACCTCAACTAGTGTGTCTCGACCAAGCTCCACTGCCAGTTTCCCCGTTTGTTCCCCTGGAAATGACCATGTCTTTAGATCACTTGTTCGGTGCCCAGTGGCCAGGTTACCCGGCACTGGAGTATGAGGAACAGGTCATATTGCTCGCCTAGGAGAACGAGACTATTCTCCGTGACAGCCCTGCTAGGCAACCTCCTACAACCACGAGTAATGTCAAATTGCAGTCTGGATGATTAATTAGAGTATCACATCCAGAGGACACAGTACTCCCTAAGTTTTGCTCCATCAAGCTTGCATCGGGTAAAGTAGTTTGGGTTCGACTCCCGGCTCAGCCAAACAACCAATCCCGTTCAACATCCCCATCTGCAGATTTAGTCCCATCACGCCAGCCTACTTGTCCAACTACAATCTCCTTTGCCAGACTCCGCACCCCCACCTCCACGCCAAACTAATCATCACTTCATTCCATCCCTCGGGGATCACTGGAATCCCGTATATTGGTGACCCTGATAGTGAGGAGGATCAAGCTCCCTGAACGGACAGCCACTTCCATCCGCCGCACTCTGGGATTTGACTCCCCTCCAGCTCGTATCAAACCTGCCCCTAAGCGACCTGATCCTGTATCTAACCCCCTTATGCCTGAGTGGCTCAGTAAAACAGATATTAATCACTGTGGTAGGCCGAGCTAGGTTTGGTAGGATAGTTAATGTCACCGTAATGCCATCTAAGGTAGTCACGCCCAGTAGCACATGCGACAGTATATAGGTATCCTTTATGTTTTATAGAAAAACTTCTTTTTATTATTGAAATAATGCTACATAACCTTCTAAAGCTTCCCACAGGTTGATCTCAGTTTTTTAGTTTGACTCAAATTGGCTCGGCTTGTGGCTTGACTCGAGCAAAAAGTAAGGCTCGCCCATCTCTAATATTTGTCGAGATTTTATAAAAGGTTTCATGTTTTCAACTTTCATTACTGCATTATGTGATCATAAAGATAAAGATAACCTTTGAAAATCTTATAAGATTATATAAATTTTTGTCATATTTTGCTAAATGTGTTCATTTTATTATTTACTCTCTGTGTTTGCAGATGTGTGTGTGTCGTCTTCGGATCACAAGATATCACAATCCTTGCTTTCTACTCAGGTAAGTTACCCAGATAGTAAACTAATGTTTTAAAAACTTCTTATTTCCTCTTTAGTATTACAGTGGAACTCCTGTATTACGTCTGCTGATTTTACACTTTTCTTTACACACATTTTATATTGATCCCAGTGACTGTTTTTAAAGCATAAATTTCCCAGATTATTATTACACTTTCCTGCAATACTTTTCCCAGTCCCGTGGAAAGTTGAAAATAAGGATTTTACTGTAATTTTTTTTGTTTTTGAAAGAATAAACAAGAAACTAATTACAAATAACACTGTTAGTGCATACACATACAAAAAACTACATGTATCCGGTTCAGTCTTCATTTTTAGAATGCTTCTACCAAAATTTTGGCGTGTATAGGCCGCACATAATTTTTGTATTCGTGTAAATATTGCTAAATCACGATTGCATACATAGTAAATTCCAACTTAATTTCTCCCCTACAAAATGTTTGAGACAGAAAATTGTAGTATGTGCATTTTTTTACAAATGTTCATCGCGCTATTATTACTCCACAGATGGTATTGTGACTTGAGGAAGCAAAACCACTGCAACATGTTGCACAAAATGGAATTTATCAATCTGCACTTGCGACAATGCAGCGGGCATGCAAACTACACGAGATATTTTACTCTTGTACAGCAGCGCAATTATTTTCTTATGTACATCTTGAATATTATAATTGATTAAGTGCAGTGAATAGGTTTACCTTGATTTTGCATTGCCTTTTTCTAACTTTCCGGGAATATTTAGTAGTGTTATAATTTTATACATAATCCATTCATAATTTTTATGAAAAAATATTCAAGCAAAAGTTTACGGGTGTTGTTGGCAACGTCGCATCTCAAATCAATATCTCGAAAATATGCACTACTTCTAACTTGTCGTTATCAAAATGGCTGCCGCTGAAAACATTGCAATATTGTTTGCTAAACATCTAATAAAATTCTATTCCCACATTTTTTCAGTGTTTTGCTTTTTTCTTGTATTTCATGTTCTGTAAATACTACAGAATGTGTAGTCTGAGATGTCTTTTGTTATTATTTATTTCCTTTTTTGCTACAAAGAACGAGTTCGCGATTCCTTCAACAAGAGTTTATTTCGGAAGTGGTAAATTACATAACTAAATGCAGCGCAGTTAGACGTAAGCAAAAAAATGTGTATTAAAAATTTATTTTATTTTTATCTATTTGTATTACTGGTGCATTTGTATATGTATACAGACTTGAATGCATTGGTGAGTACAGTTCGTACTTATACTTTTTTGTTAATAATTCGTTATTTAATGATCAGAGCATGTAATTTTCGGCGGTTGCCACAGAAATTTTTGATCGAAGTGGTAAAAATTGAATTTCGAGTTATGCAAAAACTTACTATTTTAGTTTTGTTTACATAGGGATTTTGTCCCGGGACCACAGAAAATGCTCTGTGGACACGGATTTCTAGTCGAACCGAGTTAGATGGTTCCAGTTTACACTGTATATGGTTATAAATAATCAGTTAATATGGATTTTTGGGGGAAAAAATTTTTTTAAATGCAATATTTCGACATTAGGCCGCACCCCACTTTTAGTAGTAATTTTTTTGGTAAAAATGTGTGGTCTATACACGCTGAAATATGGTATTTACAGTGTGTGTGGTTTTTAATGCTTACTCAGTGCACTGGTGCTCAGTTAGAACTGTGATATTTTATTTTTGCGGCAGACTGAAACCATAATGTAACATCCACCCCTATAACTTTTTACTGCTTAATAATCTGGGTGCTCTGTATGCTTGTACATGTGCATGCGTGTGTATATGTCAATGAAAATGGGAGGATCTGTGTGTCACCAATGGTCTAATTTCTCTTGAAAGAAGTTTAAGTATTAAAATTAATTAATGTTTAACTAAGTCATGTTATTTTTGCTCTAGAAACAGTTGAGCGCTAATCCAATTTGTTTATTTTTTGTTGGGGGGGGTTAAAGTAAATCAAAATATTTGAGATTTGAAGATCAACATGTGACCGTACGTAAGAAATAAAACCCGTAATTTTGCTGTTAAAGCAGTGCAAAACCTACCTTACGCAATATTAATGCTTTTAGGGGTTAGGGTGGGTCTGAATACATTTAAATTAAGATGATAACCTCTTTGAAATGACCTTTTTCCTGGGAACGGGGAAATAACCTAATTTTGAGAGTGTACTGTACTTTTATGTAAATTGTTTGAATCTTAAATGTTTTGGCAGGTTGAAGAATTTCAGGAAATACTAGTTTAATTTGGAGTAATTTACTGCTTGCCATTTTTAATTTACAGTTTTTCAGTGTAGCAAAATGACGGAAAGGTAAGTTGTCCTTCCTATATTTGAGGTTGGCGTGTTCTCAGATCAATATGGTACATGTTGTGGTAGTGTTTGTTTTCCAGAGCAGTTAAAATTGTTTCACATATGCTTGTTATTCCCAAATAAGGGTAACAGTTCATGTATAGCTATATGCACATGCTATTTTTTCCAGACAAATTCTTATTTTTAAGTGGGATAGAAATTTGTACACTTCTGTGGTATTACACAAATAATTGCACTTAATTAATAAAGGTAAACATGTTAGTTAAGGTTGCAAGTAGGCTGCTAGGCTGCCAAAAATATATAAAAGGACAGGAATTCTAGTACTCGCAGTGTAGTACTCATCTGCAGGCACACACACGCAATGAAGGAAGACACATTTTTCCATGTGGTTGTACGATCACAATGTTTCACTGGCTAAGTCAGCTTCATCAGGCGGCCAGGCATGTTGCTGGACTCGTGTTGTTATATATTTAAGGCAGAGGTGTACGTGTAAACTTCTGAGAAATGTGCAAGAAGATGCAAATAGGTAAAAATTAATTTGAAAATAGTGAAGTAATGGGAATGTGGGATGTGTAAGAAACACAAGAAATTAGAATTATTTCATTACTTTGCTTTTTCCCAATGTATCAGTATCGGGTATGGTATCGGGCTGATACACTAGTATCGGTTGTAGACAAATTAGTCAGGTTATTACTTTCTTTAGAGACAAAATTACAGTATTTCTGTGTGTATACAGTAAAACCTCTTTTATTCTAACTAGATTAATTCAAAATCATATATAATTCGAAGCATGTATTCACCCCCAAACTGAAGAATAGGACTTTATATAATCGTACCAGAGTTTTCACGTCTGTTGACCGGTTTTCGTCGTCTCTACCACCCTCTGAAGAGGTGAAAAAGATGTGACAGTGCCACGCACTTCATGAAGTTTGAGAGAGTAGGATAAAGAAAATTCCGGGCTGCCTGTTGTGACAGTTGGAGGGAGGAAGAAAGTTTGGTGCAGTGTGGGTGTGGTTTGATGATGGAGAGAGCAATGGAGTGTAGTTTATTCGTAGTAGAGGGAGCGAGAGGGTTCTGACTTCCACAGCTGCAGTTTTAAACCAAACTTTACCTTTTTTATTTTATTTTTTTTTACACAAGTGAACAAATAATTGTACGAGTGGAAAGTTTTTTCTCTCTTCTCTTCTCTTCCCATCACTTCCCTTCCTCCTCCTCTGCTTCTTCCCTTTCCTTTCTTCCTTTAAGTTAAAACATTAAAATGTAGTGTATATTAACAAATTTCTAAACATGTTTTGGGGGGAAAAAATGTTATGCCAATATATCGTATATAAGCCGCACCACACTTTTTGTAGTAATTTTTTTTGTAATATAGGGTGGCCTATACATGCCGAAATACGGTACATAGTGTGATGCCGGACACAAAGTTGTGGGAACAAGATTCCCTTTTCGAGCAAATTGTTGGTTTGTTTTTGGTAACTTGGTGACTGCAATTTAAAGTACCTGGCAGACTGAAGGTCTGGGTTTACAATCGGAGTATGCTTCTCAATATGTCCATGGGATTTGGTAGAGTAGAAATGTGGCAAGGGGCCTCGTCACTGATTCTACATGTGAGATGCGCTCTACGACTTTGGGTCGGGTGAGTTGGGCTCATTGCACTTACCGCTGGATGAGTTGCTGGTCATGCAACAGATGTTTGGTGTCTGTGTTGCATTGATGAGTTGTAGTTACCCCAACTATAACAGGCCACAGTGGCTCACTTGACACTGGGAGGGCAAGGCCCAGCCCAAGTATGACGTGTGCCGGCAACTTGTACCATTTGACCAAGCGTCCTTGGTGCGGGACTACATTAAAGTGTGTACGGAGGAGAGAGAATTATTCCAGCAAAGCTTTTATGACATTGAGATTATGAAAGTTGGGCAAGCTGTAATACAGCAACTAGGTCAATTAACCATCTTTTGGTGTGGAGTGTACCTACTAGGGGGTTTCCCTGTGGTACATCAGAAGTAAGATACACCAAGGCTGGCCACAGATGTGGATAGTCAATTCAGGTTTCTTTCTGGTGTTAAGAGAGAGAGATAGAGATAGATAGATAGCAAATATTAGACGTGTGAAATTTATATGTTTAAATTTTGAACTGTTATTAATACGAAATTAATTGTTTGATAGTTACGTCTGTCACATCGTTGTAATCTTGCCGTAGGTGTTTGAAACACCGTTGTGCAACGTGCTTAAGTTTCTGTGATTGGAATGTTTGCCACAACCCCAACAAAATACTAAGCCCAACCAGATAAATTTAAAGAAATAATTAAATAAACCTAGAAAACAGTAAGTACCAATGCATATAAATATGAGCATAATAAAAGTTATGGTAGGCCTATTTGTGTGCATGTTCACCACTATCTTTTAAGTTTGTCGTTGATATGTACAATAAATAAGCGCAATGAGTTGCATTCTTGAATATACTGTCTTTTTTTGTTAGACTGGTTGTCCATTCATTTTAATTTTTATTCCATCTCAGATTGTTCTTTTAACGAAATAACCCAACACATATTAATAGCAAGAGGTTAAATACTACAGTTCTTTCCCCCGTAGTTATAACAGGGTTAAATACAGTTGCAGCAAAATATAAAAGTTAATTATGTGTAATGTGGTATGTCGTGTATAACAAATACGTTAACAATGTAAACTAATAACCATAAGAACTATCGTCAACATAAACATTGTTAAAAAGTCATGAAGCTGACCTAGATATGGTTCTTATAGGCCTAAATTGTGGATATTTTAACGAAATTGTTTTTGAAATATGACAACTCTTTGAATAGCTCAAATCAGTAAACAAGCATTTGACAGTTAAAACTTAGTCACAAAAGGCAGTGTTTAGGTTTACATGTAGTGGAAGGATACGTAATCACCAATCTGTAACCAAAAGTATAACTAAACATGGCTTCAGAAAATTGTGAAGTAACGGTGAATGTCCTAGATTTGTTTACATGGGTCTTTTGTTTAGGGGCCCCCATGAATACTGTAAGATCTTATCTGCCTTAAAGGGTGAGATTCCTTAAAGTACGCGAGGTTGAAAAGAATTGCAGAAGGTTAAGGTAGGTACCAAGCCTGGACAAAGGAACTTTCTGAAAGGATACCAAGCAGCAGAATACGTTGGGTTGTACTCATAAGGCAATTTTCCTATCCGAAGGATAATTAGTGTAAATAAAGTTAAGCCATAAATAAGTTGAGGACTGTCTTTATTGTCCACGATTAAGCATTGGTAAAATATAGACAACACACATTTAACAGAGATGAATTCAGTCACCTTACCACTTGCAAGTGAGGGTGCCTTGCACGACTGCTCAAATAGAGCCAACAAAATGTTAAAGGAGCTGGATTTATGAAATGCATACAGTAGAAGCCATAAACGAAATCCAACAGTGCCCTTCCACCATATCACAGTGTCCTACAACTCACCGCATGATGAAGCTGGCTTAGCCAGCAAAACATTGCGATTGTTCAACAACGTGACAATTACTAGACTGTGAGTACTTGAATTCCTGTCCTTTTATATATTTTTGGTAGCCTAGCAGGCTACATGTAACCTTAAACAAAACCCTGGTGTAGGTCGTGAAGCGACAGTATTTAGATTTGATGTGACAGAGAGGTACAGGAAGGGGTGAGTGTGGGTTGCACACTGCAAGTGTCCTGAACAAGTCCTGGTAGATAGCATGGCTAGATGTTGTGTGACACTGGCTGGTGTCAGGTGTTGGAGACGTCTCAGCAGAAATATTGATGGTCTCGGTGGTACTTGAAGGCGGGTTGGTGGCTGATGGCACAGTTGTAGATGCTTCATTCTCAGCACTGGTGCTCCATGAGGGTGCTGGTTAGTGTAACAGGTCTCAAAATGAGATAACGTATTTGCCCGAAAGGAAGACGACCCCTTCCTAAAAAAAATTTTTGAGGGAAAAATATTTAAACCTGAATTCAAGACTACCCTGTGACGTGCTGAAAAAATTATTTAAGTTGAAAGTATTTTTGCATGAATTTATGACAAACCCTTCAAGAAGAAATGCTATTATG